>NW_010729167.1:1237988-1282873 GCF_000365185.1 Nelumbo nucifera
CCCTTCAGACCCTCTATATTAATTTATTTAATAGGCCACCATGATAATAACCTTTAGGCCAACTGGGTCAAAATCAAGTGGGCATGGAGTCTAGGCTTCTAGATTGAACTTACTGAGCTTCTGCTCCAGATTGGACCAAACCAAAGTAAAGCCCTCCATATCAAATCAATCTGTAACCTATGTCTCCAGTTTCATTTACTTAGCCAATCATCTATACTGACTCGCCCTTCAAGATCCCCAAACATAAAGCACCCAATCAAAGGAAAAAAAAAAAAAAAAAAGCGATGGTAGACTGCTCTAATATTGCCAGTGTACCGAACTTGAGGATGGGTAGCCCAATGTTCCTAAAGTTCTTGCACGGTAATCACAATTAACATGTCATTAGAGTGTTTTTGGCATAAATACGGACAGTGAACTATCCACGGAATTAGGGTTAGGGCTTCATAAAGATTAAGTACTAAGTACTAACACATATAAACACGCAGGCAGAGAGAGAGAGAGAACGAGAGAGTTTCTTACTGAAAAAGATGCATGAGTTCGAATCCTTCGTTTCTCTGTGAGCCTGATCGCCAGACGCTATTTCGAAGGGGTTTAGGATTTTTGGTTTCATACATCGTGTGGGGATATTCCTTTACACTGCGAGGTAGAGTGGTAGAGCATAGCATTCTACTCTATCACAAGCCGAAGCAGATACAACCCTGGGCCTGGCTCCTCTATGAAAAAAATTGAAGGGAAAATAAAATAAGAACAAAAAGAGGTTCCACCGAGATTTGAACTCGGGTTACTGGATTCAGAGTCCAATGTCCTAACCTCTAGACCATGGAACCTTATACCATTTGAGGATTCATATGTATATAAAAGAAAGTACCACTTTTTATCTCTCACTTTCACTTTTTTATTTCGACCATGGTTTTAAATAACGACCCATAAATAGAACCATCCTCCTCACCGGTTTCTGGATCAACAGTTGAATGGGTTGATTGGTCGACGATTTGATCACCCGGGTCATCAGGTCATTGACTTATTCAACGATTTTTGGCCGGACCAGGTTTTGGGTAAAACAGAACCGGTTGCCTCGATGGCTCCCATGCCGAATGGACCATCCAAGTCAACAACAGCTCAAAAACCATGGTTTCGACGTAGCTTCAATTTCACATCATCTACAAAATCAAACAACCAATATACAACAAAAACGTAAGTTAGAATTTGCACCCAAAACATTCACATTCCCATGTTTTTACACTAATGCAAATAAAATTGTATTGCAAGCAAACAAACCAAGCCTATCTTTTCACTTCCCAATTTCCTCAAATTTATTGTGGTTTTTAAATTTTTAGAAAAAAGATAAATCAATCCATATAATTCTACCCCACTACTCGTTTTTGAATCAAACCTACATGGACAATTCCCTCTTTTATTAGGAAATTTGATAATAAGGCCATTCGTTTTTCAAGAGGCCACCTTCTCAGTAGGTGCACTTAGGCCAAGCTTGGAAGTGCTTATTTTAAAAAATAAGTTCTTAAAAACAAGTGCTTATTTGAATAAGCATTTATTTGCATTTTGCACACACCATTTTCAAGTGCTTATTTAAAAAAATAAGCATCTATTTCATATTGGGTGTTTTGTGGTCTTTTTTCTCCAATAAACACATATTTATTTAAAAATAAGCACTTACTCTTTTGTCCTTCATTTTCTTTCAAGTTTTCAAAATATACCCTAATCTTTTCAAACTCATGTGAGTGGTGGGCATACTCTCTCTCTCTCTCTCTCTCTCTCGCTCATTGATATGGTGAAAAGACAATGGAGGAGATGTGTCATTGGTTGGATCGTTCAAGGATGAAAAAACAAAAGTTGTGCCACTAGTTAGAGAACAATGGAGAAGAAAACATGAAATGCCCAAAACCTACGTTTTTCGCACTTGAAGGGCATAACTGGCATTCTAAAAACTAAATGGGGACAATCCTGGGAGAAAAAATTCAAATAAGTGCTTATTGTATAAGCACTTAAAAAAAATCTAGAATTTTGGTCTTATCCAATAAAGCACTAATTTGGAGCTTATTTTCCAAATACCAATAAGTGTTTAATGGTGTGGTCCTGACCCAAAATACATACTTATTCGAATAAGCACTTATTTTTAAGCACACCCAAATTTGGCTTTACTCATGTTCTTTTTGTTAAAATTTACTGAGGTAAACAAGGCTCTCTAGCTTTCCAATGTTCTTTTGCCTCACCCACTTTCCCAAGTTTCTAATTTTTTAACCTTTTTCCATTATTACCTCTTGGGCCCAATGAGGTTGCAAGGAGAAGAGAAATTCTCAAGCCATAACCGTGGGTATTTTTAACCATTTGGATTTTGAGTATTTACTCTCCACTTGGGAAACTCAACTTTCCCAAGTTGAAGAATGGTACACTTACCTTTATCATGAGTTCCACATAAATCCAAAAAACAAACGTGAATATATTGATCAATGGGAACCAAAATCCCATTAACCAACTTTACCTACCTTCAAATTTTGAAAAAACAAATAAAACATAAGGGTTAAATTCCTATAATACCCCTAAGCCTTGTGAAATTGACTAACTATACACCTAACTTTTGCAAAATGACTTAAAGTACTAAGTTTTTTGACACTAGGAAAATAACCCCATTTGTTAGCACTATATTGCAATTCGTTCACATGTGATGTGATAGCACATGACTATTAAAATATTTCTAAAAGCCTAGTTTTGCCCTTTGTGGTTTAAAATGCCCTTCAACATTTTTGCCCCATTAAGTCTGGGCTATACTTAACAGGTTTGGACTAATTTGTAGACCAACAAAACCCATTTGTCTCCACATCTATCCACACAGCAATCAAAGTTCATATGCCAACTAAACTAACCAAGTAAATGTGATTGGGGTGCATTCAAGCCTAGGAGGAAAGTCAGGAAACCCACATTTGCTATGGGAGGTATTTACGTAATGCCTAACCAAGCCTCCATTGCACATGTAGTTTGATGGAAAATGCAATTTCCCAACATTTGTTCAATGAAATGCCTAGCATACCCCCCTACCAACCTATGCATGTGCCCTGTGATCGACCTCGCCCAACCTACTCACCCACCCAACATGCATGTGCCCTATCCCCACACCCAACCTTCCAACCTACCACCCACCACCCCCAACCCCGCCCAACTTGCCACAACACACCCCAACTACTATGCATGTACCTTACCCAACCCGTTTGATGAAATGCCTAAATAAGGTAGGGCATGTGCCCCTAATGTTCATTTGATTTTCTTAATAAAATCCTTAATATTTAATATTGGAAACTTAGTAGGGATTGCCTAACCCTATTTGACAATGACAAACACAACTAGTATGAAAATCTTATGACCATATGGACTTAGGTGAATGCATAATTGTTGAGTGTCACTATAGAAGTGGAAAACATTGAATGCAAGCTTCCTGCATGCTCATATAGGATAAGTGAAACTTCATCCATAATTTCATGCCAACATGAGCTAAAATTGATACTCTATTCGGTTTCTTATAGTATGATGAGTGATGTTCGGGTCATGATTGAGTTGGCCTTAGGCGATACGTGGCCGCTCTGTCATCGCCCGGTCACCCCGACCACGTTGGCACGGCCCAACCAACTCCGCGGAATATACCAACTTTGCGGCCCCAGCCGTGCTACGCTATTACTGTAGCCCCCAATCTTATCTACTCAGCCATGTCAGCTACACGTCATGCGAATAAGCACGACCAAGGATAGGAGGGATGAAGATAACTCTACTGGCGAATAGGACTTTATCCCAGAGACCTCAGCGGTTAACCTCATCCCGACAACTTCAGAAGCCCAATCCAACTAGGACACAGATCTCTGGCTATAAAAAGGCATCTCCCACTCAAGGTAAGGGATCTCAACTTCTATCATCTATTGTTACTCTACTTGGACTAGCACCCATATTGCTCAGCCCGACTGTCCATCACCTTCTATTGACTTGAGCGTCGGAGTATCTACCCAGGGATAACTCCTCGGGCCTCTGACATCTTTTCTTGATCACAGGTCTTGAAGCGTGGCTCCGTCCTACCACCTCGGCTCCGCCCTGTTGGCAAGGACTATCTGACTACCTTCCTTGGGTCATGCACCACCTCAGATCAAGCAACATCATATTGGCGCCGTCTGTGGGAAGTGCACAAAAAGCCTCCTGAAATCTTTTCTCTCTTATCGCGCAACCAAGAAAGCAATCAAGATTCCTAAGAATCAATCCAAACAATCAACATGTCGATCCCCATCTCAGAAATTTCATCGTCACAGCCCTCCACACCAAGAAATCCCACAGCCTCCATCCACGGTTGACTCTACGTAGTTCCGGGCAATGCAAGAGAAGGTTGATAAGATCTTCGAGATAATGTAGACGCTAGGATCCGTGGCACCGCCTAGTCAGGCCATCCCCTCTCATGCTCCAATGTGTACAAAGGACGATCCTCACCCCGAGGACCCCAAAGCGCATTGTCGGACAAAAGGGGAGCGTGGTCCGACCATGAGAAACAAGACACGACAAGGAAGTCTGCCCCTTAGCCCGCTCTCATGAACTCGACAATCGTAGTAGAACGCATCAAACTATGTGGATCCCCGCTAAAGAGAGGCTCGGCAAGCGAACGCCACCCCGTGTGGTCTCTATTGCTAAGTCTAGTTTGATAAAAGACTGCTCTACACGACCCAAGAAGGAGAGAGCCATGTGTACCGCGGTCCCGGACAATAGGGCGGCCGAGATTCGGGAGCTCCGACAACACTTAGAGGAGTTGGAGCGTAGCCAAATCCAGAGAAGCACAACACCGCCTGTAGATCAGCCCGTGCAGCCAACCACACAGACCGTTAAAGAGCCACCCTTCATCCAAGAGATCGTAGACGAGGTGCCTCCCGCAGGATGGCGGGCACCTCAGCTCAACAAATATGACGAGAATACTGACTCCGCCAACCACATCGAAGCATTAAAGGCTCAACTGATGTTGCATGGATCTTTCGAGGGCTTGATGTGCAAAGCTCTTGTGGCCACCCTCACGGGCCCGACCCTAACTTGGTATTCCTCCCTACCCCCGCTCTCCATAGCATCGTGGGAGCAACTGGAGACCCAGTTCCGAGCATAATTCACGACAAGTTAGAAGCACTGGAAGACTTCGGCCAGCCTCATGCAAGTGTGGCAAAGGAAGACAAAATCTCTCAGAGACTACTTGGTGAGATTCAACAAAGAAGCACTACAAGTCAGGAACTTGAACAAGTTCATGGCTGTCACTGCCAATCAGCATGGGCTCCACACCTCGCCTTTCAACTTCTCCATCTCCAAGAACCCTTCGCAGACACTAGCCGCTCTGATGAGCCATGCCTAGAAGTACATCAACACGGAAGAAGCCCAGGTGCAACTACGGGATGAAGAAGAAAGGTCCGACAAGAAGAGGAGGGACACAGAGGAGTGAAAGTCAAAGAGATCAGATCGGGACCATAAGAGGCAGGACCGCTGGCCTGACCGCAGACCATGAACACCTTTGCCGACTTATTGGAACTTCACACCGCCGAACACACTACGGTCTGAAGTTCTGATGCAAATCTACGACCGCAACTATGTTCGGTGGGGCGAAAAGATGAAGACACAGGGCAACAAGAGGAACCACGAAAAATATTACGAGGTCCACAGGGACCATGGCCATGACACGAACAATTGCTTTGACCTCCGCAACCACATCGAGGACTTGATCAGGCACAGGTACCTCGGTGTATTCGTCGACAAGAACGAGAAGCCAGCATAGGAGGAACCGCGTGCAGAGAATGCTCGGCCACCAACTCGAGCTCCTCCTGCCAGCATAATCCACATAATATCAAGAGGTATCGCCATAGGAGGAGAGAGTAGGTCGGGGCACAAGAAGTATGCACGATTGTGTGAGTTGATAACCGAGGACAGAAGAAGAGGTGAGACGATCTAGTCACCTTCACAGAGGATGACCTCTGGGGGGTGCAGACCCCACACGATGACGCCCTAGTGATCACGACCAAGGTAGCCAATTTTGAGGTGCGGTGCATCCTGGTTAATACATGTAGCTCAGCTGACATCCTCTTTGAAGAAGCATTCGACAAGCTCGGCATCGATAGGAACCGCCTCGCCCCTATCAACACTCTCCTGATGGGCTTCTCCAAGGAGTCCCTCATGCCAATTGGGAGGATAACCCTTCCCTTGTTGATAGGAGATGGCAACATCAGAATGATGACCATGGTGGATTTCATCATGGCTTGTTGCCCATCCTCTTACAATGCCATCCTTGGCAAGCCGACTCTCAACGCTCTACGGGCCTTTGTCTCCACCTTCCACTGCACGGTAAAGTTCCCGACCTAGTATGGTGTAGGAGTGGAACGTGGAGACCAGAGAACCGCAAAGCAATGTTACCTGACCTCCTATCGAGGACTGCACTCGGCCACAGAAACATTGATGGCTAAAGCCTACGATCTGCGGGATGAGGTGAAAATGCAATGCGGCCAACCTGTCGAAGACCTCATCTAGGTGCCGCTCAATGAGGAAAACCTCAAGAGGATAATCCAAGTCTGCTCTTTCCTGGATGACTATCTTCGGGAGGAACTAGTGCAACTATTAAGGGATCACGCTGATGTGTTCGCTTAGTTAGTGGTGGACATGCCGAGGATTGACCCCGAGGTAATCACACTTTGCCTGAACACCGATCTACGCTACTGACCTATCAAGCAGAAGAAAAGGAGTTTTGCTACAGAATGGTGGCAAGTGATCGCTGATGAGGTGTAGAAGTTGCTCAATGCCGACTTCATTCGGGAAGTAAATTACCCCGACTGACTGGCCAACATGGTGATGGTGAAGAAGGCCAATGGGAAGTGAAGGATATGTATTGACTTCATTGACCTAAACAAAGCATGCCCCAAGGACAGCTTTCCCCTACCAAGGATCGACCAACTCGTCAACGCAACGGCAGGGCATGAACTCTTGAGTTTTATGGATGCCTTCTTAAAATACAACCAGATTCGGATGCACCTAGATGACTAGGAGAAAATGGCCTTCATCACCGAACGTGGATTATACTACTATAAGGTGATGCCTTTCGGCCTCAAGAATGCCAGTGCAACCTATCAACGAATGGTGAATAAGGTCTTCAAGGATTAGCTCGGCTAAAACGTAGAGGCATACGTCGACGACATGCTCGTCAAGAGCAAGAAGGCCAAGCTTCACCTTGCCAACCTAAAAGAAGTCTTTGGCACCCTTAGGAAGTAAAAGATGAAGCTGAACCCGACCAAATGCGCCTTTAGGGTCGGCTCCGGGAAATTCCTAGGGTTTATGGTGACACAGAGGGGAATTGAGAACAATCTAGAGAAAATACAAGCCATCCTCGACATGCAATCACCTCGGACTCACAAGGAAGTGCAACGCCTCACTAGAAGAATAGTTGCCCTTAGCAGGTTCATTCCAAATCCGCGGACCGGTGTTTGCCCTTCTTCAAAGCCCTCAAACGTCCGAAGGACTTCCAATGGCACAAGGAATGTGAACAGTCCTTTCAAGAACTGAAGTAGTATTTGAGGTCATCAGCTCGGTGCTGGTCAAGGAGGAAGACCGGGTACAGAGGAAGATGTACTACACCAGCAAAGTCCTCGGTGGCATGGAAACCCGGTACTCCAACCTTGAAAAGATGGCTCTGGCATTGGTCATCTCGGCAAGGAAGCTCAGACCATACTTCCAGGCTCACAACATTCGGGTGCTCACCGACTAGCCTCTCAAACAGGTACTCTAGAGGCCGGAAGCATTTGGCCGCCTAATCAAATGGAACTGAATAAGTTTGACATCGATTATGCACCTTGGCCCACAATCAAAGCCCAATCCTTGGCCGACTTTATCACCAAATGTACCTTCACGACTCAAGACCCGGCCCCGGCACCACTAGTGTGGACTCTCCATGTGGACGGTTCATCAAACCAGTATGGCAGTAGGGTCGACCTCATACTCCTCGGCCCAGATAACACAATATTGGAGCACACCCTCAGGTTCAAGTTCAAAGCATCAAATAACGAAGCTGAATACAAGGCCTTGATCGCCGGACTTTGACTTGCCCTGGACCTCGGTGCACAGAGGATAGAAGTGTTCAGCGATTCTTAGCTGGTCATGAACCAAATCGACAGCCGGTTCGAGACACGGACGCCCACAATGGTGAGCTACTTATAGAAGGTGCAGGAGCTCATCCAAAGGCTTAAGCAGTCAACATCCAATAGATTCCTCGAGCCGAGAACACCTAAGCAGACGCCTTATCGAAGTTGGCTAGTTCGCCAAAAGCAGACATGAGTTTGACAGTGCGGATAGACACCTTGGCCCAGTCGAGCATTGCACCAATAGCCCTACTCATCCTCCAGGTACAGCACGACCCATCCTGGATGGACCCCATCATTTAGTACCTCCGGGATTGTGCTCTCCCAGAAGATAAGACAGAAGCTAAGAAGCTCCAACACAAATCAGCCTGGTACTGCCTCATCCAAGGACAATTCTACCATCGCTCACATACTCTCCCGTACCTAAAATGTCTTTCCCCTACTGAGGCCGACTACGTCCTTAGGGAAATACACGAAGGCATCTATGGAGATCACCCTGGTGCATGAACCCTAGCTTACAAGGCACTCCAGTAGGGATACTTTTGGCAAACCATGAAGCAAGATGCAACACAGCTCATGCGGAAGTGCGATAGTTGCTAGTGGTACTCCAACCTTCATCATCAGCTAGTGGTCCCCTTGAAGCTGATCACTAGCCCATGGCCATTCGCGCAATGGGGCATGGACATCCTCGGCCCCTTCCCCACCGTGGTCGCACATAAAAAGTTTCTCTTGGTGGTAGTGGACTACTTCACCAAATGGGTGGAAGCTGAAGTACTAGCACCCATTACCGTGCACAATGCTCGAAACTTTTTCGGGCAAGGTATTGTCTGCTGGTTCGGCATTCCACGGGTCCTCATCACAGACAACAGGATGCAGTTCACCAGTCAAAAATTCAAAGCTCTCTACACCGACTTGAGGATTGACCACCGAAGGCGGCTACTAAGGGAAGGTGGGTTGAGGAGCTGCCGAGCGTACTCTGGGCATACAGGACTACACCGCAGACAACTATCGAAGAGACACCCTTCAGCCTGACTTATGGGGCCGAAGCCATGGTACCCGTGGAAATAGGCTCCCCGACTCTCTAGACCGAGCTTTATGATGAAGATCAGAACGAAGAGGACCTCCGCGCAGAGCTAGACCTGGTAGAAGAAGCACGAGACTGAACACACGTAAGGATGGTAGCACAACAGTAGAGGATAGTGAAGTACTACGACTCCAAAGTTTGAAGATGCGAGTTCAAAATAGGTGACCTCATCCTTCGCAAAGTCACTGTGCTCGCGCTAGGAGAAGGCAAGCTCGGACCAAACTGGGAAGGGTCATACAGAATCACTAGAGTCCTTGGACCCGACACATACAAACTCAAAGACCTCGATGGCCGACCAATACAAAGAAGTTGGAACACCGTGAATCTCCAAATGTACTACCAATAGTTCGCTCTCAATAAAGAGTTTATTCAAGTTATAGGTTGATTGCTCAACACACCGCACACACATGCACCACGCACGACACACAACACACTGCACACACATCACATAAGTCGCACAACACATGCCGCACAACACACACGTAGCTTGGTGCACAACACTGACTCAGTTGACCTTCGAATGGCTAGAGCCCACAATGCGTAGCTCGATAGTGTATCGCCGACCAAGCAAACTACCTCGGCTGACCACGGCCTGAGCCTATAGCAGAGAAGAGCGCCCCTACCCATCAGGGCGTGAGGGTAGTCATTGAAATCCACACACCCACTGACTAACAATCAGACTAGAGCTAGCCGAGCAACGACTAGCCCTCAACGAGCCACAAAGTTCCCGAGACCAATAACTGAGCATCCCAGAGATGAGAGCTCAGAAACACTTCGGCCACCCAAGTTGGGGACCAACAAGATCTCGACCAACTTCCAACTTCGGTCCAAATAAGACTGAGGACCAAGGCTTCACAAAAGAGGATGTGAAGGTAAATATGTTTCCATTAACTGAAGTAGCGGTACATAGATTAAGGCTCGGCATACTGAGCCACTATAAAAAAAAAGAAGAAAAGTAGTACATGGTTCCAAACTCGGCATACCGAGCCACTACAAAAAGAACAAAAGAAACGAAGGAAACCTCACAGCAAATCAATCCTCAACGGGGGGATCAGTAGCCTCTTCTCCTTCCTCACCATCCTCATCCCCATCACTCTCATCAGCAAAATGGTTGTCCGAAGTGGGTGGGGTCTCATTGTCATATGTGCTCCAAGTCTACGCAACTTCAGCTAGCTCTGGACAGTGACACAGCGCCCTCCTCCGGAAGATGTTGAACCCTACCTCATAGAGCTCAAGGCGTACTCATCCATCTCCTACTGGTATTCAACCGAGCCCTTGAACTGAGTAACCTTTGCTTCGGTGGCCTCCTTCTTTAGCCACTCCCTCTCCGCCTTCAGCTCGATGATCTGTTGCTTCAAACTCTGCACAATGTTCACCTACTTAGCTATTTGGCCCTTCAACTCAGTCACCTCCGCTTCCAGCGCGGTGGTCCGCTCCTTGACCACCCGAAGCTCGGCCAATTGAGCCTTCAGGTTTAGATGTTTAGAGTGCTCTCTCTCATACATCCCCCGCATGTCTCAAAGTCGATCAATCAGAGCAATTGCTGAGCACACATTCTGTGGACAAGGAGCGATTTTAGCATGGAGGAACTTACTTAAAATAGTAGAAGCAAGTACAGACTTACCTGAGCCGCTGCCCAGATGAGTGAGCATTGCAAGGCGCCACTTCCAATCCCCTCGGCCTATTGAGCGATGGATGTCGTCATCATTCTGCGGAGAAGCTACTTGGGCACCCCAGGCATCTCAAGCCCATCCTCGCAACGGACCGACCACCATAGCACATGGATGGCTGAGCTGCTGCCCCTGACTTCAGACTACGAAGGAATGGTGGCTCGGCGAATGTCCTCCGGATCCACTACTACCACATCCTCATCATCATTCCCCCACTGTCAAGCCCTCTTTTGATGCCGTGACGCCCTCTCAAAAGACCTTGGCAGGGGGACCACCTCTAGGCAGGCCTGTGACTGCACACCAGCCCGGCTCTGCCTTTGCCAGTTCTCATTTATTCGTCAGACAATTTCTTCCTCACTCACCATTTCTATACCTGCACCATGGAATTGTAATAGAGTAAGCATAAAATCATAAAAAAAGAAGGATTCCACAAGTAAACCGAAGCAACAAAACAGACCAGCCACCCTACGCATCAGTCCAGCGAGCATCAACATCTCAGAGCATGTATACGCCACCACATCTATCTCAGTGATCATGCTCAGGGCCGACCTCTCCTCCTGGGTAAGCATGTGCCACTTGGGCTACGACACCTTTGTCCTTGGCATCTGCAGCACGACTGGGAAAGGTATGCTCCCAGGACAGTGCACGAAGAAGAACCCCTCCTTCCAATGCTTTACAGAGGAGGGGCCCCCGACCAACGCTCTGATGTTCTTCCTAGCCGAGAAATAATAGTAGCCCTACTGGTGAAGCTTCAGTTGGAGGAGATTGCTCACCATACCAAGGGTCAATTCGATGTCACGGATGGTGCAATACAACATGAGGCTAAACAAAAATCTAAAAGAGTTCGGCATCAACTACACCAGCAACACTCGGTACCATTCAAACACCCTGACTCCCCCTCGTTCAAAGGAAACCTTAGCCCAGCCTCCAAGCTGCTCCCGTACATGCACACCCCGCCCGATCGAGCATTCATTGGCCTCTTGCTGACATGTGGACACCTCATCCCAAACACCTCGGGAATGTCATACATGGTCTGGATCAGAACCATGTCCTTGGGAGTTAACATGCATGGGGTGGTCCCGAATTGCGAGAAGCTCTACCTCCACTCTAGAAGGACCAACCTCGGCCTCCTCGACCTCGGCAGCCTCAAATTCCTTGACCTCAAACTCATAGTTGGAGCCACTATAACTAGGAGAAGAACCAGAAGAAGAAGAAGAGGAACAGGAAGACGGGGAAGACATCTTACCGAACTTGAAGCTGCGGAATCAGAGCAAGAGCCGAGCAATGCCAACCCCTTGCCGAGCTATCTAAGCAGTTCCTCTCACAAATGGTGAAGGAGAAATGCCCTTCCTCCCCTTCTTATAACCCCTGAAGTGCAAATTGAAGCTAAATCAATGGTGGAGATCAAGTGCTGCTCTAACGAAGCTTGGGAAGACCAATCAATGTGATTATCACTGCATGTGCGAGGCCTCGAGAATTGAAGCGACGTTCTTGACAAGCAACGGCAAAGGCATTAATTGCACCTGTCTGCCCTGCGGACCCCCAGGTCTGCCCAAGACCGTTGGTCCAACCAATCCCTTGGGTCTCCTCAAGATGCCCACCGACGGACCCAGACCAAAGGAGTCCGTGCTGCACCCCAACCGAGCACTCCACTCCGACTTTGAAACTGGGGGAGTGGTGTTCGGATTCTGAAATTTCAAGCACAAGTTCGTCAGCCGAAGAGCGAAGAGCCCTTCCATGCTGCAGCACCGCCACGCATCAGAGAGGCCCAAACTTCAGAGCCCAACTCAACTCCTTGCCGCCTGGTCGAACTAAATGACCGCGCAATACCTCGACCGAGCACTCCCTCTCCTCGGCTCCAGAATTGGGGGAGTGGTGTTTGGATTTCGAAGCTAGGGTTCTCGAAGTTCCATAGCTGGCGATGGAAGAACTCCTCAGCCACAACCCATATGGCGTGGATCCCAAATTTTGACAAGCACTGAGGAATACTAAGTGGACTAGACGCTCAATCAGACTTCAACTTGGAGTTCCTCAGCCGAGGAACAAAGCACCCTGTCACGCTATACCTTGACCGAGCACTTCATTCCTTGACTTTAGAACTAGGGGAGTGGTGTTCAGGTCATGGTTGAGCCAGCCTTAGGCGACATGTGGCTGCCCAGTCATCACCCGGTCACCCTGTCTACGTCAGCACGACCCAGCCAGCTTCGCAGCATACACTGACTCCGTGGCCCTGGCCGAACTATGCTATTACTGTAGCCCCCATCTTATCTACTCAGCCACGTCAGCTACACGTCACGTGGATAAGCACAACCAAGGATAGGAGGAGGGATGAGGACAACTCCGCTGGGGAATAGGACTCTATCCCAGAGACCTCAGCGGTTAACCTCATCTCGACAACCTCGAAAGCCTAATCCGACCATGACACGGATCTCTAGCTATAAAAATGCATCTCCCGCTCATGGTAAGGGATCCCAACTTCCAGAACCTACTGTTACTCTGCTTGAACCAGCACTCGTATTGCTCGGCCCGACCGTCCATCACCTTCTACTGACTTGAGCATCGGAGTATATACCTGGGGATAACTCCTCGGGCCTCTAACATCTTTTCTTGATCATAGGTCTTGAAGCGCAGCTCTGTCCTACCACCTTGGCTCTGCCCTGTTGGCAAGGACTATCTGATTGCCTTCCCTAGTTCGTGCACCACCTCGGATCGAGAAATTTCATTACATGAATACATTCACCAAAGAAGTCTTGTAGCCAATAGAGTATAGGGAGAGTCATTGTCAAAAAAAGAAGTTTCTAGTATTAAGCAAAGGTCTTCTAAAGTAGCATTAACATATATTGAAACAATGATATAATCCAAGAATGATAACTTAGTTGGGGTTTCACATCATATCGTTGCACTGCCATTCAGGAGTATACCTGCTCATAGGTCAAGCCGGGCTTTCACATGTTATCAGTACAATATATTCAGGCTCGAGCTCGAGTCCAACCTAACTATCGGGCCTAGATCTTGAGCCCAAGCCCGACCCTCATAAAAGCCTGAAGCCCAACCTATAAATTAGACTTTTTTTTGACATGTAGGGTATATCTGTAAATTGTAATCCAAGTTCCAAATAGAATTTTTTCTAGCACCTATAGCTTGAATTTCCCCATGATTTATTCAAAAGATATCCCTATTTTAAATAGTAAAACAGAGGGAAAAAGCTAAACATGCAAATATATTTTGCTAAACAAATTCTAAGTTCTATCATTCTTTCCAATTCCAAATAAAGGTAACCTGAAAACATAGATTAACAAAAGAGAATAACATAACACACTAAAACAAAACAATATCAACCTTGTTTCAAAAGATGTTATAGGCTTCTATCTATCTATCTATTCTTAAAAACATCCATCCATCAAAATAAAATTATATTGTTCCTCAAAAAATAAGATGTTCCAAAAAGAACATGTTCAGCTATCTATCTATTCCTAAGTTCACTATCAAGCTTGAATATCCCAACTTCTTGAGCCATCAAAACTTGAAAAGACAAAAGGCAAACACATTGTCATTGCTCACATCATATAAGTAATTTATTATCATTTTCATGTCAAATAACAAGCAAATAAATGAAAGATATGGTACATTAATACCTAAAACATATCATCAAGCCAAGCACCTTTCTCATCATCAACACTACTATTTGATCCCTCCTCTTTAATAAACTTAAAGATCACGTAGGACCCCTATATACAATTGGAAAAAAACCTACTAGAATAGATTGAAGGAAATAAGAAATAATATATTTGAATAAATAATAGATAAGAAATCACCTATTGAAAATCCTTGTGCATGAAACCAATCTTTAAGACAAACCAAAACTTGAATTGTCTTAGACTTGAGTGAACTTTTCCATGGATTGATCACATTTTTCCAATGTTGAATGTTGATTCAAATGCAAATGTGGAGATAAAAATAGTTAAAATATTCTGAGCCATTGATGCCAACTCAGGATACCTAAATGAATTCTTACTCTAATAGTCCAAAACATCAACATCTACCTTTATATCAAGGTTTTGCTCCTCCAAGTAAAGATCCAATTGAGTTTTCTCATTTTGAGACTTTTTGAACTTAAGAACTATTCATAATCCTTAAATCCATCACCATCATCATTTACCTCACTCATGTCAATTTGACTAGAAGATCTGACCATGGAAGTGGAGGAAAAATTTTCCTTGTATTCAACAAACAAGGCATGAAGAGCAAGGTTCAAAATCTCAATACAGGTAGGGGCATATTAGCCTGTATCTTGAGTCACTTTTATTCTTGTTTTTGTAGTTTTTTTTTCAAACTAGTTCAAAGGGGTCAGTTTAAGGCATGTCTATCCCCTAAACTAGGTCAGACCCCGAAACACCCCTTATAAAGGCGTATCGGGAGGCCACTGATACAATATGTATCAACCAATATGGCCAGATACATATTGAAAATCTGAACCATGAAAAAGAGTCTTCAAAATAGAATTAACACGCAATACCATCCCCATAAAGCTTATTAAAACAATACTCCACTAACCTTATCTTGCAATGAGGATCCAACACAGCAACATATGACAAAATCATATTATATTCAGCCCAATATTTATCAAAATTTTCTTTCGTACCTCTAACCATGTCAACATAAAATTATTAAGTTCCTTACTCATTGCCACCAAATGTCTATGAACCATCTACACTCCCCAAAAATAAATGTTTAAAGTAAGGTGCTTGGTGGTAGAAAATATGCAAGTAACATCATAAAATATCTTCAATAGTTTGTGAAGTCTATCCATCTTTCCCCACTCTTCTTCTAAAAGAGTAAACATTTTAAAAGTGTTATTCCTCTGTTCCAATATTGTAAGACTTGCTTATAATAAATGGCATGATCAAGCATCAAACAAGTTGAATTCCATCTCACAGGCATGTCCATCCTCAATCTTTTATTAGTATTCAAATAGAAACTTTTTTCAACAATTTCATAAAATCTATTCTTTCAAGCAACTAATTTCTCTATATATTTCACACAATTACAAATTTTAGCAACAACATTATCAACAAGTCTCAAACTAGCTTGAACAATAAGATTCAAAATATGACTACAACAACGAGTCTTAAAAAAAGTTACCACCACATACCAAATATTTATATATTGAATATCTGAGTTTCAGAGAATTAGCCATCACATCATTGCAACTTGAATTATCTAATGTAATGCTAAAAATTTTTTGATCAATATTCCATTCACTTAAGCACATAGCCACCCCATCTACTAAATATGTATAACAAATCAAAAGGAGGTGTCAAAGATTTAAAACAAATAATCATTTTCTGTAATTTCCAATTGTTATTAATTTAATGACCAATTATACATATGAATTAATTATTAGTATACTCAAATCTTTAATTATCAGATGTTAAACAAATCCTACTAAGTGCATTAAACAAATCATCCTTCTAACCCTTTCTCTCTTTGACATAGTTAAATATGATATCTCTTCTAGCAGTATGCCTACTCACACTTTTAAACTCAAGGTTTATAGATTGTGTTAAGAATCTAAAATTTGGTTCTTCAATAATTGTAGAAGGGTGTTTTCCACACACAAGAAAAACAGGAAGTGTCCTATAAGAGTCTTGTTGGTCGAATTTATAATTTTTAAAAGATGTGCTCCCATCAATGTTTGATTGTGTGATAATTTTATACTACTTAATGTCACGAATACATCTAGGGAAACATGCTAAATGACACTTTAAGTGAGTGGTTGTTGGTTGGATTAGAAATCAAAATTAACATGACTGATCTAGATCTAGTGGTTAGTGGAATTATAAAATAATTTCTAATCCAACATACAAACTGATTTCCTGATAATTTTGAAATTTGAATTTCTGAATTGATCTTGCATTGAACCAAACCAGATTTGAAACTCAAATTAAATGTTGATAGTGCTTCATACAAAGTCTACAAAAGCAAATCCAAGAGTGGTAGTTCATGCCCAATATCAGGCTTAGATTGGTCTCCTGCTAAAGATGGCACTACAGTGCATGTGAAGCTTATTCAGCAATGCAATGTCAATATAACCAAACTCCCAACCTACTTACATCAATGCAACTATGTGAACCTTGATGTGACTAATTTTTTTCTCCAAAAACTCAGCTAAGGACTGAAGAAAATCAGCCCTACAATGGCTGATTTGAACTAGGATTTTAGGGTGTAGAGGGAAGAGAGAAAGAGTGCAAGAGAGTGGGGAGAATTGGATGGTTTACCTCTCCCTCTCTTCCCTTAATATAGCACTCTCCTAATCCTATTAGGAGATGATACAATTTAAATTTGGATCAAGACTCATCCATGTTTAGAAAAGCCTTATCTTCTTTAAAAGAAATTGTGTGCCCCATACCCATATTCAACCCATGTCACATGACAACTTAACTAATTTATTAATCTTATTAATAATGGGCCTAAAGTCCATTTTCTTTAATAGTCATATCACAAGGCATTGCATGTACCCTTTAGGCTGTAATATTGTGTGATGTGTGACCCACAAAGGTCTCTCATAAGTCCATAAGAATTCGGCCCCACCCCTAGAAAGGGGCAAGCGAAATTTATTGCCTAAGGGTAGTGAACCCCTAAACCAATTGGCTTGGGATTTGTTTGTGCCCAATATTTAAACATAAATGATCATTGGATTCAACCACCTTATAAAGGCCCATGGATAATAGGCTTCTACAAGATGAAGTCCATCAAGTAATCAACCTTGTAATGGTCTTTTGATCCAAACCTCTCGGCCCATAATGATCAAACACTATTAATAGGGGAGAACCTCTCTCTTGACTACAAAATATAGTGTCACACTCTCTTTTGATCTTAGGATTAAAACCTTTTGAAAATATTTTTCATAAAATAATAACATAACATATAAATACATTTTGCAAACCAAATTTCAAATGCAAACTTTGATATTCACTTTGTCTAATAAAGAGCCGATCCTATCACTATAATCTCCCACTTAGGAAATTTCCCAAATTGTTCTAACATGCCTAATTATTTGACCCTTAATGGATCTCACTAGTTGGCTTATCAAAAGTAGTTCAGTTTAAGACCAAGTGTAGTGTCATAATCAAGTCTACAATTAAGTGTAATTTTCTATCATCTATCTCCAAGGTCTAAGGCATAACTGAAAATTGGTTCAGGTTCAGTGCTTTTTTCCAAACACCCACTGACTATGATTGGGGTCTAATCCTAACAGTTGAGACATGTTGCTCCACCAATTCGGCAACACATCAGTGTCAACCTTGTCAGGATAAACTCCCCAACTCTACCAATCACTAAGAACATTCTAAATTAACACAAGTCTCATAAGCATCCAGTTTAAGGAGTAATTCACAAAAATACATCAATTGAACATAAAATAATAATGTACTTTTGTTAATCATATTGAAATGTCTATGTACATCAATTTGATTAGAGCTGTGTACATATAATGTCTAATAGTGGTTCTCTTACTTGATTTAGCTTGAAGAATCTTCTTATAATGCTTGCATTATGCCTTTTTCGAATTATTTTTTTTTCATTTCTTTCGACACTTCGGATGTCAATCTTTTGTTAGTATAAGTTTGGTCATACTCTTCATAGTCATCCTCTAGGTCTAGGACCTCCACTCTTGTAGTAGCACTTTCACTTTCCATTGACATTTAGATTATCAAAATAGTCAAGACCCATGTGACGCACGAGCTTTATTTATTAGCAAAATTGAAGATGGAGCTCTATGGAATTTCCAATTAAATGGTGTCCATCAAAGTTAAATTCAAGTATTGTTTTTTGGGGTCATGTCTAGTTATCCGATCACAACCTAAGTTGTGCTTTAGTGAGAGTGGCCAATTTCCTATTCTCTAGATAATTTTGTATTATTTTCTTTTGTATCTTAATGTTATTTTTTTACTTTTTTTCAAAAATAATATTTTATTATTTTATTATTATTATTATTGTATTAGTTTTAGGTAAAACTATAAAAAAACATCTTATTATAACAACTCTATAAACCACCTTTGTGTTTTGAACTAAACAAAGTCCTCGTTTATAGTTTTGACAAAAAAAGTGCAAATACCTCCTTTCCGTTGGCTCTTCAGTAACAAAGACATTAAAGTTACCAAAATACCCTTATTATTGTTAATGTATTATCATACATAATTTAAAGTTTCAACTTTACTCTCCATTAGTCTATTTTTCTAGACAAATTTCAAAGAATTATTCTCTTTACTCTCATTGGAAAAATGTAAGAAGGCAAAAGTGAAGTAAAATTAATGCATTTCATCAACACTTTTTATTTTTGGAATGCTGACTAAGGAAGGTATTTTCACCTTTTTTTCAAAACAATAGGGGAGGTTTTTGTCAAGGTCAAGACATTGGGGAGTTTCATTGAATTGTTAGCAAACCCAAGGAGATTTTTATTTTTTGTCAAGGTCAAAATAGGGGAGCTTTTTATTTTTCTAGTGGAACTTAAGTTGGTTTTAAATTAATAAAATTCAATTATAAAACTAATAATTCTTAGAAAATTTTGTATTAATTTTAAATTGGTATTTGTTTTAGTTTATCTGATCGTTTTTATTAATTAAATTATTTTTATTATACTTATCAATAATAATTAATAATTATTTTTATTTTATTAAAGTAACTTACTAAATTATTTAACTTACTAAGATAGATTCATAATAACCAAAATCAAAGTAGAGCAGAACTAAACAATTATACCCTAATCAACATTAACTCTAACCACACGCGAAGCATAGCAAATTCCAGGTCAGATAGGGCTGAAGAACGGATCTACTGGGGTGAGTTCGATGGAACCTATTCCATCGATCTGTTCCCCAACCTCTAGTCGTCTTTGATAGAGATGAAACAAGAAGACTGGGTTCGTAGTTACCTAAGGATGTACTGGCTGATTGGTTAATGTTGCAGATGGGAATTATAGTGAGTTTGATGTGCTTCGGTGGTAGAGATCATTATGGAGGTCAAGTGAATCCTGCTTCCACCTTCTAAGTACAAACAATCTGAGAATGGACTCTATAACTTGCCTGATTTAGGCTCGCGGAGCAGGGAAGGTCTCGGTCTGCTACCGAATGCCAGGAGTGGGACAAGAGAAGAAAAGATAGAGTGTATAATTTCCATATTAATTATATTTTTTACTTCTTATTTTTTCACTTAATTGATAGATTTAATTGTGTTTTATTTTAGAAAATTGGAAAATCGAGCTGAAAGGAGCTTGAAGCACAATTCTAGCATCGATTGGATTTCCAAAGGAGATTAGCATGATTTCAGCAGAAGACTTGAGCATGCAAGGCGTGGGCATGCTCTATCAATCTCACACTTGGTGGAATTCAGCTAAATTGGAGGCGTGAATCACTAGAATTTAGTAGAGTTTATTTCATGTTGTACTTCTGAAAAGAGTTAGAGTCCCATTTTAATTAGAATTCGTATTCCTATTTAGGGATGAGAATAGATTAGATAAGGGGGTGATCATTATCCCTTAATGAGGATAGACTTCTATTTGAGGAAGAACTCCTAAGAGATGTTGGAAACAACCTCTCTAGGGCTATATAAGGGGGGATAGAATAGCAAGGACGATCATCTTGGGAAGCATAATACATACTTCTTATTTTCTGGTTGAAGGTTAAGGAAGCTTTGGTTCTACAACAATTGTGAGATCTAATTGATTTTTTTCAGTTCATTGTTTCTTGAGTATTTATATATTTTCTGTAATTTTCTGTGATGATTATTTTTATTGATTGAGCAAAAAGGATCCATTGCTCAATCAATGAAATAGTCTATTGCCGGTTAGATCAACAAATTCATATATGTTTGTGATTTAATCTTTATGGCGAATAACATAAATTGATTATGGACAAGTTTTTTATTTATGTTATGAAAATATATGATCTGATTTAAATGAACCGAGCTTGCGTGTTCATTGATTAGAATTGGGTCTCTCTAATTCTTAACGCTATTGATAGATTAGTCCTAAGAGCTTGTTTAGGGTTGTCTATCAATAAGAAAGGTAATCAAAGAGCTTGTTTTGGTTGTCGAAAAATCAAGGAGGGATTGGCTATTAGAGCTTGTTAATAGCTATAACCAATTTACTCATAAACACATGAATTCATCCTTGCATCGATGATCAATTGCATGAATCAAAGCTGAACTTATCCCTTCAACCAGAAGCTGCCTCCTATTGATTTAATCTTTATTTTATTTTCCTTTTCTTTACAACAACTCCCTAATCCGTTTTACTATTTTTCTTGGAAATAAATCAACCCAATCCTTGTGGATACGACCTTTCTCATTGCTATATACCAAAGTATCTATTTCGAGCAGGATTTTTATTTTTGTTGGGTTCGACACCCATCAAATTTTGGTGTCGTTGCTGGGGATTGGTGTCTTTAATAAGATTTATTTCTTTTTGCTTGGTTAATGCCTCGTTCTTCTCGTACATGTGAACTTCAATACGATCCCGAAATCGAAAACATAGTTCATCGGTTAAGGAAAGAAGCCAAGCAACGCCACAGCCAGTCAACATCGCCCCCATCTCCCGAGGTGAATTCAGTAACAAACCTTGTCGATTCATCTAGCAACTCTGAAGAAGAAATCATGGCCAATATTGACGAAAGAACTCTTAGAGAGTTAGCTGCACCAGATCTGAATCAATGACCACTTTGCATTGAATATGCAGATCTAACGGTACATTTTGAATTGAAATCTGGTATTATTCACTTACTTCCTACTTTTCGTGGACTTTCAGGGGAAGATCCCCACAAACATTTAAAGGAGTTTCATGTAGTATGTTAAAGCATGAAACCTCAAGGTGTTACTGAAGAGCAAATCAAGTTGCGTGCCTTTCCCTTCTCATTAGCTGACAAAGCTAAGGATTGGCTTTACTACTTACCCTCCGGTTCTATCACTACATGGAATGAGATGAAGAAGCAATTTCTTGAGAAATTCTTCCTTGCACGAGATACTAACATCAGGAAGGAAATTTATGGGATAAGACAATGCAGTGGAGAAACTCTCTATGAGTATTGGGAGAGATTCAAACAACTTTGTGCAAGCTGTCCTCAACATTAGATTCCTGATAAACTCCTTATCTAATATTTTTATGAAGGATTATTGCCAATGGACAGGAGTATGATCGATGCTGCAAGTGGAGGTGTGTTGGTAAATAAAACTCCTACTCAAGCAAGGGAACTAATTCCAAACATGGCTGCCAATGCACAACAATTTGGCAATAGACAAGATTCCATCCCAAGGAGAGTTAATAAGGTAAGTAATTCTTCCATTGATCAATGATTAGATAATCTCACTTCTCTTGTGGAAAAATTGGTTGTGGGTCACATACAACAAGTGAAGACTTATGGCATTTGTTCTACTACATGTCATTCAACCGACATGTGCCCTACACTTCAAGATGAACCCTATGAACAAGCCAATGCTGTTGGAGGATTCCCACAAAGGAGATACGATACCTATTTAAATACTTACAATTCAGGATGGAGGGATCATCCTAATCTTAGCTATGGAGCTAAGCCCTTCGGTTTTCAACAACAATATCAAGCTAGATAACCGGCTCCACAACATTCATCTTCCAAACCAGGTATGTCTTTAGATGAAATTGTTAAAGCACTTGCAACTAACACCCAACAATTTCAACAGGAGACAAGGGTAAGCATCCAAAACTTGGAAAATCAAGCGAGTCAATTGGCGACTGTTGTGAGTCGATTGGAATCACAAGGATCAGGAAAATTGCTCTCACAAACCATAGTCAACCCCAAACAGAATGCTAGTGCAATTACTTTAAGAAGCGGAAAGGAGCTGAAAAAGCCTAGCAATGAAGTACCCAAGAGTGCAATTGAAGGAGAAATAAAAAAGGAAGCTCAAGACACACAACTGAAAGACCCAAGCAGTAAACAACCCCAAGCCATAGTGACAACTCCACCTTTTCTTAGCCGATTTGCAAAATCCAAGAAAGAAGAGCAAGAGAAGGATATTCTTGAGACATTTCGCAAAGTTGAGGTGAATATTCCCCTCCTTGATGCAATTAAGCAAGTACCTCGCTATGCTAAATTTCTGAAGGAGTTATGTACTACTAAGAAAAAACTAAAAGGTGATGAGAAAGTCCATATAGGGGAGAATGTTTCAGCAATCCTCCAAAAGAAATTACCTCCTAAATGCAAGGATCCAGGTATGTTTACTATCCCTTGTAAGATAGGAAACGTTAAGATTGAAAGAGCAATGTTAGATTTAGGAGCTTCAATAAATTTCATTCTCCGTTCTATTTACACAACTTTGAACCTTGGACCATTGAAAGAAACGGGTGTGATTCTACAACTTGCTGATTGATCCACTACATTTCCGAAGGGGGTTTTGGAGGACGTGTTAGTTCAAGTCAATGATCTGGTCTTTCCTACTGATTTTTATGTGATTGATATGGAAGAAGATAATTCTTCCAATTCAACTCCAATTTTGTTGGGAAGGCAATTTCTTAAGACATCTAAGACTAAAATCGATGTGCATAAGGGGACACTTACCATGGAATTTGATGGTGAGATTATCAACTTTAATATCTATGATGCTATGAGATATCCTAATGATGTACATTCTGTTTTCTCTATAAATATCATTGACTCTTTAGTGCAGCAAACTTTTGAGTTGGATGATGAAAATGCATTGAAGGTTGCACTTAACAACGGTTTTGATTGTAAAGAATTACAAAAGCTGAAAAGGAGTTCGTGCTAAATCCTGAATTACAAGACACAACTTTTGAGCTGGAATCTCTTAAACATACAACTCATAATGTGTCTTTTATTAGTTTGCCTCCATCTCACACAAAACTCCTTCCATCTATTGTGCAGGAACCACAATTGGAGCTAAAATCATTGCCGAATCATCTAAAGTATATGTTCCTAGGAGAGGGGGAGACATTTTCTGTAATAATCTCCTCCAAACTTAATGCATTAGAAGAGGAAAAGCTGATTCAAGTGCTCAAGGAGTGCAAAGAGGCGATTAGATGGATTGTAGCTGATATCAAGGGGATAAGTCCATCTACATGGATGCACAAAATACTATTGGAGGAAGATTCTAAACCTGTAGTAGGAGCTCAACAACGATTGAACCCACCTATGATGGAAGTGGTAAAGAAAGAAGTTTTAAAACTTCTAGATGCCGGTATAATTTATCCAATTTCGGATAGTAAGTGGGTAAGTCTAGTACAGGTGGTTCCGAAGAAAACAAGGTATAACAGTGGTTGAGAATCGAGATGGGGAGTTAGTGCCCACCCGAGTTCAAAATGGGTGGCGGGTTTGTATAGATTATAGGAAGCTAAATTCATTAACTAGAAAAGATCACTTCCCGCTTCCTTTTATTGATCAAATGCTTGAAAGATTAGCTAGTAAATCTCACTATTGTTGTCTTGATGGTTATTAAGGTTTTCATCAAATTCCAGTAGCACCAGAAGACCAGGAAAAGACTACCTTCACATGCCCATTTGGTACATTTGCTTACTGACGCATGCCATTTGGTCTTTGCAATGCTCCCGCCACGTTTCAAAGATGTATGGTTAGTATATTTTCAGATTTTGTGGAGAACATCATAGAGGTATTTATGGATGATTTCATGGTTTATGGTGATTCTTTTGATTTGTGTCTATCCAACCTTACAAAAGTGCTTAAAAGATGCATAGAAAAGAACCTTGTTTTGAACTATAAAAAATGTCATTTCATGGTTGATCAAGGCATCATTTTGGGGCATGTAGTCTCTTCTAAGGGAATTGAAGTTGATAAAGCCAAGATAGATGTTATTAAATCCTTACCTTATCCCACAAGTGTGTGGGAAGTTCATTCTTTTCTTGGACATGCAGGATTTTATCAATGGTTCATCAAGGACTTTTCAAAGATAACTCTTTCCTTATGCAATTTGCTCCAAAAAGATGTTGCGTTTGATTTTGATGAAGCATGTAAGGTGGCATTTGATAGGTTCAAGGAATTGTTGACCTCAGCCCCAGTTATCCAACCACCGAATTGGAGTCTCCCTTTTGAAATTATGTGTGATGCAAGCAATTATGCAATTATGCTGTTGGTGCCGTTCTTGGACAAAGAGTTGGAAGAGCTGCTCATGCAATATATTATGCTTCAAGAACCCTTGATGATGCTCAATGCAATTATTCAACAACGGAAAAAGAACTTTTAGCCATAGTTTTTGCTTTAGAAAAGTTCCGTCCATATTTATTGGGTACTAAAGTAATTGTTTATTTTGAACATGCAACTTTAAAGTATTTGCTAACAAAGAAGGAAGAAAAACCAAGGCTCATCCACTGGATTCTTTTGCTACAAGAATTCAATTTAGAAATCCGCGACAAGAAGGGTGCAAAGAATTTGGTTGCAGATCATCTTAGTAGACTGACCACAAGTGAAGAGGCAACACCTTTGAAAGATGAATTCTCGGATGAGCATCTTTTTACAATTGAAGGAGAAACTCCATGGTACGCTGACATTGTTAACTATTTAGTTACTAGAACAGTACCAGGAGATTTATCAAGAACCCAAAAAGATAAGGTAAAGAGCGATGCTAAATACTACATTTGGGATGACCCATATTTGTGGAAAAACTGCTCTAACCAAATTATTCGAAGGTGTGTGTCTGAAACCAAAATCCCTTCCATTCTTCAATTCTTTCACTCATATGCTTGTGGAGGCCATTTCGGTCCCAAAAGAACAACATGTAAAGTGCTAGAATGTGGATTGTTTTGGCCTACTCTGTTTCGTGATTCATATATATTTTGCAAGGCATGTGAACAATGCCAAAAGATGGGCAATTTAAGTCATAGAGATCAAATGCCGCTTACTCCTATACTTGTATGTAAAATATTTAATGTATGGGGTATAGATTTTATGGGCCCATTTCCTTCTTCTTTTGGCAATGTTTACATTTTACTAGTTGTGGATTATGTTTCAAAGTGGGTAGAAGCTAAGGCTACCCGGAATGACCATCCTAAAGTTGTTGTAGATTTTGTCAAGTCCCATATCTTTTTCGGGTTTGGTATGCCGAAAGCAATAATAAGTGACCGAGGCACTCATTTTTGTAACTGGGTGGTAGAAGCTTTATTTAAGAAATACAACATCACCCATCGAATTTCCACCGCATATCATCCACAAATGAGTGGACAAGCTGAGGTATCCAATAGGGAGATAAAGTCTATACTTGAGAAGACGGTTAATCCAAATAGAAAGGATTGGAGTTTGAGACTCGACGATGCACTATGGGCTTATCGCACGGCTTATAAAACTCCTATAAGTATGTCTCCTTACCGCTTGATATTTGGTAAACCATGTCATCTCCCTGTTGAATTAGAACACAGAACATACTGGGCGGTTAAACAATGCAACATGCACATGGATGAAGCGAGAGAACAAAGAAAGTTGCAATTGCAAGAGCTTGAAGAGATTCACAATGATGCCTATGAGAGTTCGTGAATCTACAAGGAAAAGACAAAAGCTTTTCATGATAGAATGATTTTGAGGAAAAATTTCTCTGTTGTTTTGAAAGTTCTTCTTTTTCATTCTAGACTTAAACTTTTTCCTGGTAAGTTGCGTTCTCGATGGGTTGGACCTTTTATCGTTACTAATGTCTTACCTTAGGGAGCAGTTGAAATTCAAAGTCCAACCACAAACAAGATTTTCAAGGTAAATGGTCACTGTTTAAAACCCTTCTATGAAGGATTTCAGGTGTACAATGTGGAGGAGGTAGCTCTTGAAAGCCCAAATTATACAAATTGAAGCATGGAATCCCGTCCTCCTCACCCACCTAGCCCATGATGGTCCGCTGCATCAAAGCTCACTAGTCAGGGAAGTCTCTTTATCTCTATACTACTAAAATTTTGTTCTAGTAAGCTTTCTTTCGATACATTGAGGACAATGTATGGATTAAGTGTGTGTGTGGCGGGGGGGGGGGGGGGTATAGGATTTTGATTTAGGATTTTATATGAGTGATTTTATCAAAAAAAAAAAAAACTCAACTCTTTTAAAATCAATTGAAACGATATTCTGGAAAAATTTTTGTGAACTTAGTAATGAGATATGATTAGGGAATACATGACTTGTTCTGAAACCATTTCCTTTTAAGCTAGTCATAAATTCATGATAAAGTAAATAGGGTAAATGTTTTTACCATACAACTGATGTGGCTTAGTAGGATGGAGCATAAAATGCACCTAAGATTCAAGCAAGTGAGATGGAGCATAAAATGCACTCACTTCTACAAAAGAGAGAGAGAGAGAAAGAGATAAAAATGTTTTCCCTAGTTTACCACCTAGTTTGTAGTAGCAAAAATTGGATTGGTTGATAGATGAGTCGTGTATGACTTGGTTGTGTTGATTTAACGGTTCGCAATAATTGACCTAGAATATTTGTGGAAAAAGATGAAGGAGAGTTGAGTTTGAAATTTGGTAGGATAGTTTGATTGTTTTGTTTTTGTTTTGTTTTGCCCGAGGATGTGCAAATTCTAAGTGTGGGAGGGTTTGATAGAGTGCATAATTTCCATATTAATTATATTTTTTACTTCTTATTTTTGCACTTAATTGATAGATTTAATTGTGTTTTATTTTAGAAAATTGGAGAACGGAGCTGAAAGGAGCTTGAAGCACAATCCTAGCATCGATTAGATTTCCAAAGGAGATTAGCACGATTTCATCAGAAGACTTGAGCATGCAAGGCGTGGGCACGCTCTATCAATCTCACACTTGGTGGAATTCAGCTAAATTGGAGGCGTGAATCATTAGAATTTAGTAGAGTTTATTTCATGCGGTACTTCTAAAAAGAGTCAGAGTCCCATTTTAATTAGAATTATTATTCCTATTTAGGGATGACAATAGATTAGATAAGGGGTGATCATTATCCCTTAATGAGGATAGACTTCTATTTGAGGAAGAACTCCTAAGAAATGCTAGAAACAGCATCTTTAGGGCTATATAAGGGGGGGTAGAATATCTGTGTAATACCATTAAACTGGACACTTAATGAGACTTGTGTTAGTTTAGAATCTTCATAGCCGTTGGATAGATCTGGGGAGATTTATCCTGCCAAGGCTGACACTAAAGTGCCACCAAGTTGATTGGGGTAGCTTGTCTCAACTGCCAGGGTGAGACTTGAGGTACATGCAGTGTGGGTTTTCTTGAAACCTTGAACCAGACCAAAATTTCAGTATTGCCCTGGACCTTGGAGATAGATGGGTAAAACTGGAATATTACATCTAACCCCTAGACTCGATTATGATACTACACTAAGTGGGATTGGGTTATCTTTGATATGTCAATTAGTGAGATCCTTAGAGGGGGTCTAAAACCTGGGTATGCTGGGACAGTCCGAGAATTCATCTGAGTGTGTGATCATAGTGACAGGATTAGCCCCTTTTTCGGACAAAGTGAATGACTGGGGATGCACTCTCTCTGATGGAAACCTAAACTGCCGACAATTGATTTTAATTTTTGAAATTTATTTTGCAAAATATATTTATATAAAGATATACATATATATATATATATATATTATGGTTTCAAAATGTTTGCAAAAGGTTTTAATTCCCGGGATTCATGTAAGTAGAGAATGTAGCACTGTACCTTGCATCCAAGGGAGAGGTCCTCTCTTGTTGGGCAGTGATTGATCATTATGGGCTGAGAGGTTAAGTGTAAGACCATTGAGGGTAATACCTGATGGGCTAATCTTGCATCTGCCCACAGTCCTTGGGTTTTTATAAGGTGGTTTGACCCAAGGACCATTTAGTGTAAATGTTGGGCCCATTAAGAGCCCATGGTGATGGACTCAAGGGTTCACTGTCTCCTACAGTGAATTCGGCCAGGCCTTGTAACAAAGGTTGGGCTGAACCCATGTGGCGGATGTGTAGATCAATGTTTGGGTCCCACGCTATACAAGGATAGCCAACTGGGCACCAGGTTAAGAGGTTAAGTGAGCACATAGACTTAATGGGCCTAAAGCCCATTTGAACTGGCTTAATAAGATTAATTAAATAGGGGTGGTTCTGTGATTTGGATCAGCTAATAAGATAAGGGATTATCTCTATTCACTCAAAGAGTCTAGATCCAAATAAAGATTTGGATCAGGAAACTCCTAATTTGATTAGGAAGGCTGATCTTTATCTATAGATAAGATAAGGGATTATCTTTATCTCTTAAAGAGTGTCCAGATCCAAGTATAAGATTTGGATTAGGAAAGTCCAAATAGGATTAGGAGAACCTCTCTTTAAGGCTATAAATAGGAAAGTAGGGCGGACCTCCAAACTCACTCACAGTCTGCTGAATTAAGAGAGAAGATAACTCACAGTTTGACTACTCCTATCTTCTGCTCTTTTCTTCCTGTTCTTGCCGCCCTTAGGCAGTTCGATCTCCACCTGTGGGAGTGATCAAGAACCATTCTTGATATTGCTTCTTGCTAGAAGAGGCAATTTGAAGTTGTGCTCACCAGCCCTTTACTACATTCTTGCTGAAGAATTCAGTTCTTGCTGAATAGCTGTCCTGCTGATTCTGCTTCACCTCACACTGTGTCATCTTCAGTGGGAGCAGATTTTGGTTTTTTCTTGGGCGTGAACACCTTCGTTGGGAGTTATTGTTACTCCATATCAGGAATATCCCTTTCCTCCCTTTTGGTTTCAGATCTGGTCCGGTTTGTTTCAAAATTGATCATTGAAAATGCAGTTTTCTAAATAGGGAATGTGATTCCCAGATGGGAGAGAGAGAAATTTTTGAAAATTTGCCCAACTTTCTTGTAGGGTTCGGCCATCCATATGATGATTCTGTCATCCTCCAGTGGTATCAGAGCTAGTTTCAAATGTTGAACCAAATTAAACCAGATCTGGATCTGCGTAAATGGGCAGAAGGCGTTCTACCCGATTTATGTAGTTAACGTATTTATGGGAAATTAGTTCCCAGTTTTGGGCGATTGATCTGAAATTAAATCTTTATAAATATGATTAATGTTTAGAACTGTTCTATATATTTTTCTTGATTTTTGGGTTGTTCGTATGGTAGAGATCGAATTCTTTAATGGTGCTAAAAATTTGCGCACCTGCTATTCTATTCGTTCTTGGTCTGTAATTAATTTTTTTTTTTAATTTTTAGACAGAATGTATAGGGATTTAAATCTGATGTTATATTAATAGAAAAATAGGTTTTCTGTTTTATTTCATTCGATGATGATGCATAAAGCGCAGAGGAGAAATTTTTGCAGATTTGGGTTCAGCCATCTGTGATTCACAGTTTTGGAAACTGCATACTGTGATCTAATCTTTGTTTTGCAGGGTAGCAGTCTTATGAACATCCCTCCTACTAATTCTTGATTGTCTTGTATCAGTTATTTAATTTCAGATCATCATTCTTGAATTGAATCTTGAATTAAACATCAAACCCTAGATCCATTCGAACCAGATTGGGCCAAACTGGTTGGACCGAATCTATGGTACGATGGGGGCTGTTCTCAGCCCTAAAATTTCATATATGGGTCCAAAAGTTGATGATTAATTGCAAGATGCAATTCGGCCCACATCTGTAAAACCCAGTTTTAATCTGTTAAAACTGCTTTAGCCCAATTCAGCATAAATGCTATATGGGCCGAACTACTCTTTGCAGTTCAGCCCATATACCTAGATAATATTATTTGCTCTTTGCAGTTCCGCTCATATACCTAGATAATATTATTTGATGATATTATGGGCTTTACATATGGGTTTTATAGTTATTTAATTGATTTGATCAATTATAAACATGTGATGTATGGATGTGTGATGTGCTACGTTCATGGGCCATAAGCACTTGGCCCATGTTAATTCGATAGTGGCTCTTACGCACACCATGTCCGAATGCACATCATTGCCATGGTGTCCTAAAGATCATTGGATGATCTTCCAGCATGGTGGGCCCCACACCAGCTTCCTCCCCAAGAGGAACTGTGTGGAACCTTAGTCGTTTAGGGCCCATCTAAATCTAGCTTTATGAAAGCTAGTGGGAGCCACTTTGGTTTGACCTAAATTGAACTAGGGCGTAATTATTCGTTCCCTCCTGAAAATATAAGTGGGTGTGATAGGGAGATTCATATGATGAATTCTATAAAGGCCTGCCATCATTAGTATGAAGGTTGACTGTATTGGTGGGTGGGGATGCACTATAAAATTGGGCTATCTATCTGCTAATGCAGTTGGCTAGATTGCTTCATGAGATGATAGGGGCATCATAGACTGATGCGGAAGAGGCCTATCCTAAAATGGAAGACTCTCTCACAGTACCTTGGCGTTCACGAACATGATGGGTGAGCACTTACTGGACAGAAAGGTTTAACCTAAAATGGCTATGAACCTTGTCTATCAGAGGCCAAAGGGAAATCTCATAAGATGAGTGGATGAGATTCTTCACAGAAGGTGGTGGGGTTATGCAGCTAAAACAGTTGGCTCCATGCACCCTATATAATTTCCCACATTTCTAGAGACACAATTGTCTCCGACATTGAGACTAGAGGGAGATTAAAAGCCATATCTATGTGATGACATGAATCAATTAGGTTGTGGACTTACAAATCTGCCTTTCCTTTACCAGAAATGGCAAACAAAAACTTCACCAAACTGTTGGATGCAACAAACTCAAGGGTCCTAATTATGCTGACTGGTTCCGAAACCTTATGCTGGCCCTAATGTCCGAAAAATTGGACAAAATTGCTAAAAACCCTACTCTGGATCGTCCGGGTGATAGGGCTTCTGAGGCCAGATGAAGAGAGTATCAAGAATGGGAGGAGAAAAAACTCTCTTGCCCAGTGTTATATTATAGCCTCTTTAGATAATTCAATTCAACGACAATTCGATAAGATCGAAGTGTCCAAGGATATATTGGATAGTCTAAAGACTATGTATGAGAAGCATAACCGTTCTACTCGTCAGAAGGTCTTAAAGTTGTTTATGACTGCACAGATGACCGAGAACCAACAGATTCATGACCATTGACTAAAGATGATGGATTATATCAATGAACTGGAGGCTCTTGGGTCATGGCTAGACCATGACACCAAAATTGATGTTGTCCTCAATTCCCTGCCTCCCTCCTTCAATCAGTTCATCATGAACTATAACATGAACAAGATAAACGTTAGCCTTCAGGAACTCAGTAATATGTTGTAGAGGGATGAAAAACTGATTAAGAAGGATTAGCCAATAGTCATGCTTGTTGAAGGTGGCAAATCAGGCAAGAGAAAAGTAGCAAAGCTAAGAAGCAGTAGAAGGATAAGGCATCGGATGTCTATCACTTCTGCAAATAGGAAGACCATTAGAAGAGGAACTGTCCTCAATATCTGGAAAATAAGAAGAAAGGTAATTTCAAATCTTTAATCATAGAGACCAATTTGTTGGTCACTTCTGCTTCCTGGTGTATTGACTCTGGGGGCTTCAACTCATGCGTGTAACTCTCTGCAGAGGTTAAAGATAATCAGAAAACTGAGTGATGGAGAAGTGATGCTCTACTTGGGGACTTTTGCAACAGTTGCACTTATAGCCATAGGAACTGTAGAATTAGTTTTCAGAGAAGGAAATATTGTACTTAAAGATTGTCTTTTCGTACCCAATTTAAGAAGAAATTTGATTTCTGTCTCAAAATTGTGCATGGATGGTTATTCTATCTTATTCAGTAATGTGATTACTATTAAATGAAATAACAAATCCCTCGCATACGGAGAATTTGAGAACAGTCTCTATGTTCTCCATCCTTCTCTGGAAACAAAACTTACCGAAACTACATTGGAAATAATCTCCAAGAATAGGACCCGTGATACAGTGAATCCCACGTGCCTGTGGCATTACTGAATTGGCCACATTAATGTAAATCGTATCACAAGGTTGGTAAAGGATGGTCCTTTGGATTTTCTAACTGTAATAGATCTTCCAACTTGTGAACCTTGCCTTAGGTAAGATGACGAAACGACCATTTACCGGTAAGCCTGAAAGATGTACATACACACTTGACCTTATATATATTGATGTTTGAGGTCCCCTGAATGTTAGGACACGTAACCAACATGTTTATTTCATAACTTTTACCGGTGATTACTCACGGTATGGTTACGTGTACCTAATGAGATATAAGTCTGAATCTTTTGAAAAGTTCAAAGAATTCAAGCAAGAAGTCGAGAAACAGTTAGGGAGAGAAATTAAGACCCTTCAATTAGATCGAGGCGGCGAGTATCTCTATGACGAATTCAGGGACTACTTAAAGGACAACGGGATAGTGTCACAACTAGCTCCTCCTACTACACCACAATTAAACGGTGTGTCAGAAAGGAGGAACATGACTTTATTGGATATGGTCTGATCACTTCTCGTACACTCGAAACTACCCACATCCTTTTGGGGTTACGCATTAGAGACTGCGACATCCATGCTGAATTGGGTTCCAACCAAATCCATTCCAAATACTCCCTATGAGCTTTGGACCGGTAAGAAACCAAGTGTAAGAAACTTGAAGATTTGGGGTTGTCCGGCACATGTTAAAACAACGAGTGCTGAAAAATTGGAATCGAAGACCAGTCGTTGCCTATTTATAGGCTACCCCAAAGGCTTTGTGGGTTACTTATTCTATGATCCAAAAGAGCAAAAGGTGTTTTCTAGTCTAAATGCCCACTTATTAGAAGAAGATTACATCCTAGATAATCATCATCAGGAAGTTGTTCTTGATGAGGAGAGCCCAGGGGTAGTGGGAGATGTCCCACCAGCTCTAGAAAATCTACCCAGGTTTCCAGGCCTCTAGTTCGTTTCGGCTATGACCAAGAAAGTTACTTGGTGGAAGCCACGACCAGTGAAGAGGATCCCATGACTTATATGAAAGCTATGTTGGACATAGATTCCTTGAAGTGGGTAGATGCCATGAGAGCTGAGATGGACTCAATGGAGACCAATGGAGTCTGGACTCTAGTAGATCCACCTACTGGGGTAAAGGCAATTGGTTGCAAATGGATCTATAAGAGGAAGAAGGGTCCTTATCGTAAAGTTAAGACCTACAAGACTCGTCTAGTGGCGAAAGGGTACACTCAGAAAAAGGGAACCGATTATGAGGAAACCTTCTCACCTGTGGCCATGCTTAAATCCATTAGGATCCTACTAGCTGTAGCAGCATACTATGACTACGAGATTTGGCAAATGGATGTCAAAATTACGTTCCTAAAGGGAGATCTTACTGAAGATATCTATATGCAGCAACCGCAATGTTTCATAGCTGTAGGCCAGGAACACATGATATGTATACTCAACCGATTCATATATTGACTTAAACAAGCTTCTAGGAGTTGGAACATCCGGTTTGACTCTACCGTCAAACAGTTTGATTTTGAGCAAAACCCGGATGAGCCCTATGTTTACAGGAAGACTAGTGGTGATAAGGTTACGTTCTTGGTTTTGTATGATGTAGGAATGTTAACTATAGTGAAAGTGTGGCTTTCATAGCAATTCTCCATGAAAGATATTAGAGAAGCCTCCTACATACTGGGCCTTCGACTCTATAGAGATAGATCGAAGAGTATAATAAGATTATCCCAGTTTGCTTACATTGACAAAATAGTTAAGAGATACAGCATGGAGAACTCCAAGAAAGGAAATGTTCCTTTCAGGCATGGAGTCACTCTCTCCAAGGGTATGTTTCCCAAGACTTTCAAAGAGATTGAGGGCATGAAAGAGGTTCCCTATGCCTCAGCCGTAGGGAGCATCATGTATGCAATGCTGTGCACTCGTCCTGTCATTTATCAGGCAGTGAGTGTGGTAAGCAGATACCAATCTAACCTAGAGCAGGAGCATTGGACCGCTGTGAAAAACATACTAAAATACCTTCGAAGGACAAAAGAGTTTTGTCTGGTATTCAATGGTAGTTTACTACAGATCTAGGAGTATACTGATGCCGATTTCCAGTCAGATCTAGATGATAGAAAGTCTACATCTGGTTATATCTTTATGATAGGATTGTGTGTTGTTTGCTGGAAAAGCAGCAAACAGGGGTCCACCACAGATTCCACAACAGAAACCGAATACATTGCCGCAAGTGAAGCTGCCAAGGAAACTGTTTGGATGAAGAAGTTCATTCAGGAATTAGGAGTAGTTCCATCCAGTACATCACCCATTCCATTGTTGTGTGACAACACTGGAGCCATTGCTTAGGCTATGGAGCCCCGAGCCCACTCGAAGTCGAAGCACATCAAGAGGAAGTACCATGTACTGCAGGAGATAGTTGGAAGAGGGGACGTCCTGATTTAGAAGGTAGCATCAGCAGAAAATGTAGCAGACCCATTGACTAAGCCACTAACACAAAAAGTGTTTGAGAAACACGTGGAAAGTATGGGACTCTAGGTTATAACCGATTTGACCTAAGTGCAAGTGGAAGTTGTTAGACAGTTATGCCCTTTAGCGCCAATCAGATTGATATACCTTTTTGACGTTTATTGTAAATGAATAAAGTACATAATTGATTCATGTCACTGTAGTGTTTCTGTGTAATACCCTTAAACTGGACACTTAGTGAGACTCGTGTTAGTTTATAATTTTCATAGCCGTTGGATAGATCTGAGAAGATTTATCCTGCCAAGGCTGACATTGATGTGCCGCCAAGTTGGTTGGGGTAGCTTGTCTCAGCTGCTAGGGTGAGACCTGAGGTACATGCAGTGTGGGTTTTGTTGAAACCTTGAACCGGACCAAAATTCCATTATTGCTCCGGACCTTGGTAATAGATGGGCAAAACTGGAATGTTACACCTAACCCCTAGACTCGATTATGATATTGCACTATGTGTTAGATTGGGTTGTCTTTGATATGCCAATTAGTGAGATCCTTAGAGGGGGTCAAAACCTGGGTATGTTGGGACCGTCCGAGAATTGATCTGAGTGGGTGATCATAGTGACAGGATCAACCCTTTTGTTGGACAAAGTGAATGATCGGGGATGCACTCTCTATGATGGAAACCTAAACTGCCGGCATTTTTTTTTAATCATTGAAATTTGTTTTGCAAAATATATTTATATAAAGATATACATATATATTATGGTTTCAAAATATTTGCAAAAGGTTTTAATTTCGGGGATCCATGTGAGTAGAGAGTGCAGCACTGTACCTTGCAGCCAAGGGAGAGGTCCTCTCTTGCCAGGCAGTGTTTGATTATTATGGGCTGAAAGGTTAAGTGTAAAACCATTGAAGGTAATACCTGATGGGCTAATCTTGCATCTGCCCACAATCCTTGAGTTTTCATAAGGTGGTTGGACCCAAGGACCATTTAGTGTAAATGTTGGGCCCATTAAGAGCCCATGGTGATGGATTCAGGGATTCACTGTCTCCTACAGTGAATTTAGCCAGGCCTTGTAACAAAGGCTGGGTTGAACTCATGTGGCTGATGTGTAGATCAATGTTTTGGTGCCACGCCATACAAGGATAGCCAACTGGGCAGCAAGTTAAGAGGTTAAGTGAGCACATAGACTTAATGGGCCTAAAACCCATTCGAACTGGCTTAATAAGATTAATTAAATAGGGGCGGTTCTGCGATTTGGATCAGCTGATAGGATAAGGGATTATCCCTATCCACTCAAAGAGTCGAGATCCAAACAAAGATTTGGATCAGGAAACTCCTAATTGGATTAGGAAGGCTGATCTTTATCTGCAAATAAGATAAGGGATTATCCTTATCTCTTAAAGAAAGTCCAGATCCAAATATAAGATTTAGATTAGGAAACTCCTAATAGGATTAGGAGAACCTCTATTTAAGGCTATAAATAGGAGAGTAGGGCAGACCTCCAAACTCACTCATAGTCTGCTGAATTAAGAGAGAAGAAAACTCACAGTTTGACTGCTCCTATCTTCTGCTCTTTTCTTCCTGTTCTTGCCGCCCCTAGCCAGTTGGATCTCCACCTATGGGAGTGATCAAGAACCGTTCTTGATATTGCTTCTTGCTAGAAGAGGCAATCTGATGTTGTACTCACCAACCCTTTACTACATTCTTGCTGAAGAATTCAGTTCTTGCTGAAGAGCCGTCCTGCTAATTTTGCTTCACCTCACACTATGTCATCTTCAGTGGGAGCAAATTTTGGTTTTTTCTTGGACGTAAACACCTTCGTTGAGAGTTACTGTTACTCTGTATCAGGTATATTCCTCTCCTCCCTTTTGGTTTCAAATTTGGTCCGGTTTCTTTCAAGATTGATCCTTGAAAATGCAGTTTTCTAAAATAGGGAATGTGATTCCCAGATGGGAGAGACAAAAATTTTTGAAATTTCGCCTAACCTTCCTACAGGGTTCGGCCATCCATATGATGGATCTCTCATCCTTTCATGATTGAGATCTCTTTTGATCCTTTTCTCCATCTAGTCCGAGGACTGAGGATGAGAATTATATCTTTTGTATCACATAATATTTTTCCATTTTTTTCCTAAGTCTTAGACGATTTTGTACTATTTAAGATGTTACCTTATTGTTCACCGGCTTTCATTGTGAGTTTGATTATTTAATTTCAGCCTCTGCGGTATTGTGCTATTCTGTTTTATTTCTTTTAGGCAATGAGGCTATAGAGTCGATGGGGCTTTGGAAATGTGGTAGACGGGTGGTCTTTTATGTTACTAAATATAGTATGGTTCTCTTTTATTGATATTGACTAGAAAATAGTTGGACATAAATCTCTACAATGAGAAATGGCAACATGGTAGATCAGTGCCGCTACAAATGAAAAATAAAAAGAGTGAAAAAGAATTAAACAAGGGGAGAAAAGGAAAGGAAGGATCAAGACTCAAGAGGACTGGCTCTATACAAGATGTCGAGTTGTGGTGTTTACTATTTAGCTTTCTTACTGAAGGGGTATTAAGTCATAAAAATTCTTCACATGAAAAAGGGAAATTGACTTAAGTGTTTGGAAGATAAGAAACAAGTGGAGCATGCAAGGTATTGCATGTAATTGTATCATAAAAAGTCTCTGTTGAAAATTCCTAATACGGCAAATGGAGCATTTTCATATGGTGGAGAAACAATTATTTTGTTCTCAGAAAGAACTACTGATGCTTTTGGCCTCAATAGTTGCTTAAGTTCAGATTTTATTCTTTCGCCCACGCAGTAGTCATCTCCCATCAGCTCCAGTGGACAATGGTGTGGGGTATTTTTGATCCTGGTCCAAGCAACCTAGAAAATTCTAATCAAAGGCCTTATGAAGGCAATATCCCCCATGACATCCCAGAAATTGAAGTTGTGCATGATGTTGCTCATGATATGGATAATCAGAGGCTTTATGAAGGTCCCATCCTTGAAGAGGTCCCATAAATTGAAATTATGTGCGATGCTGCTCATAATGTATGGTCACATAACTTTCCAGATTGGCAGGACCTTGGTGATTACATCATTCAACAAGACAGACCATTCAACCCAATCATTAATGAGAAGGAGACTCTTTCTTCAATAATGGAGGATATACCATATTCTGGAGGGCAATCTGTGTTGTTTCAACTACGCTTAGAACCACCTACCTCTGTTGCTTCAAGAAGTTCCTGAAATTTATAATTTACAGACTTCATTGGGTCAGATGTACACTTAAAATTATTGTATTTAGGTGAATTTGGTGATGATTTTGTTGGATAAACCACAAATTAATGTTCATTCTTTTTTGCTTCTATTAATATGCAGGCCATGTATCACCTTAGCTGGAAATCCACCTAAGCCCACTTGTTGTAAAGCCATGTTGTTGGGACTTCTTTTCCTGAATTCATGGCTTCTCCATCTAGAAGAGAGGAGTTTACTCCAGTTTCCACTAATGATTTAAGGTCTGAACCTCAGACGGGAACATTTATTGGGAGTGAAGTTGCCAACACCAGATCCTTATGCATCTACTAAACCAGTTGGGTTTGAAAAAGAAACACCAATGACTTATTTAGAGGAGCAACAAGGTATAGGAGGCACTGGTTTTTCAGACATTCCAAAGTTGCTAAATTCACAAGAGGCAAAAGTGAGTGTTCTCTCTCTCTCCCCCTCTCTCTCTCTCTCTCTCTCTCTTCACACACACAGAGGCAAAAGTTAGATGCTAACCACCGGTGAACAAGCATTAAAGGTATATTCTTCTTCTTCTTCGAGGCAAGGATGGGCCTCAAAACATATTTTTCTTCCCTTACCTCATAGCTTCTTCTGCAAAAAATGGCCACAGTTTATGCGATTGTGACGACAATGAAACACACGCATATTTGTCTTAAAATACCCAGTTATTTGCTTATGAAATATAAAATTTATTTCTAGGAATTATTTCTTAAAATACCCAATTATAAAATTTATTTGCTTATGAAATAAGGTTGAGAAATTTTGTAAAAACTTTTCCGGAATTGATTTGAAACTTATCAAATACAGACATGGGTTGAGAAAGTTTGTAAAAACTTTTCTAGAATTCATTTGAAATTTATCCAATTTTCTAATTTGCATTCCCTTAATTACAAGCCATATTAATCATATATATTCTTATTGCAAATTAAAATCTATTCAACTCCTCGATCTGAATTACTTGAAGTATACAGATTCATTCATGTGTGTTAAATTCTGATGCTTGAAGTATTCCCATCTACTTCATCTTTTCTGATGCTTCTGAGACATCAGCAACAAGACATATTCTGAACTTCATCGTTTGAGATCCATCACCCCCTACTACATCCTCAGAATTTATCTATGAATCTATCATGACATAACACAATTTCTATTATGTGAACCAATCGTTGGTTCATTTAGAAAAAACAATCTTTGTGAAGTGAACCACAATTGTTGGTTCTTTTTGATGCGGCTCCGGGCACTCCTAGCTGGCTGCTGACTGGCACCTTGCTGGCAACGGACGGCACTTGAGAAGACGAAGGTGAAGGAATCCCTGGGGATTTGCCCGGCGGGAATACTCTGAAGCTTAAGTTAGAACGCTGGTGAGGAAGAAAAGAGTGTAAAAGGCTAAGAGTGTAGGTTGCACTAGATCACTGAGTTCTCAAGATTAGCTCGAGAGCAAGTGAGATAATTCAAGTTCAGATGAAAATCCGAGAGAGAGTTCTCTCCCCTTCGATTAGAGGGCTTTTATAGGGGCGCTCTTGTCAAATCGGGCGTAACCGCCATTGGGCTCTTGTCGCAGCCGTTACCTGCCAGGGCTGCGCAGGTGATCGTTACAATGTACTACCCGCTTGGATGAGTGACACGTCCCGAAGGGACAAGCACGCCACCATTTGTCGAGAGATGTGGGTGCAGACTGTCAAATGGGCAGGGACTGCGCCGTCAATCAAGAGACGTGGTGCAATCTAACGGGTATGGTCTTGTCAGATAGAAGCTTCCTGAGAGCGTCGCGTTGCTTAGTCACGAGCTACTTTGTAGCAAGCTACCCTGTCGCGTAGCGAGCTATCTTTGTCGTGAGCTACTTTGTAGCATGCTCCTAGGGATACTTCGAGGTGGTCCTCATCAAGATTGTCTTTGGGGCAGTTCTTCTGCCTAAGTGTTGGAGTGAGATGGTTACCCTAGCTCGCGAGCTGAAATAGTCTTAGAGTATTCCCTTCTCTGTAGCTCGGGGGACTTGGAGCTCGCGTTGCAGCGAACTCCCCCTACAGTGAGCTATGACGTAGCGAGCTGTTCTACAGGCTCGTTACTTAATTGCAGTCAGGCTGTGGTGTTGAGTTGTTGCTTGTGTTGAGTCAGGTCCAAGTGTCATCGTCTCAATGGGTCGGGTCAAATCATCCTCCATCAATTGCCCCCCACACCTCGGGCTAAGAGTGCTACCTTAGCGTGATGAGTTCATGAAGTGTGATGGGTTGATTTGACCGAAGTTCAAACTTGATTGACTGCTCATATTAAATGTGTGCACGGGAATCAGGGGATTTCTGACTTTTCGAATACCGAAAAATGCGCTGAAGCGGCTCTTAACCCCGGATGTCATGCAGCCACCATTACCTCAATCATGGGAGACGTGCAGCCAGTCACATTTCGGTTTCAGAAGGCGTGCGGTCAGCTTGACTGCAAACCGTCAGATCTGCCTCAATCTGGGTCGTTGATTCGGAGGCATAGTGACTATAAATAGGAGGGCCCCTTGGGCCTCATTTTCTTTCACGCTAACTTGTTGTCTTCGGATTCTGAGGTCGCGCATCCATCTAGTCTGCCCAAGCTCTTCTGTTCACACCGTTTCGTTTTCTCTCGGTGAGTCTTAATCATTTTGTCAATCATGTCTGGGTATCCGTACCATGTTTATTCCCGGGACGGTAACCAGGACGACAACGCTCCCTCGAGCTCAGGGGGAGCTTGGGAGTAGGTTCTGGAGGCTCGGGAGACCTCCGGTGATGTGGCCTCTACCTCTCAGGGGAGGGAGCATGACAACTTCTGCCCCTCCTCCATGACGGTGGAGAGACTCAGGTCTCTAATCCGCTACTTTCACCTTCCCGGGGACCTCCTCTACAATATCCCCATTGGTAACTTTCCCCGGGAACATGGTCCCAACGATATAGTGATTTTCCAGGAACAGCTTGAGGCTAGCCAGCGTCTTCCCTTGCACCCTCTAATAGTGGAGGCGTTTAACCATTTCAACGTCACCATCGACTAGCTCCATCCCAATGCCATTCGGAACATGGTTGGGACCATTTCTTTGTGCTATGAGTACTGTCTTCCCCTTGACCTTGATATTCGCTTCTATTCTCTGCATCAAGAATGTCGCACCCGGAGCTCCTCTGGAAAGGCGTTTTTACTACCTCTCCCCGCCGCGGCTATAAGCTCCTGTATGAGTTACCGAACAAGATTCCTACATGGAAGCGAGACTATTTTGTGGTCTGTAACCCCGAGGGGTGGCCCTTCCCAACTTCCTGGAGGGGCGCCATCCAGGACCCCAGGGCCGAGTTGGACCCTGAAATTCGGAAAACGATGTTGTCCTGGGCATTGGTAGGATTTCTCTATTCGAACTACTTGACCGAGGAGAAGCTCGCACAGGCTGGCCTGAGTCCGGGTAGGTTGCCTTTTAGGTCGCGTAGTGCCTTGTAAAAATATCATGTGTATACATATGCTTTGTTTTTTTTTTTTTTACTGGACTAATACATTGTGGTTTTTTGGCAGCCATCATGTCCAGTGTTGATGCGCATCGCCTTCTCTCGAGCAACCAAAAGCGCACGGTGAAGAGGTCGCATCCTGACTGGACTCCCACCTCTAGGGGCACTGAGTTCAAGTCTGCTGAGCCAAACTTTACTTCTCCACCGCCTAAAGTTCCGCTGCCTCCATCTAAAGGAGGTGCTGGCGGTGGTAGCCTCGAGGAGGGTGAGCTCCCGTAGCAAGGGGTGGTTCCCCTTGGTCCTTCCCATCCATTTCCCTACCCGTGGCTCCCGGTGGGGTGCTGGGAGGGTGTTAATGATTACATTGTGGCCAGGTGGAAGAGCCAAAGGGCGATCTGCCACGAGGAGATCGCTAAGTGGGGGGAGATGGAGCCCGGGGAGCTCGCCACGCTCGCTGCCTCTCACTGTATGGTGGTAAGTGGTCCTTCTCCTCTTCGCGTTTTTTGCTTCCTTTTGTTGTCTTCTGACCTTAGTCTCTTGTTGGCAGGTGAACTCCGCCATCCATGCCATGGCCCTCCAGATGAACATCCACTCCGGCGACGCTCGCAATCAGAGGGTCATCAGTCAGAAGCTCTAGGAGCTGCTCGTCCGTGACCAGGAGGGAGTCGTCGAGGGTGGCAGCGGAGAGGGAGCTCCTTCGCCAACAGGTTCGGGACTTGGAGTCCACACTTATGGACCGAACTCGGAACTTCGACCCCATGGTGGAGGCCGAGCGGGAGAAGGCAGTTTGGGACTTCAAGGACTCCTAGGAATATCACGACCTCCAAGTGGAGTATGGCTCGAGCTCGTACCACTCCGGATTCAAGCTCTGTTGCTGGTTGGTCTGAAAGAAATTCTTTGGGCTCAACCTTGACGGCATCACAATGAAGGGCCTGGCTCCCGAGATGGCGAACCAGGCAGAGGAGGAAGAGCTTGACTCCCCAGAGGACGAGGACGAGGTGGAGGAGGTGGACCCCAGAGGCTGGCGGCTCTACTTTTCTGTTCTTCTGATTACTGGTGGCTCCCGGGTGCCAATACTCGGTCTTGAAAAGATCTTCTTGGGCGGTTGTGCCCTTTTTTTATCTCTTGTTGAAATTTCTCAAGCTGTTTAGCTCGTTTTTTTTTTTATGGCATGGCAATGAAATTTCTCTTTTCTTCTAAGTATGGTGTGCTCTTTTATTTTTTGCCAAAGCGATCTCATCACTCGAGCTATTAGAGCTGCATACCCGTAGTAGGATTTTTCGGTAATCGTTATCCTGGGCTATCCCTTAGCATTTAAGGAATCTCTATGGTATACTGCGAAGCGATTACCATGTATGCTCGAACTATATGTTTGTAGATTGTTCCTTGATCCAATCGATGTGTTGAGGCGAGCTGTGCTTCATAGGGTTCAGACCCGAGTTGCCTACGCCTCTGATATTTCATACTTTGCCTTCACCACTGAAGTGGCTGTCTTTCTTGATGCCGAGGTCTTAGTTAGCTCGGTGTTTTTGCCCTTAGGCTGAGGGGGTGACTTATAGTTTGCCCTTGAAGACACACTTATTCGGGTTTAACTTCATATTGAATCTTGACACCAAAGACACACTTAGTTAGCTCGGTCTTTCTTGACACCAAAGACACACTTATTCGGGTTTAACTTCATATTGAATCTACGTAGGATTTCAAAAACTAAATTCAAGTCTTGTATTAAATTTCATGAGAACTGGGTTTTGACGACCATGTCGTCTACATAACATTCTACTTTTTGGCCAATCAATGGCTCAAATAGTTTGTTTACAAGTCTTTGAAAGGTCGCCCTGACATTTTTCAGCCCAAAGGGCATGACCTTGTAGCAGTACAGGCCGAGCTCGATTATGAATGCAGTTTTCTCTTCATCAGCAGGGTCCATCCTGATTTGATTGTAGCCCGAGTAGGCATCTAGAAAGCTCAGCAAATCATGCCCTGAGGTTGCATCCACCAAACGGTCGATCCTGGAAAGTGGGAAGCAGTCCTTTGGGCAAGCTCGGTTCAGGTCGATGTAGTCGACGCACATGCGCCATTTACCGTTAGCCTTTTTCACCAGAATGGGGTTGGAGGGATATACCTGATACGAAGTAGTAGTAACTCCCAAAGAAGGTGTTCACACCCAAGGAGGAAACAAAAACCCGCTTCCACTAAAGATGACATAGTGCGTGTTGAAGCGGGATCAGCAGGATGGCTCTTCAGCAAGAACCAGGATTCTTCAACAAGAATCAAACAGGAACTGGTGAACACGACTTCAGATTGCTTCTTCTACGAAGAAGCAATATCAAGAACAATCCTTGATCACTTGCACAAGTGGAGATCGAACTGGGTGGGGCGGCAAGAACAGGTGAGAACTTTGCAGATTGCTTTCTCAGGATCAGCTTCCTAATCTAATTAGAAGAGAGTTTCTTAATACATATTTGATATTTGGATCTGGACTCTTCAATGGATAAGACTTATCTTATCCTTTCAGCTAATCCTAATCAGATTATAAATCAAATCTTTCCTCCTTTTAATTAACTAATTTAAGCCCAGATCGAATTGGGCTTTAGGCCCATTAAGTTTATGTGCTCACTTACCCCTTAACCTGCTGCCCAGTTGGATCTCTTTGTATGGCGTGGGACCTAAACATTGATCTACACATCAGTCACATTGGTTCAGCCTAGCCTTTGTTACAAGGCCTAGCCGAATTCACTGTAGGAGACAATGAACCCCTGAGTCCATCACCATTGTCTCTTAATGGGCCCAACATTTACACTAAATGGTCATTGGGTCCAACCACCTTATGAAAACCCAAGGATTGTGAGCAGATGCAAGATTAGCCCATCAGGTATTACCCTCAAGGGTCTTACACTTAACCTCTCATCCCATAATGATC
>NW_010729167.1:1301046-1353360 GCF_000365185.1 Nelumbo nucifera
CTTCAGCCCATATAAAGACTTCTTCAACTTGCACACCTTTTGTTCACTTCCTTGAGCCAAAAAACCGGGGGGTTGAACCATATAAACTTCCTCTTCAAGGTCACCATTCAAGAAGGCATTATTGATGTCGAGCTAATGTAGATCCCAATTCAGATTGGCAGCAAGAGAGAAAAGGACTCTAATAGAGTTCATTTTGGCAATAGGTGCAAAGGTTTCTGCATAATCAACCCCATATACTTGAGTGAAACCCTTTGCAACTAAACGAGCTTTATACCTCTCCACGGTTCCATCAGCCCCATGGTTAATTGTGAACACCCATTTACATCCAACTAGATCCTTTCCCTTAGGGAGATCAACAAGTTCCCATGTGCCATTCTTATGAAGAGCATCAATCTCTTCCTTCATGGCCTTCATCCATTCTGGTACTGAGAGATCTTCTACCACATTCTTGGGAATAGGGATACTGTCAATGGAGGTAAGAAAAGCACGAAATGAAGGTGAATTGTTCTCATAGGAAACAAAGATGGAAATGGGGTGTTTGGTGGTGCACGACCTAACCCCTTTCCTGTGGGTAATGGGAAGGTCAAGATCATTAGCAATAGGGAGGTTAGGAGTCAAGTTACCTGAGTGAGTATGATCTTCCCCCAAGGAATTTGATGGCATTTGAGGTATGGCTTCTGGATCCTCCTCAGCTCTTAAACCTGATTGGCCTTTACGACGACGAGAAAAAACACGGAAAGGTGGAGGATCAGAGGGAGAAAGGGGAGAAGGAGAAGGAGTAGGGAGAAGTTAATATGGTGTTAACAGGTGTATTATATGTACTGTACACAGGCATAGTACCCGCAGGGGCTATTTTCGTAATTCTGTAGACATATTGTTATGTTGAGGCCTTAACTCAGTTGCCTCTTATTCTTCTTCCTCTTCTCCTTCTTCTTTTCTTCTTCTTTTTTTCTCCTTCTTTTCTTCTTCTTCTTGGTCTCCTACTCAACATGGTATCAGAGCAGGTCCGTCCAGGCCTAGAAAACAACTAGCTCAGGTCTCTCTCCACTACTGCGAAGGAGCTATAGTACTGATGCTTGAAGACAAGGAAGAGTGAAGCTTTCTATTTATACTATTATGGCCGTACATAACAATATGTCTATAGAATTACAAAAATACCCCTGCGGGTACTAAGCCTGTGTACAGTACATATAATACACCTGTTAACAATAGTTTTTAAAACTTAGTCCACCTTGTGACTTAGAGGTACAAAAAGAAGCCTGGTTCTTGAGATATATATACCTTTGATCATCAAAATGTCCCAACCAAAATATACGAGTTAGCCTCGTTTATTGCTCACAATGTGAGAAAGAGAGAGAGAGAGAGAAAGAAGTTTAGTGGACATAACATAGATAAGGAGCGAATTAATTGTACTTTGGATTAAAATAGATCTTCCATCATGAGATAGGAATCGACCCTTCCAATTTTCAAGACGATTTTTAACTTTATTAATTACCATTTGAGCATCTTCTTTATAACTTCTAAATTCATGATATTGAGGATAATGGCGGCATGTCACCATTAGTTACCATTAGTTACCACATCATCAGATAGATATCAAGACTCCACTCAAACTGGTTAGTATCAGTTATAGTTTATCTAGGATTTCTCTCTTCTCTAGATAAACTAGTTAGATAATCATTATCCCCTTATCTCTCTTGTTGTAATCTATACTAGTTAGTGTTGTACTTGGAGTCTTTTGGCTTGACTATAAATATTGATCATGGTTCTGGTAATGTCACCATTCGAACCATTTACAAAATCTTGTTCTATTTACTGTTCTTATTATTTTCAAACTTGGTATTAGAGCCTCTTCATCATGTCGTCAATCAATAGCTCAGCCAAAGGAGGTATCAATAGTCTTGGATCGTTGACTTCAACTGTAACTCCAAGAACACCAAAATCAATGCCAAAAATCATGCATTATTTGCCCATCAAACTGAACAGCGATAGCTATGTTCTATGGCGTGCACAACTTCTGCCAATTCTTAGAACCCATAAACTAATGGGAATGGTAGAAGGAAAAACTCCTGCTCCTCCTGAAGAGATCGATTACCCAGAGGATCCGTTGAGGAAGATTTTCAACCTAGCATTTGATCATTGATACCAATTGGATCAATTGGTACTAAGTTGGATAGTTTCATCACTTACATAAGGCGTTCTTGCCCAAGTCATAGGTATGTCTTCCACAATCGAAGTATGGGTGCATTAGAAGATTTGTTTTCTTCTCACTCTGGATCCAGAATTATTCAACTAAGGAGACAACTTCAGATTCTCAAGAAAGGTACACTTTCTATTTCCAGATATGTTCAAAAATCCAAAAGTATTGCAAATAATCTCTTGGCTGTTGCTGAACCTGTTTCAAAACAAGATCTTGTTCTATTTATTTTGGCTGGACTTAGACTTGAGTATAGCTCGACTATTACTGCTATTACTAATTGATCTGATCCTGATAAATTAAGAATCTCTGATATTGTTGGTTAATTACTTAATCATGAGCCTTGGCTCCGAGATAACCAATCCACTAAGGCCGATGATAATGCTTTTGCCAATCTTGCCTCCTCTGGCAACAAGAACAATTCTTAGTAGTCATGCAATAACTCCTAGTGTGGCCGAGCCAGAGGTGGTCATGGTGGTTACACTAATGGTTTAGGACATGGTAGAGGGTGCAACATCATTATCTGTCAGTTGTGCAATATTCCTGGTCATGGGGTGTGGAAGTGTTGTCGCCGATTTGATATTTCCTTCCTTGGTAGAGATTGCCAACCTGCTCCAAATCCTACTTCTGAACCAGTCGTGTTTCACACTGGCAACTCCATTCAATTCGATCCAGCCTGGTATCCAGACTCAGGACGATGCACCACATCACATCCGAACTCAATAATCATCATATTTGATCAGACTATAGTAGGTCTGATCAGGTGAAAGTTGGTAATGGCACAAGTTTACAAATGAAAAATACTAGTTCTTCTATTATTTCTCATGGTGACCATCAATTTCATCTGCAAGATATTTTTCATGTTCCATCAATTATAAAAAATCTTTTATCAGTCAGCAAATTTACCAAGGATAACAATGTTATTTTTGAATTTCATCCCTCTTATTTTCTCTTGAAGGACCATATGGCGAGAGTTCTACTTCAAAGACCCAATAAAGGTAGACTCTATTAGTTTCCTACTTCAGCAAAAATTGATTCTTCTTCACCTAGTAGTGTTGTTGCATTCATTGGAGAAAAAGCCTCAGTTCGAGTCTAGCATCATCAACTTGGGCATGCTTCTACCAAAATTGTTCAGCATATTCTTTCACGGTTTTGTCTTCCCTACAATGGTTCGTTTAGTTCACAAGTGTGTGGTGCGTGTTAGCTAAGAAAAAGTCATCGTTTTCCACTTTTACTATCTTCTACTTCTTATAGTCATCCATTAGAGTTAGTTTATTCTGATGTATGGGGACCTGCCCCAATTGCTTATAGTAGTGGCTTCAAATATTATGTTTTATTTGTAGATGCCTTTTCAAAATTTTCATGGATTTTTCCCATGCATAAAAAATATAATGTATTTGACATTTTTCTTAAGTTTAAAAGGCATGTTGAAAATTTATTTGATGTAAAAATTAAACTTTTCAATCTAACTACGGAGGAGAATATCGAGGACTCACAAGGCATTGGACATCGGCTCGCCTGCCCGCACACTCATGAACAGAACGGTACTGTTGAACGCAAGCATCGACATGTGATAGAGTCCACCGTCACCCTACAGGCGTCCTCCTCTCTCCCTCAGATTTTCTGGTCCGATGCTGCCAAAACTGTAGTGTTTCTGATCAATCACCTCCCCAAACCAACTCTCAATGGAAAGTCTCCATATGAAACTCTCTTTGGTCGGCCACCGGATTATTCTCTTCTTCGCACTTTCAACTATGCTTTCTATCCCTTTCTACAACCGTACAATCATCACAAGATGGAATTCAAATCCTCTCTTTGCATCTTCCTATGTTACAACTCCTCACATAAAGGTTATCGCTGCTATGATGTGAAAACTGGCTGCATATATATCAGCAGCCATGTTATCTTCGACGAGCAATCCTTTCTAGGTGTACCATTGCTGACAACATCTCCAACCTCTAGCACTAGCGGAGTTTCACTTCATATAGTTCCGGTACAAAGCCCAGTACGTCCACCAATTGCAGACCCGCACTCTCCTTCACATTCGACATCACCTCCTTTATCTGCTTCTGGGTGTACTTCCATCACTTCTGATCCCAACCCAGATAACTCAAGCTCCTCACCTCGGGTTTACCCACGCACTCAGCTGGTTCAAGAGATCTTGGATACCACTCAACCGGTTCTTGCTCCTCTAGCTCACACCCATGAGCTCCACTTCTCCTCCAACTACTTCTGTTGCTACTCGGTATTCTCTACCTCTTTGTTTCATCTCTATAGTGGTGGCTATTGAATTTGAACTCACTTCTTACTTACAGAACTCCAAACATAAACATTGGTGTGGCTTCATAGCAACAAAATTCAGTACTCTAGTAGAAAATGGGACATGGGAACTTGTACTATATCAACCCTCCATGAATGTGGTTGGTTCTAAGTGGGTATATAAAATTGAACGAAAACTAGATGGGCCTATAGGATGACTATAAAGCCCGCTTGGTAGCTCATGGTTTCACCCATATACTGGGGATTGATTTTTCTGACACTTTCAGCCCTGTTGTTAAACCAGCCACCATACGCACTATCTTGTCCCTTGCGATCTCCCAACAGTGGGATGTTCACCAACTGGACTTCAGCAATGTCTTTCTCAATGGGCTTGTCACTGAGAATATTTACATGCGGCAGCCAAAGGGTTTTGAGGATGCTGGTTGCCCCTCTCATGTCTACAAATTATCCAAAGCCCTTTATGGGCTTCAACAGGCTCCACGAGCATGATTTCTCGGCTTAGCTCTAAACTTACTAAGTTGGGGTTTCATGCTTCTCGTTGTGACCCATCATTGTTTATTTACTCTAGAGGGGATCATCGTGTTTATTTGTTATTATAAGTGGATGACGTACTGCTCACTGGGACCTCTCAATCTCTCATTCAATCTCTTATTCATAGCCTGGCCCATACCTTCAAGCTCAAGGATCTTGGTTCTTTACATTACTTTTTAGGGATTGAAGCTCACAGGAATACACATGGCCTCTATCTCAGCTAGTACAAATCTTATTATTGATATTCTTCACCATGTTGGCCTTGATGGTGTTACACTTTCAACTCCGATGGCAGCCTCTACTAAGCTATTGAAGCTCCATGGCTTGCCACTCTCTGACCCTTCTCAATATCCAAGTGTTGTTGAGGACCTGTAGTATCTCACTCTCACTCGGCCTGATATTAGTTTTGCAGTTAACAAAGCTTGCCAGTTTTTACAAAATCCCACTAATGAACATTGGATGACAGTTGAACGCATTCTTCAATATCTCAAACATACACTGGATCGTGCATTATTTTTCTCCTCAAAGTCGTTTGTCCACCTTACTGCATTCTTTGATGCTGATTGGGTCGACTATTCATATGGTCGAAGATCCACTGGTGGTTATTGTATCTTTCTTGGCTCTCATCTTGTCAACTAGAGTGCTAATAAACAGCATACAATTGCATGCTCTAGTACGGAGGCTGAATTCCGCTCTCTTGCCAATACCACCACTGGACTACTTTGGTTACAATCTCTCTTAACAAATCTTGGAATTCGGCAGCCTTTAGCTCCAGCTCTTCATTGTGACAATGTGGGTGCATGCTATCTTGTTGTTCATCCAATTTTTCATGCTCGTACTTGCTATATTGAACTCAACTTCCACTTTCTCCAAGATCTTCTTAAGCGTTCACTTTAGATACAACATATTCCTTCTCTTGATCAGCTTGTTGATATTTTCACCAAACCTCTATCATCTCCACGCTTCACATTGATAGTTGACAAGCTGCATGTGCTTCCTATGCCCATTAGCTTGAGGGGGCATATTGAGGAAAATGGTGACATGTCACCAGTAGTTACCACATCATCAAATAGATATCAAGACTCCACTCAAACTGGTTAATCTCAGTTATAGTTTATCTAGGATTTCTCTGTTCTCTAGATAAACTAGTTAGATAACCATTATCCTCCTATCTCTATACTAGTTAGTGTTGTACTTGGAGTCTTCTAGCTCAACTACAAATATTGATCATGGTTCTGGTAAAGTCACCATTCCAACCATTCACAAAATCTTGTTCTATTTACTGTTCTTATTATTTTCAAACTCATGAAAATGGCGCTCTAGATATATTTCATGGCCGGTCATCAATTTCACCCCCAAATGATTAGTTATTCTTAACCAACTTCGACAGTGGACATTTTGGTTGAAAAAATGGAAGATTTGTCAAAGCTAACTTCTTGACCTGACCACAAACAAAACTGTTGAAGAATCGACTTGATACGGGTTGCCACCTGTTTAGTCTCATGACCACAAATTAGGATATAATTAGAATACATGAGGTGATTTAAACTAATACCACCTTGACCAAGTTGAAGGCCTTTAAGTCAAGTCAATGATGATGGAGGGCATCCAGTAACATCCTAGAAAGAACATATGCTCCCTGAATGAAAAGATATGGTGATAACGGGCAACCTTGACAGAGACCTCTTTAATTTAGAGTTGAAGATTCACCATTAATTAGAATATAGTAAACTAAAATTAGCTGTAATGCATTGAGAAAATAATTGACAAAAAGAGTAATCTAGTTATCCATATGGTCATTGGCTTTTGAAAAGCCCAGTACTCCATATGGTCATTGGCTTTTGAAAGTTCAATATTCACAACAAATGCCCCATATTTACCACCTCTTATATGAAAGCTATGAAGAATCTCTGAGGTTATAATCTAGTTATCAATACTTTGTCAGCTCGGGGTAAATGTAGTTTACATGGGAGATATTAATCGAGGAAGCAAACTTTTCAGTCTTGATGTGTTACTATTTTATAAGTAACATTTGTAAGACCTATAGGCCAAAAATCTATTACCTGTACTGGTCCCCCTAGCTTAGGTATTAAAATGATATTAGTAGCATTCACTGATGTAATTTTTTTTTTTTTTTTGAAGTTCCACTGCATCAATTCAATTATCTCAGATCAGAAATATTAGAGGACACAAGGGATAACCACATCTGGATAAAGAGACCAAATACATGGTCTATTACAAGATAACACCCAACACGCTAAGCAATGACCACTTTATTAGCAGCCCTCCTAACTAAAGATACCGAGATAGAAGGAAGGCATGAATAATAACTTCTGCAGTCAACAATTATAGAGCTGATTTGCCACGGTGTTTGTACTGTGTCCACCAACAGAAGCTGAACTATAACTGAAGCATGCCTTCTATAACCGCTTGGTGAAGATTTAATTCCATTGCAAACTCCAATCCATAGAGGAAAGCCTGAGCTTCCACTTCAAGTGATGTGCATGGAGACATGGGAATTGCTCGTAAAATCAAGTGAGAACCATTATGATCACGGAGCACAATACCAACACCAGCAGCCTCAGTGATAGTAGTTCCATCTACATTAATTTTTATGCAGTTCTAAGGAGGTTTAATCCATCAACTTGAGACATTTTGAGGCAGCTGTCATTTAACCAGTGGAGGAGATGATTTTTGGTTTGATTGAAGTATAAAGTTGATATAGGCTTGCACTCTCAGAAGAACTGACAGGGGACTAAATGGTTGATGTTCAAATACCTTCTTGTTCCGATGCCACCAAATGAACCACATCAATACAACATCACTCATGAGGACATGTCTTTCTTGCTGGGTTTGGTCCATTTTCCACCAATCAGTTAGCCTTTGGGCTACACTTTTACTTGAATCACAGTCCATACGCAAACATAGAGTGGAACCAGACCAGATTGGCATAACAACAGGGCAATAGAACAATACATGTTCCAACCTCTCCTCATGCTCGCCACAAAGAGGACACTCCATCTCATCTAGAACCCAATGCTTAGCTAAGCTGACCTTAGTGGGTAATGAGTCATTTACAACCCTCCAAACAAAAAGCTTCACACAAGGAGGAATAAGAGTATATTTCCACCGTCTAGTACAGATCTCCATCAATCACACCCATAGTAGAGGTTCCCGGACTTTCAACTTCTAGTAACTTTAAGCATGAGGAAGTTGTAAACTCTCCATGAGGGGTGGCCATCCAAACTAGGGTATCATAAGCTACAGTGCCTGGTTTTGGGAGCTGAATTCCAACAATACGCCTAACACTTTCATCATCAAAAATTGAGTTTAACTCTTCTCTTTTCCATGTCATTGAGGAGTGATGGATTATATTTGCCACTCGACCAAGTCTAGGTCTCAAATCTATGCTCTCCGGACCCCCATTAATTAAAGGCATCCAAGGGTCACAACCAACATCCACATCCCACCCATCGCCTATAATCCATCTGCAAGCTTTCAACAGAACTTTTTGGCAATCAAGCATGCTAGACCAGGTTGGAGAGGTATCACCCTTCCTTTTAGTGTTCCAAAAGGTTCCATGTTGTAAGTACTTTGCTTGGAGAATCTTCACCCACAAAGAATCTGTGTGTTTACAAAAGCGCCAACACAATTTTTCTATAAGAGATTTATTTCTCTATGCCACATCAACCAAACCTAATCCTCTAATTTCTTTAGATTTAAGTATACAAGTCCATGATTTGAGATAGTATCCCTTCCCTCTCTCCCTCTTTCCCTACCATAAGTCTTGACAAAGAGCATTAATATCATCAGCTACCTTTCTTGGTACTAGGCTTATCTGTAGATGATACATTGGTATTGTTTCGAGCGACGATTTGACAAGCATTATACGACCAACTTGCGACAAAGTATTTGATTCCCACCCTTGTAGCTTGTTTTTAATCTTGTCCAGGAGAAATTTCCAGTAAGCCGTTAAGGATCGAGAGCAAAACATAAGACCATCCAAGTAGAAACTTTGCTTCCCTAGAGTAGTGACCACCAACATAGATTGGATTCGATCACGGGTCCTTCTATGAGTGTTGGGACTGAAATAGATGGCTGATTTTTGGTAATTGATTTCCTGGCTAGACCATTCACAGAAGAGTTGTAACTGATCATTTAAGCATTGAACTTCAGCTAGAGAACATTTCCCAAAGATCAAAACGTCATCAACAAAGAGAAAATGGTTGATTCTTACTCCTTTCTTGCCAAACTTAATGCCATGGACCCCTCTGCTCTCCAATTTTGAAATTAGCAAACAAGATAGGATCTCTGTACACAAAATGAACATGTAGGGGGATAATGGGCAGCCCTGTCTGAGTCCCATAGAAGGATTAAAAAAATCTCCAACACAGTCATTAACCATAACAACAATGCTAGTAGTGGAAATACAATTGTATATCAAGATGCAAAAAAGGTAAGAGAACCCAAGAGATTGCAACACCTTGAGCACAAAATCCCATTCAAGCCTATCATAGGCTTTACTGAGATCTAATTTCAACATGAAATAGCTATTCTTACCTTTATACTTCTTCATAGTTCATATCCTCTTTACAGATGACTATGTTATCTGTAATTTGCCAATCCGGTGTAAATGCTTACTAGAAGGGAGATATAAGCTGAGGGAGAAGAGACTTCATTCTTCTAGTTATGAATTTAGCAATGATTTTGTAGGAAACATTACCAAGTCCGATGGGTCTAAAATCTTTGGCCTCCTCAACTTTATTGCTCTTTGGGATTAAGCAAAGAATAGTTTGGTTTATCTCTTTAATACTTGTTGGATTCCTAAAGAAATTTTGCACCATTGCCACCACATTATTTCGAATTGTCGACCAACATGTTTGGTAAACAGAGACATGGATTCCATCAGGTACAGGGGCCTTATGTGCTCCAATAGCAAAGACAGCACACCTGACATCTTCTTCATCAGGAATACTACAAAGTATTTCATTATGGGCATCTGTTATTTGCAAGTCCAATTCAAGGAAATCACTATGCTCTGGGTTGTTAGAATGGAACAAGTTTTGAAAGTAATGAGATAGAGTGTCCATAATACAATTTGGAGAAGAGGTCCACCTACCATTTGTAACTTTCAGCCAATGGATTGTGTTTTTACTCTGCCGATTAGAAGCAACGGCATGGAAATATCTAGTATTTCTATCTTCATTTGCAAGCCAATCAACTCTTGCACATTGTTTCCAGTAACACTCCTTCCTATCCAACCAAACCTCTAGCTGCTTTCTCAACTCCAACTCTTTGTTTGTATCTCGTAATTCACTATCCTGCATCTGTAATTGAGCTATCTCCTTCTCAAGCCGTTGAATATTTGAGGCTATGTAACCACAATGCTCATGTCCCCAATTATGCATTTCTTTCTTAACCTTGTCCCATTTGTGTGAAAAGGATCCCATATATTGGTTCCAGTGTCTAGTGAGATCGTTCAAGAAACCCTCTTCTCTCATCCAACACTCCAATTTCAATTGTTTGCGACCCTTAAAAGGTTGTAGAAGTTTCAGGAGAAGGAGACCATTCACTGATGTAATAACCTGAGGGTTCTCAGAAACAAGTTCATCTCCAACATCTTCCCAACATTGTTGATAAAATAATTAAAGCGGATATCCCATCCGGACCCAGAGATTTAGTTGGCCCAATAGCAAATAAGGCAGATTTAACTTCCTCATAAGAAGGTGTAGGTATGGAACAAAGCAAGTTAGTCTTCTAGAGTAACATCACAAAGAGCAAATTCAACAGGTATATTTTCACATAAAGGAGCAGTAGAAGAAAATAACTCGACAACAAAATAGCTACAGATGGTACCTTCAATGGCTGAAGGGTCTGAAGTCCATTGACCCGACCCTAGAGAATGTTTTAGCCAAAAACTACAATTCGTGATAAGTGGAGCAAATTAAACAAGGCCAAGGGCTGATGTTACGATATATTGTGATGGCTCTCTCAAGGAACAACATGCAGTTGCTGCCTGGGTTGCAGTTTCAGAAGAGGGGGGATTTGGAGTCTCAGAAGTCTGCCTTTGTTGATATTCTTGATGTTGAGGTTGCAGAAGCTTCAGTAGTGTATTGGGCTATTCAATATGCTCTAACACATAATTCAGGGGATACAATCAATATTGTGGGGATAACTTAAATGTCATGAAGTTCATGCAAGGCCATAATCACTCTTGCTCCTGCTTAGTAGATCGATCTGTAGTAGCTTTGGTGGCAATTGGCAAATCACCTTTCTATCCATTTCTTTCATGTTAATCGTCTTGTTAATCTACCGTCTCATGTTCTAGTCACTAACTATCGGGAAGTGACTTCTAGCATTTGCTGGGAGAACACTGCTCATCTCTAATTGCTTCATATTTCAATGCATAAATTCCAGTTTGCAGCAAAAAAAAAGTTACTACCAACCCGGCTACTGGGTTATCTGCTCAATTACACAATTTCCAACCTTTTTATTCCACTAAGGGAGCCAGAAACACTACATGACAATACTCATCTGCAGTGTGTATGCTGTTAAGATCGTCAAAATCTTGAGTTGTCTCATCCTCTCAATTCCTCGAAAAAAACAGAAAAGAAAAGGCCAAGAATACATCTAAGGAACAAACTTTTACTTGAAATACTGGTCTCAGTTTCTACACTGAAATTCCTTTCTCCACTCTAACAAAACAAAATGTTTTACAAACAATCCAAAGAAATAATGAGACTACTAAAAACGAGAATGATTATCATCACAACGGCTATAATAACAATACAATCATAAAAAGAAAGATAAAGAATGAATAATCAAACCAGTTGTCCACTTGTTTTCTCTATTTCTGGGCTTTGAGATTAGGGTAGATGCCCAAAATATGTTCTGGCGTGAAATCATGTCGTGTCAGAATTCCAACAATTGGGGGCCTCTGCAAAGAGTAAACAAGTCAGTGGTCTAGTGACATGCTTCCTTGCCAAATTAAAAATCCTTCCACAACTTCAACATTTTTGACTGGCAATATACTTAAAGGCTTATCAAACGATATATCTATGTACATGTGCGAGAGAGAGAGAGAGAGAGAGAGAGAGAGAGATCTTACCCCTGGAGTCTTTGGCACCACACACAAATGCCTGAGGCCAAGCTCCCGGAAAAGAAGTGCAGCTTTGGCTAGGGACATTGTTTCTACCACTGTGTATGGAGATGCATTAGTAATTGGATGAAGATCCACGTACAACTCCATCTCGTCCTCCTCGATGTGCAGATCTTCCAGCTTCACCCCCTTCCCTGATCCTGCCTTGGCAAAATCAAATGCATCGAACCTCTGCAATACTTCATCTCCTGTCAACACCCTCTCACTCGAGAACTTCTTCCCCTTGAGTAACACAAGCAAATGAGACCTTAGCACCAGTCCACACAACTCTGGTGCTTCTGAGATAGGTGGCTCATCAATTACAGGGAAACCATTGTGTCCAGTCGTCTTCAAAGCGTGTAATATGTTTCCCACCTTCTCCACTCCATTGAAAGTGATCAGTGGACCTGATACAACATCCCCTGCAACCAAGTGCCTCATGTAAGGCTCTGCATGGGACTCCATAAAAGGCAAACCTTTCATTTTGACGATCTGGTCATAAACGCCCTTGTTGAAATTATCAGCAACTGTTTTCGAGATAAGAAGAACAAGCATCACCAAAGGAAGCATTAATAGATCGTTAGTGAGCTCCAGTAGTATGACACAGAGGGAAACTGTCATCCTCATGGTTCCACCAAGGAAGGAGGCTGCTCCAAGGAGAGCAAAGAGACCGACATCAAGGTCAGATATGGAGCCAATGAGGGTTCCAACAAGTCGGCCATAGGAGGCTCCAGCAAGTATTACTGGGATGAAGAGTCCTGCAGGGACAGCAATGCCATAGGTGACTATGCCGAGGCAGTATATTGCGACGAAGAAGATGAATAAGCTGTACAGGGAAAATTCCTCCTCAGTGCCTGAGCTGAATAGGTTACGGATAGCATCATCATTGGTGTTGAGGAAGAGGGAAGCAAGGTCATTGTAGTGACCTTCTGAGCACTGGAAGCTCTTGTAGTTGCCTGAGCGACCTATGGTGGGGCATTGCTTCTTCGGGTCAGTGGGACATGGGGTGCACTTGGCAAGCCATGGGAGGCCAAATGAACAACATGAAGTCAAGAGAGAGATGGTGATGACAAGGAGGATTTTGAAGGAAGCACCTCTCCTGCAATCAATATCTAAACATCAATGGTGGCGCCAAAACAGTGCTAGCAAATGAAAAATAATTATGATGATGAGATAATGATCCTATTTATATATGTAATACATATGTGACAGATAGGTACCTGAACTTTCAATTATAACATTTGAATATCCTGTAATAGTTTTGGCATTATGTAATGTTTAACAGATGGAACCAATTATCTATTTTTGAGAAATCAAGTTACTCAAATGTTGCAATTGAAAGTTCAATGTACCTATCTTTCACTACCCGAAAGTACAGGGTACCTATTTGTAATTTACCGTAACAAATATCAACATCAAAATTATCGGTATATTATCATCGCAGGAGAATGGGGTAACAAGAACATACTCATTGATGATACTGTAAGTTCGGAGGACCTTGTCCACAAAATAGTTGTAGAGGCTTCCAAAAATCCCTCCAATGATTCCTAGAATTAATACTGCTAGTACATCTTGTGTGCTATAAGTGCTTATGGCCGAACTAACATCAAACATGATCAGTCCTCCCTGCCCAAATAACCCACATTTTCCACTCCAGCAATATTCTATGAGAGCTCTCAAGACCACAGCAACTACGGCAGTTGTGAAAAATGTTCTCCAAAGAAGAGCACTACGCCACCTGTAGAATATTCCAAGAGTAGCGATAAAACAGGAAACTGGTTTAGTACCTTACCTACATTTCAGTCAAGCACTCGATCAAAAGTTTTTATTGTAATTAGATTTCAAATACTCTGTTACTTCAGTTGCTAACTGACTATAGCTATGTTTAAACTTTAAACCCTTTCTATCATGTTAAGTGCATTAGAGAGAGAGAAAGAGAGAGAGAGAAAGAAAGAGAGAGAGAGATTGAATGAATGAATGAATGAACTATTTCATACCATGAAGCTGCCTCTTCGAGGGCAAAAAGGACCCCACCAACTGGGGCACGGAAAGCAGCTGCAACTCCAGCAGCTGCACCACAAGTGATCAAGTCCCTTCGATCACGGTCATTTTTGAAGTATCTAAGCCATCTCCAAGTCAAATGGTACTTGCGGGAACCCCCCTGGCCAAGTAAATTGGCTATGCAGGCCCCTGTGTGAACCATAGGCCCCTCTTTTCCTACAACAAATCCAGCTGAAACTCCAAGAACTGAGCCAAAAATCTGCCCAATTACATAATTAGAAATAGATCAATCAGATCTGTAGGCAATATTTCAACGAATGTTCTCAAAATCAGATAATAAGTTTTTAATTTTCTTCATAAGGAATACTCAACTCAACTCATCTAACCATGGGCTGGGCTTGGTCTACATTTAGGCCCATGGACAAAGACCAGTCCTAAAGTTAAGGCCCATTTATAAAAGAGTCTGTCGTCTGTCTCTGTCATGTCCTACTAGACGTTAGGCATGGTAAGCCAGAACTATGATGAGGTCTAAAATATAGGTTGGGCTACATTGTAAGCCCACAGACCAAGCCTGGGCCTAAAGTTAAAGCCCATTTATATAACAACCTGGAGCCCGGTGTTTACTGCTAAACCTGATAAGAGATGAAGGTATAGGTAAAAGGCCAAACTATGTATATTAGCATTTAGGTTGCATTTGGTAAGAGTGCAAATGCAAATATGTACGATTCATAAAAATACAAACTTGGTTTAGTTTAGCATTGATAAAATTTTGTATTCTCACCAAAATATTTGGTTGTGGCTTTTCAAAAAAAACATTTGGTTGTGATGGATAAAAGTACAAATTCCAAGACAGGAATAACATTTTTTTTGTTGACCAACATTGAGTTGCTCCCGTTTTGAATGCAAACATGTCAAGAAAAATAAATTTACTGTTTCAGTACAAAAACGTATTCTTACCAAAATGCCTGCCAAATTGAACAGGAGTACAAATTCCTAGAATTGCCTATTCATTTTAGTTTCACTTTTCTTTCTCACCTCCTGCTCCATCATAGTACTTGCCTAGTCAATTGTTCATTTTGTTATGCTAACACCATTATTCATAGTGGACTTTACACTGATTTGAACTTCCTTTTGGCGTTGTTAGATATTTTTAATATAAGTAGGTGTGTTTTTTATTAACATATGTATCATTTATACTTTTGCAATGAAAGATAAAGGTAAAACACAGAAAAAGAAATAATATCTTGATCTCTTAGAGGTTGATACATCCAAGACATGTGGAAAGTTTATTCAAGATACCTTTCTCATCCCTTCCTAATAAAACAGGAAAGATAAATGAGGTGTAATGTGGGGAAAAAAAAGGAATACAAGAATCACTAATAAAAAAAGACACAATCAAAGGAGGTCTCATTGAAAGCATTACAATGTGTTGTTTAGTGGATAAAAACTATAGATATTTTTGCTCCATTCTCCATAGATGATACTAGAGGATGGTAGCAAGTAGCTCATTCCTCTTCACCTAGACCAATTGTTACTTTAGAGTGGCAATTGTTGTCATGTATCTAATAGAGTTGCAAGGGCAATTAGGTCTTTTTATCTTCCATTATGTAATGCTTACATCACCCTAACATATAATAATGAAATGGGTGCTGCCAAGCCCAAGCAATTTACTTCAAAAACGTTTTTTTTTTTTTCTCCTCTATCATCTTCTCTTATCTCTTCTCCTTCAAACTAAGGGCAATATGGTGTTTCTGAACACAAGCATCTCCTAAGTGTACAGATGAAAAAATGTAGGTTTGCTTTCTACAGAAGTTTAGAAGAATTATAAAGTGTTACACTCCTTTAATGAATAAGAGACACATAACAGTGCCTCCATGGAATTTACTGGCACACTCTGTTTTTGTTAAAGGGTGCAGTACTCCAGATAAAGGAAAAATATGTTTATTTTTGCTTAGTATAATAATGAAAATATTACACAAGGAGACAAAATTCTTTTCCTAAGGGTAGCTTCTGACCATTTCCCAGTGTGTCTTCCGGTTAGAGAATGCTCAGTGTGTGTGTGTGTGTTCAGAAGTCCACAAGAGACAAGGGAGGGGGAAATAAAAGAAGCTTGCGAGTTGCGACTAACCTTTACAAAGAGAGTACTTGGAGCCAATATGGAATAGGCATCCACACCATTAAGATAAGCTTTCACTTCAGGTATACCAGAACCTGCTGCTGCAGGGGCAATATAAGCACACAAAACAGCTGCAGCAACTGCCAAACCCAAGTTGCATCCTGCGAATGCTAAAAACGCCTTGAAGTATCTGCACTGGAACCATAATTATATTACACCTATAGTTACTTAGGAACTAGTTAAAGTATGGACCTCTTTTGCAGAATAATATTAATTGTCAAAGATATGAAGCTTCAATATCTTTGCACCAAATTAATGTGATTTTGACTTTTGAGTGCACAGGATTGACAAATCTACTAAAGTTTGACTCAGATTAGAACATCAAACAATTTATTAAGTTGCCGCGTTCAGCTTACCTATCCTTGAGCATGAGATCGTTTGTAAGTAGTAATTTGAAACCAGCAATATTTTCAACCCCAAGGTTATTGAAGAACCCAACAAGTCCTGTAGCCAACCCAATAAGAAGTGCAAGAGTCCACTTGAGGACAACGTACTGAAATATCTGAATCTTCTTCCTTGATCTCCAATCCTGCTTAAATAAGTCATTTTCAACAATCCTGAAAAGATGAGGCATGGAGAAGCATAAGATGGAACATTCATACTATGGTAACAAGAGAAAAGCACCAAACTTAATTTAAGAACCTCAATCCCCCCCCCCTCCCCCGAAAGAAAAAGGGAAAACACTATTCGATTTACAATTGCAACAAACATTTTCCTTAGCAGAGAAAAAGCCTTTTGTAGTTCTATTGGAAAATAATGTTGTAAACAATTGATTTTTTGTTTTCAATTAATTATGGAAGAGATATTGATGGAGAGAATACTACATTTATAAAATCCAGACTGGTTAAGAAGCCAGCTAAATCAATAAATCAATAAACCGGGAAGAGGCACCCCAACCCCAACAAGTTGGGCTAGCTTGAATACTAAATTTGCATCACAAGCCCAACTTACTAACTAATCTGACCGGTTTCTTTGATCCATCCAACCCAAGTAGATTGATATATGTGGCTGAGCCCAGAGGCGGAGCTAAGGATATGGTGGGTCCTTGGCCCCCCAAACTTTTTGTTAAGACTGTTATTTATATATGGTTAATTATCAAGAAGAGGCTGGGTCAAAACATAATAAAGTGGGTCTTTGCTCCATCACTGGCTGAGCCAGTTGAATTTAGCAAGATTTAAGGGGTGCTGTAGTTAAAACTAATATGGTATCAGTAAGAGAACCTATTCTACAGTTAAGTCAAATCAAAACCCGTTGGTGTTTTCTTATTCAACTCAAGGTATATATCAAATAAGAGGAACAAACTGAAGAACAATTAGAAAGAAATGAGGCAGACGGAGGATGCATATACTATGTAAAAGACCAGGCCAGATGAAGTTAAATATGCTTACTCGTAATCAAGGCTTTCGATGGGACAAACATTGGCACCAACAATGGCAATCTGGGAGGTCGTGTTCGTTCTCTTCTTAAGGAGAGGCTCTCGAATAATCATATCATCCGATATCCCCGACCCATTCCTTTCCAGCCTTCCCTTCGAAAACATTCCATCGCTCTCGATGTCGATGGGCTCTCCTCTATCCATCTCTACGCTTCAATATTCAGTGCAGTTCTTTAATGTGATTTCTCTCTGGTACGTATATATCCCCCACCAATTTTCAGAATTCAATCTTTCAGATTTGTTCTTCTGATGCTCTTCCCTAACTGTTTCATATCCTTTCTGCACAGAGGAATAAGGAAAAGAATTAATGCATCAAACAAAAATCAACCTGCGTGGCTGCGTCATACTTGCGAAATTTTGACTTTCCAATGGATTTAATTTCCGTGATCCAAATTGATCACGGGTGCTTCATTGATGAAAGTTACGAAAATGATGACAATCAGATTGTAGCCCTACTAAGACGTCACTTCATCTAACTCGTGGCGCCATAATAAGGTTTTGAATTCGTTGTTTTAGGCTTTTAGCGCGACCCACGGCATTAGTGAACTCACCACATGAGTGGGTTGAAAGCAAAAATGGTTAATTTATAGGATAAGTTGACTGAACTGCACAGTCAACTTTCATCTGAAGATAAAAGTTCAACTAATCTGTACAGCCGGACTCACCACATGAGTGGACTCATGGCGAAAATGAACAAATGTGGAAAGTAACAGCCGAGTTCGGCTCATGTCGCCAACAATCGAGTTCAGTTTTGCTACGACACCGTCAAAATTAAAGCAGGGCTAAAACAGAACATGGTGGCCTCGTCAAGAAGTCGCTGTATTTGATCGAAGGTCTCATTTGGCATGTTTTTTCACACGCAGGCCCGATAAATCGCAATTCGGTCAATCCGATTTGGTTTGCGGTAGATTTAGTTGTCAAAAGTTAATGTGTCAAAAAAACGCAAAAAGTTAAAATAGAATTTTTACTGTTTTTTTATTTATCTTGGTATGAAAAGACACATCTTCCAAAAAGACCTTCAAAACAGCCCCTTAATTGTTTCAACACTATTCTAACAGACGTGGATTGCAAACAATCCGCAGACTTCTAAATGGGAATACACAAGCGTTTGCAATAAATCCAAGAATACATCAAAGCATCTCATTGCGGGTTGCATGAGACACAATCGCAGCCAAGGTTATTGAGAAGTTTATGTGCAACAGTTGATGTGATGTTTTGTTTGTTTTATTTTTTTTTTTCTCAAACACTGGCCAGCCGGCGTGTTTAGATGAAGGGTTTCTGAATTGTTCTGTGATCACAGTTACAAAAATGTGATCTTCAACCTTGGAGTGAGCTTGTCAAAAAATTTAAGGGAAGTTATTGCAATTATCAAATTTTAGGGGAAGTTTAAGCAACGGCCAAAAAATTCAAGGGATGTTTCAGTTATTTACAAATAATATCATATCCGAATTTTGAATCCATCTGCCTTTCGGTGGCGGCCTTTTCAGGCAAGTGCATTATCAGGTAAGTGTTTTCAACCTGTTTTTTTTTTTCCTAGCTAGATTAGTGGGGAAAAGTAATATTATGAGGTCCAAATTTATTTATTGTTTTACCAAAAGAATTATTTATTGAAAAATGAATATAAAGAAAACCACTTTTTCATTCACCAACTCCCCACTCAATTTATTGAACAAAAAAAAGAATGGATCTAAGAAGAGCTCTGTTCTGTTGAAATTCGAGAATCAAAAGCGTATACAGCCGTATTTCAGTTGATGCTTAAAGTATATTGAAACTCTAGACAGTGCTAAAAAAAAAAGAAAAAAAAACTCCAGATTATTTTAAGCTCCCGTATTTATTTTAAGCTGCCGTAAATAAATAAATGGAAAATTATCTAAAACCCCTCCCCACATTTTATTGCCAATGTTAGAACTTCCACTACTTTATACAAACTTAATATCAAAACTCAAAATATTATATTAAATGATAAATAGAGAAATATATTAACGAAAACCCTATGAAATTACTACTCTACGCAACGTATATAGTGGACTGTTATGTGAAACAATATTTTCGACCAGCCATTGATCTGATAGTGTTACGTGGAATAATGCTTTCAACCCATGTTGATTTGATTTGGATGTAATAACATAGACGTCCATGGGCCCATGCATGGCCCATGCACGCTTAGGTAAAGCTCAAAGCCCATCAAGAAAACCTAATCATCTGGGTTCTTGTAGGTAATTAGGACAACCCTAATCCTATCTCCAGATAAGAGTTATCCTAGATAAATCTAAACTAACCCAAATAAGTTCTATCTCTTGACTTCTCATCTTTGTATAGTCCCACTGTAACTCAATCTCTGTAATTATAAATAGGGTTGATTCGACCCTAGTATATACAAGGTAATCAACTCATTTCTCAAGATCTCTATTATTTTATTTCTGTTTTAACTTGGTATTAGAGCCATGTCGATAGAGACAGGCACACATGGTAGCAGCCCAGTAGTGTCCAATAATGGCTTAACATCAAGTAGTGTGCTCCCTTCAATCCAAAACGCCACTCATTATCTTCCTATCAAATTAGGAAGTGACAACTACCTACTGTGGCGTGCTCAGTTCCTTCCCATCCTTTGACACCACCACCTGCTGAAACTCGTAGAAGGGAAGAAGAAGTCACCACCTGAAGTTATACCCAATCCAGACGGTACAAGGATGACTGTGAACCCTGAATTCGAAAAATGGATAGACATCAATCAACTTGTGTTGAGTTGGCTGATTTCCTCTCTCACTGAAGGAGTTATGGCGCAAGTGGTAGGTCTGTCAACATCATCTGAGGTATGGACTTCCCTTGCTCATAGTTATTCTACACACTCCTGATCCAAGGTACTACAGTTGCGAAGACAACAGCAAAATCTTAAAAAGGGGTCTCTTTCTATTTCTGCCTATATACAGCAAGCGAAATCCATTGCTAAGTCTTTCTACGGTATCTAAACCAGTCCTCAAGTCAAAACTAGTACTTTACATTTTATCTGGCTTAGGGAGTGAATATGAGTCAATGGTTATAGCACTTACCAATCGACCGGATGCAGTAGATCTCAGTATTGTTGATATTATGAGAGCACTTCTGAACCATGAATGTTGGCTTGAAGACCTAGCTCTTGTGTCAGACACTAGAAGTGCAAATCTGGCTGGCGTCCCTCCTAAGAAAAATAATTTTCAGAAGCCCCAACAATAGTTCTCTCCAAACTTCAACAACAACAGAGGTAAGGGGCATGGACGTGGTGCTCCACAATATAATCACCAATCCTTTCAAAATCAATCACATCAATTTTCTAGAGGATGTGGAGGTAAAAATAATGTTACTTGCCAGATCAGTAATAAATTTGGACACAGTTCCCTACAGTGTAGAAAAGCAAAATATGCCTTTGGTTTTTCTGATAATTCTTGCAATGATCATTCTACAGTTCATGGAGGGGTAAATACACCCCAGAATCAGTATGAAAATAATTTTGATTCCCAATTCGTACCCGGATTCTAGGGCTATTCATCACATGACCCTAGATCTCAATAATCTGCAGAGTCGTACTAAGTATACTAGACCAGACCAAATGAAGGTTGGCAATGGTCAAGGTTTGAATATTCATCATACACGACCTTCTTCTTTGATTTTTAATCAGCATGCTTTCTCTTTGAAAGATATCTGTCATGTTCCTTTTATCTGCAAGAATTTACTTTCTGTCAATCGATTTACAAAGGATAATGATTTGTTTTTTGAGTTTCACCATGACTGTTGCTATGTGAAGGATTATACAGGGAGAATCCTCCTTTAAGGGGTCACTAGAGATGGATTATACAGTTTTCTTGCATCAACCACAATCACTCCCGAAGCTCTTTTTGGAGAACGTACTTCACTTTGTGGTTGGCATCATCGCCTTGGTCATATAGCTATGTGAAATGTACGGTAAGTTATTTCAAAGTTTGGTCTTCCATTTATTAGATCTAGTGTTAATGAGTCTGTTTGTGAGTCCTGTCAAATGGTTAAGTGTCATAGAATGCCCTTGAAGTCATCCAGGTCTCAATCCAAGCGTTCATTAGATTTAATTTTTTCAGATGTATGGGGACCTATTCCCGTTAAGTCAAATAATGGATTTTCTTATTATGTAATTTTTATGGATGATTTTTCAAAATTTTCCTAGGTGTATCCTATGGCTCAAAAATCAGATGTTTGTGATTTATTTATTAAATTTAAGAGACATGTAAAAGTTCTATTCAATGCCAAAATAAAAGTTTTTTAGTCCGATTGGGGAGGAGAGTATCGCTCTCTTTTCCAGTACTTAGATTCGCAAGGCATCACACATCAATTGGCGTACCCTCATACACACAAATAGAACGGATCAGTTGAACGAAAGCACAGACATGTGATTGAATTTGCTTTATCTCTACTGGCCTCCTTCAAGCTCCCCTTCTCTTTCTAGGCTGATGCAGTAGAAACTATAGTTTTTTCGATAAATCGATTACCAACAAAGGTATTGCATGGTATTTCTCCAAGCTCCCCTTCTCAAGTTTTTTATTCTATTCTATTTTTTCTTCTTCTCTTCTGGCGCTTCTCATTCTCTTTTTTCTTTTTTGTCACCATCACTCCAACCATCAAAGATTCAGAGGAAAGATTTCATTAGAGATAGATGGTGTAGTGGGCAGGAATGGCCTTGACTGGTGGACTTTTAACAAGGAACATCTCAGTAAAAAATGTTTGACTTTTTGTTCCACTACCTGTTTTTGCAACTTGTTTCTAATTTTGTTAATTTATAAAACTTTATTAATTTTTCTTTCATACAAAACCCTATAAAATATAAAACATATATTATAATGTAATATACACCTATTGGATATGAATGACAAATATTCAAATTTGATTTGATAACTTAAATGATTAGATATTGTGATATGATTTGACTATGTTAAGTAGCTATTCAAATTCAAATTCGAATGGCCATACAATAGAGTCCATAGATTTTGAAGTAAAATAAATAAATAAACAAATAAACACACAATAGCAAAACAAATTTCTGCATTTTGGGGTGGTTATGCTTACGAGCAAGGCTTAGCTGAGCGTTTTAGCTATTAAGTGGGTTGTGGAACCAATGATAAGATTCCATACCAGTATTAAATACATGGGGCCCACATCTTTTATAGTGGGGCCCATGAATTTAATACTAGCTTGGAACCTCATCATTGGTTTCATAGCCTGCTAAACAACTAAGAGGTGTTTTGTAGTGTGGATGAGAAATTTGTGGGTGTGGATTGGTCTACACCACATCCTATGGCAGGGACCAATTCACATCACACAATAATCCACAGCTGTTTTGAACTATGGACAAATTGTGTGGACTGGACTAGTCTACACCCACAGTGGCGTTCTGTAGGCGTGGTGTGGACTAGTCCACACCACACTTTTTGATTCCATGTATCTCATACATTTTATAAATGATCTAAACAGTTAATCATAAATATCTAATTTTTGCATTTTATATGATAAATATATTGAAAACTACATCAATGAATTAATATTAACCAATAAATATAAATTTTTTATAAAAACAATAATAAAATAATTAAAAATTTTAAAAATATATTTTAAATTTTAAAAATATTATTTTATTGATAAAAACATTAAAAATTAAAAAAATTAAAAAATTAAGTAAAATAATTAACATTTTATGGACAAAAATAGTAAAATGTGAAATAAACAATAGGGTTTCAACCTTTCAGGGAGAGTGTGAAGCAGGGGATGAAAAATAGATTATGGATGGGCCCTAACCACGAGTTTTTGTCGTGGATGAGAAATTGGGGTGTGGACAAGATCGGTCCACAATCTAGCATGGACTAGTCTCATACACAGCCAACTGAACAGGTGTTCATCCCATGAACGGAACCGTCCACGAGATGAACACAATGCCGAACACCACCTAAAGTGTTCAGCTAATCAGAATTCAATTTTGTCATCCAATTACTACAATGAGCACAACAATCCCCAAAACGTACAAAACTAGGAATGGCAACGGGGCGAGTTCGGGGCGGGGATCATATTCCCCATCCCTGCCCCAATTCTGATATTAACCCCCATCCCCATCAGGGATAAAATTTGTTCTCCATCCCCGATCCCCGATGGGGATGGGTTCCCCGTAGGGACCTAAATCCCTAAAATTTTTTAGATAATATAATTTTTTTGAAAAATAAATTTACTTAAAATAAATACAAATTTTAAATTATAAATAATGTTTTAAATATGTTTTGATATGTATATATAAATAATATACATATAATATAAACAATATTTATAATCGGGATCGGGGCGGGGCAAGGACCTCAATCCCCATCTCTGACCCTAACCCCAATCGGGAATTCCTATTAATCCCCATCCCCGTCCCCGCCCCGCGAAAACAGTTCACATCCCCAACCTGATGGGGTCAAGGAAGTAAGGTCCCCGCCGAGGATGGGGAAAATCGCCATCCCCATACAAAACATGATAAAAAGTCCAGATTTAAGATCAAGAAATAGTTTAAAGTAGCATTGCATGCAGTTCTTTACTCTTTCCCACCACCTACCTCCATTCAAATGTGAGTCTTGATCATTAAAACATGGGATATATAAGACGTTTTAGTAGGGGTGTTCAAATTTGGATTATCAAACCAAAAACCAAATCGAATTGTTTTGGTTTATTTAATTTTCAGTTTGGTTCTGTTTGATAATTTTAAAAATATTGGTTTTTAGTTTTTGGTTCTGTTTGGACAATTTTTTCAACCAAATTAATCGAAACAAATACATATATTTATATTTTAATTATAAATATTAACATTAATATTAATATTACTATATTATTAATATTGATATTAATATATGATATGCATTTTAATTATAAATGTTGGTAATTATAATAATAAATATGAATATAAATGTAACATTCATGTATATTTTAATTAACCAAATTAATCGATTTAAAACCGAACGAAACTGATCTGAATTCAGTTCGATTTTAAGCCTAATTTAATTGGATTCAATTTTTTAAAATGGCCTAACTGAAATGTCAGTTAAGTTCCATGTTCCAATCAAACCAAACTGAACATTACGTTTTTAGAGCCTCAAAAAAGCCACCCAATAAAAAAAAATACCCTTGACGTTTTGCCAAGCAAACAAATACCTTCTCGAAGCCATTAAAAGCTAGCATTCCTCTTCTGTATATCCTAAGCCAGGGGCACTTTGGTAATAACAAGCAATTGGAAGCATGCACCCCAAACAAATAAAGGCCTATGTATGGGGCGAAGCCAAGTATATTTGTAGGGGTCCTTAGCCCCGAGAGCGAATCCTGTGAACCCTCAGTTCACCGAAAAATGTACCCTCCAATAGAAGGCACGCACATTGCCCTCTTTAAAATGGAAATCCCATTAATGTTAAACTTCAAAATACAAAAAAATTAAAAGAATCCATCGATGGTACTCATTACATTATCGCTCACAGAAGTCGTTGTTCGTTTGGTGGAATGGTTTCTTGAGTTACATGATGTTAGACAGTGTATGCCCTTAGCTCCAATCAGAATGATGTACATTATGACATTTAATATAAATGAATAAAGTACATATTTGATTCATGTTATTATGGTATGTTTCTGTGTAATACCCTTAAACTGGACACTTACGATACTCATGTTAGTTTAGAATCTTCACAGCCGTTGGATAGATTTGGGGAGATTTATCTTGTCAAGGCTAACACTAATGTGCTGCCAAGTTGGTTGGGGTGGCTAGTCTCAACTGCCAGGGTGAGACCTGATGTACATGCAATGTGGGTTTTCTTAAAACCCTAAACCGGACCAAAATTCCTGTGTTGCCCTAGACCTTGGAGATATATGGGCAAAACTGAAATGCTACACCTGACCTCTACACTCGATTATGATACTACACTATGTGTCGGATTGGGCTGCTTTTGATATGCTAATCATTGAGATCCTTAGAGGGGGTCAAAACCTAGGTATGTTGGGACAGTCCGAGAATTCATTTGAGTGGGTGATCATAGTGACATGATCATCCCCTTTATCGAAAAAGTGAATGATCGGGTGATAGGGCTTCTGAAGCCAGACGAAGAAAGTATCAAGAATGGGAGGAAAAAAATTCTCTTGACTGGTGTTATATTATAGCCTCTTTGCATAATCCGTTACAGCGACAATTCAATAGATCGAAGTGTTCAAGGACATATTGGATAGTCTAAAGACTATGTATGAGGAGCAGAACCGTTCTACTTGTCAAAAGGTCTTAAAGTTGTTTATGACCGCACAGATGACCGAGAACCAATAGGTTCATGACCATTGTCTGAAGATGATGGGTTATATTAATGAACTGGAGGCTCTCGGGTCAGGACTATACCATGACATTAAAATTGATGTTATCCACAATTCCCTGCCTCCCTCCTTCAATCAGTTTACCATGAACTATAACATGAATAAGCTAAATGTTAGCGTTCAGGAACTCGGCAATATGTTGTAGAGGGCTGAAGAACTGATTAAGAAGGATAAGCCAATAGTCATGCTTGTTGAAGGTGGCAAATCAAGCAAAAGAAAGCGGAAGGCTAAAGGGAAGGCCCAAAAGAAAAGTAGCAAAGTTAAGAAGCAGAAGAATTCATCTGAGTGAGATCCTTAGAGGGGTTCAAAACCTGGGTATGTTGGGACAGTCCGAGAATTCATCTGAGTGGGTGATCATAGTGACAAGATCAGCCCCTTTGTCGGACAAAGTAAATGATTGGGGATGCACTCTCTCTGATGGAAACCTAAACTGCCGGCAATTGATTTCAACCATTGAAATTTGTTTTGCAAAATATTATATATATATATATATACTATGGTTTCATAATATTTGCAAAGTGTTTTAATTCCTGTGATCCATGTGAGTAGAAAGCGCAACACTATACCTAGCAGCCGAGGGAGAAGTCCTCTCTTATCGGATAGTGTTTGATCATTATGGGCTGAGAGGTTAAGTGTAAGACCATTGAGGGTAATACCTGACGAGCAAATCTTGCATCTGCCCACAGTTCTTGGGTTTTATAAGGTGGTTTGACCCAATGACCATTTAGTGTAAATGTTGGGCCCATTAAGAGCCCATGGTGATCGACTCAAGGGTTCACTGTTTCCTACAATGAACTCGGCCAGGCCCTGTAACAGAGGCTAGGCTGAACCCATGTGGCTGATGTGTAGATCAATGTTTGGGTCTCACGCCATACAAGGATAGCCAACTGGATTGCAGTTTGGATGTTAAGTGAGCATATAGTCTTAATGGGCCTAATGCCCAATTCGAACTGGCTTAATAAGATTAATTAAATAGGGGCGATTCTGGGATTTAGATTAGTAGATAGGATAAGGGATTAACCCTATCCACTTAGAGAGTCTAAATCCGAATAAAGATTTGGATCAAGAAACTCCTAATTTGATTAGGAAGGCTGATTTATATCTACATATAAGATAAGGGATTATCCTTATCTCTTAAAGAGAGTCCAGATCCAAATACAAGATTTTGGATTAGGAATCTTCTAATGGGATTAAGAGATGCTCTCTTTGAAGGTTATAAATAGAGGAGCAGGGCGAACCTCCAAAACACAATACTCAGTTCGCAAATTACACAGAGAGAAGAATCTATAGTTTGACTACATCTGTCTTCTGCTCTTCCTTGCTCTTGCCACCCCTATCAGTTCGATCTCTACCTGTAGGAGTGATCAAGAAAGGTTATTGATATTACCTTTTGGTAGAAAAGGTAATCTGAAGTCGTACTCATCTACCCTCTATCACATTCTTGTTGAAGAATTTGGTTCTTGTTGAAGAGTCATCCTACTGATTCTGCTCCACTTCATACTATGTCATCTTCAATGGAAGTAGTATTTGGTTTTCTCCTTGGGCATGAACACCTTTGTTGGGAGTTACTGCTACTCCGTATCAGGTATATCCCTCTCCTACCGCTTGGTTTCAGATCTGGTCCGGTTTGGTTTCAAGATTGATCATTGAAAATGAAATTTTCTAAAATAGGGAATGCGATTCCAACATGGGAGTGAGAGAAATTTTTAAAATTTCGCCCAACCTTCCTGCAGGGTTCAGCTGTCCATATGATGGATCTCTCATCCCTTTAGTGGTATCAGAGCTAGGTTCAAATCTTGAACCAAAATTAAACTAGATTTGGATCTGCGCAAATGGGCAGAAGGTGTTTTACCCGATTTGTGTAGTTAGTGTTTTCTGGGAAATTGGTTCCTAGATTTTGGGCGATTGATTTGAAATTAAATTTTTATAAATCTGATTTATATTTAGAATTGTTCTATATATTTTTCTTGATTTTTGGGTCGTTCGTACAGTGGAGATCGAATTCTTTAATGGCGCAAGAAATCTGTGTACCAGCTATTCTTTTTCATTCTTGGTCTGTAATTAATTATTTTTAATTTTAAGACGAAATGTATAGGAATTCAATTATGTTGTAATATTAATAGAAAAAAAGGTCTTTTATTTTATTCCATTCAAAGAAGAAGCAGAGAGCGCAAGGAAGAGAATTTCGCATATTAGGGTTTGGCCATCTGCGATTTGCAGTTTTGGAAACTGTGTATTGCAAACAATTAATTGCAAATAGATCTATAAGAGGAAGAAGGGCCCCAATGGTAAAGTTGAGACCTACAAGGCTCGTCTTGTGGAGAAAAGGTACACTCAGAAAGAGGTAATCGATTATGAGGAAACATTTTTGCTCGTGGCCATGCTTAAATCCATTAGGATCCTGCTAGCTGTAGCAGCATACTATTACTATGAGATTTGGCAAATGGATGCCAAAATTGCGTTCCTAAATGGAGATTTATTGAAGATATCTTTATGCAGCAACTGCAAGGTTTCATACCTATAGGTCAATAACACATGGTATGTAAACTTAATCGATCCATACATGAACTTAAGCAAGCTTTTAAGAGTTGGAACATCCGGTTTGACTCTACCGTCAAACAGTTTGATTTTGAGCAAAATCCGAATGAGCCCTGTGTTTATAGGAAAACTAGTGGGGATAAGGTTACGTTCTTGGTTTTGTATGTAGATGACATTCTACTCATTTTGAATGATGTAGGAATGTTAATTACGGTGAAAGTGGGGCTTTCATAGCAATTTTCCATGAAAGATCTTGGAGAAGCCTCTAACATACTAGGTCTTCGACTCTATAAAGATATATCGAAGAGGATAATAGGATTATCACAGTCTGTTTACATTGACAAAATAGTCAAGAGATACAACATGGAGAATTCCAAGAAAGGAAATGTTCCTTTCAGGCATAGAGTCACTCTCTCCAAGGGAATGTCTCCCAAGACTCCCGAAGAGATTGATGGCATAAAAGAGGTTTTCTATGCCTCAGCCTTAGGGAGCATTATGTATGCTATGTTGTGCATTCGTCCTGACATCTCTAAGGCAGTGAGTGTGGTAAGCAGATACCAATCTAACCCAAGATAGAAGCATTGGACCACTGTGAAAAACATATTAAATACCTTCGAAAGACAAAAGAATTTTGTCTGGTATTCGATGGTAGTTCACTATAGATCTAGGGGTATATTGATGTCGATTTCTAGTCAAATCCAGATAATAGAAAGTCTACATCTGGTTATATCTTCACGATATGATCGTGTGTTATAAATTGGAAGAGCAGAAAATAGGGGTCCTGAGTAGTAAGAATAATAGTCCACAACCCAAGCCGAACACATTGCCGTAAGTGAGCCTGCCTAATGAATGAACGTGTTTATTCTGGAATTTGGAATTCAACACATCACCCATTCCACTATTGTGTGACAACATTAGATCTATGAGAGATTGATATTAAAAGGTAGCATCAGCGGAGAATGTGGTAGACTCATTGACTAAGCCACTAACACAGAAAGTGTTCTAGAAACACGTGAAAAGTTTGGGAATCCGGCTTGTACCTGATTGGACCTAAGTGCAAGTGGGAGCTATTAGACAGTGTATGCCCTTAGCTCCAATCAAAATGATATACATTATGACATTTAATTTAAATGAATAAAGTACATATTTGATTCATGTTAGTATGTTGTGTTTCTATATAATACCCTTAAACTGGACAGTTATGAAACTCGTGTTAGTTTAGAATTTTCACAACCGTTGGATAGATCTAGGGGGATTTTTCTTGCCAAGACTGAAACTAATGTGCTGCCAAGTTAGTTGGGGTGACTTGTCTCAACTTCTAGGGTGACACCTAAGGTACATGCAGTGTGGGTTTTCTTGAAACCCTAAACCGGACCAAAATTCTAGTGTTGCCTTGGACCTTGGAGATTGATGGGCAAAACTAAAATGTTACACATGACCCCTAGACTCGATTATGATACTACACTAGGTGTCGGATTGGGTTGTCTTTGTTATGCCAATCAGTGAAATCCTTAAAGGGGGTCAAAACTTGGGTATGTTGGGACAGTTCAAGAATTCATCTGAGTGGGTGATCATAGTGACAGGATCAACCCCTTTGTCGGACAAAGTGAATGATCGGGGATGCACTCTCTCTGATGGAAACCTAAACTGCCAGTAATTGATTTCAACCATTGAAATCAATATATATATATATATATATTGGTTTCATAATGTTTGCAAAATGTTTTAATTCCCGAGATCCATGTGAGTAGAGAGTGCAACACTATACCTAGCGGCCGAGAGCGAGCTCCTCTCTTGTCGGGCAGTGTTTGATCATTATGGGCTGAGAGGTTAAGTATAAAACCATTGAGGGTAATACCTGATGGGTTAATCTTGCATCTGCCCACAGTTCTTAAGTTTTATAAGGTGACTTGACCCAACGACCATTTAGTGTAAATGTTGAGCCCATTAAGAGCCCATGGTGATGGACTCAGGGGTTCACTGTTGGGCCCATGTGGCTGATGTGTAGATCAATGTTTGGGTCCCACGCCATACAAAGATAGCCAACTGGGCAGCAGTTTGGAGGTTAAGTGAGCACATAGACTCAATGGGCCTAATGCCTAATTCGAACTGGCTTAATAAGATTAATTAGGGGCGGTTCTGGGATTTAGATCAGTAGATAAGATAAAGGATTATCATTATCCACTCAGAGAGTCTAGATCCAAATAAAGATTTGAATCATAAAACTCCTAATTTGATTAGGAATGATGATCTTTATCTGCAAATAAGATAAGGGATTATTCTTATCTCTTAAAAAGAGTCCAGATCCAAATACAAGATTTGGATTAGGAAACTTCTAAAGGGATTAGGAGATGAACTCTTTGAAGGTTATAAATAGAGGAGCAGGGCGAACCTCCAAAACACAATACTCAGTTCGCAGATTACACAGAGAGAAGAATTTATATTTTGATAGCATCTGTCTTTTGCTTTTCCCTACTCTTGCCACCCCTATCAGTTCGATCTCCACTTGTAGGAATTATCAAGAAAGGTTCTTGATATTAACTTTTGGTAGAAAAGGTAATCTGAAGTCGTGCCCATCTGCCCTCCATCACATTCTTACTGAAGAATTTGGTTCTTGTTGAAGAGTCATCCTGCTGATTTTGCTCCACCTCACACTGTGTCATTTTCAGTGGGAGCAGTATTTGGTTTTCTCCTTAGACGTGAACACCTTCGTTGGAAGTTACTGTTACTCCGTATCAAGTATATCCCTCTCCTACTTTTTGGTTTCAGATCTGGTCCGGTTTGGTTTTAAGATTGATAATTGAAAATACAGTTTTCTAAAATAGGGAATGCGATTCCCACATGGGAGATAGAAAAAATTTCTGAAATTTCGCTCAACCTTCCTGAAGGGTTCAGCTATCCATATGATGGATCTCCCATCCCTTCATATGCATCTAACTAGAGGTGGTGTTGAAGCTTTATTGAGGGACTATCGCAGGTTTTAAAATGAGGATAGTTTGTTTTAATGGCTGACACAATTATTTCTAGGACCATCTTGTGCAGCTATCATCACTGAATAGATCTAAAATCCATCTTTGCGTGTTGATCTTCTTACTCCTTTGTATGAATTTGGACCTTCATTTAGTTTTTTTTTTTTTTTTTTGATAGCTTTGATTTCTGGGTATTTTGTTTTGTTTTTTCGATGAGGGGAATGATCTTTAATTCGCAGGGGAAGAGGGTATTAGAAGTTTCAAAGATTTGTGGCAACTCGGCTTAGCTATAGTAGCTGAACCCAACAGTTGTGTTGGGGGTGGTGGTTCCTGGAAGGAAGAATGGGCCTTAGAGCTTCAACCTATTCACAGAGATTGTTAACGGCAGCACCACTGGAGTGGAAAAATATGGCTTTGGAATGAAGATTGGGAGAGTATGTTTGTCGGAATTTGTAGCTTTGCCCAGCCAAGAACAATCATTTTTCCAATGAATCATGTGTGACATAGATGACCCATCTTTTGGTTTTAAGCATTCATATTGCAAGGTGGGGGTTCTTCAGAATTTGAAGGCAATGTTACGGGATTTGGGATTGGCAACAAGGCATTGTGTTGGAATCCGTTGAAGGAGGAGCTTTCGGGAGCAATAATGTAATAAGTAACGCTGGTGGACTCCACGCCGTCAGACACCGGTTATGCAATGAAATCACCGGTGGTGTACTACATGGTTAGGGCTCAGAGGAGAATTTGAAGGCAGTGTTAGGGGATTTGGGATTGTCAACAAGGCTTTGTGTTGGAATCCGTTGAAGGAGGAGCTTTTGGGAGCGATAATGTAATAAGTACCGCTGGTGGACTCCAGCCGTCAGACACCGGTTATGCAATGAAATCACCGGTGGTGTACTACATGGTTATGGCTCAGAGGAGAAAATGGGAGGGAGTTTAAATGAATGGATTCTTTTTATTTTTGGGATTTTTGGACTGCAATCTCCCTCAGAAATCTGATTTACAGCTCCCTCCTAATCTATTAATAACCTCCTTATAAACTGCATCTTGCCCATGAATTTAGCATCAATCCACCGTCAGGATTTAGTCCACCCCTAAAGTAGAGCTCTAGATTTCTAAGGGTGGACTGAACTATAAAACCCCTTTAATTTTTTTGTCATTTTTTATCTGCTTCAACCAGATTCATTTCATTAAAGGAGTTTGAACATTTATGGAAGATTCATTTTGAATAGGGTGATGTGCTTGGAGGGTTCACGGGATTCGCTCAGAATTCCCAATTTCTATTTAGAGTAATGCCAGTCATATAAAGAGAATGACAATTTACTTAGGGAGTTTACCTAACAACTTAAACTTTTAGGTGAAATATCTGAATAGTTTTTTTATTCTTTAACAAGTCCCTTGAAGCAAAAGCCTATATTGAACTTGAAGTGCAGACAAATACAGGCCCATCTATATCTTATGCTGAAATTTAATTAAGGTTGTGAGAATAAAACACTATATCATATGTTCAAATAAGTTCTGATACCATCTTGAAAAAAAGCTTAAAAGGAAAAGAAAAAAAGAGGCTAATGCTAGGAATAGTTTTTGGCTTTCTATGAAGCCGGAGCTGGTGTTAAAGAAGGGAGCAGATTAATTGGAGACAAAAACATATTGTGTACGCCAATGTTCAGTACAGTTGGGTCCTAGGTGAGACCCACAGTTCAACCGTGATAGGTCGATCAGCCGGGTGTCTGTCTAATTTTGTTTTCAGATACTGACCTGAATTTTCTAATTGATTTTAAATTTAAATATAAACATTATAAACATGGGACGCTTATCCGTGCAAGACAATGAAGATAAAGGCTTCTCGAATGGGTTTTGCCCTCACCGAAGCCAAGCTCAATATATGGGTAGAGAGAGAGAGAGAAAGACCTGGAATAATAACAACCGAAGATGCTTTTAGCGGTCTGTCTGCCTTGCTGCTTCTTCCATTCTTTCCATCACTTTGAACGAAGTAACAAATAAAATGAGAGAACTGTTTCTTCTATTTACCGAAACAAATTAATTTCGATTTCATTGAAAACATTCAGATTTCGACTCAGTTTATTGAGAAAAATAAAGGAAACGGAATTCAATAACTTGAGTCTCGAGAAAAAAAAAAAGTTAATAAACAGGTTTTTGTTCTAATCTTGTCATAGAATTTACGAAGAAACTGATATTCAAACCGATAGAAGCGAAAATACGAAAAAAAAAAAAACTAAGAAACTCATTTGAAAGCTGAAAATCGGACTTTTCGGGACTATATATATTTATAAAGCAGTTTCGTGATCTAGACCTACGATTCATCCTGAGCAGATCAACGGGTACAATACAGAAAGATTTTACAGCAGGAAATGATAAGAACACGAAGGAATTCCGTAGTACCTAGCGCTGCAATTTTCATGGAGAGTAGTAGCCTCTTCCAAGTCCAAGCTTTTGATTTCAGTCGATTGTGAACACGATCCCGCTAGACCAAAGGCGGAAAATCTGTAGAGATCTATGATTCGAGATTTTGATTTCTCTCTCCGATTATGAGGCGAAAATGTGGGGAAGTGGAAAATTTTGTTCTCGCGCTGTCCGTGAGTAAAGAGTACCCTCTTCCAACTCCAAGCTTTTGATTTCAGTCGATTGTGAACCCGATCCCCGCTGGACAAAAGGCAGCAAATCTGGAGAGATCGATGAATCGAGATTTTGATTTCTCTCTCCGATTATGAGGCGAAAATGTAAGGAAGGAAAATTTTGTTCTCGAGCTATCCGTGAGTAAGAGGTCGGTGGAAACGGTTTCCTGGCGGGGTGGATCGCCACGAATCACAAGAGAGGAATAATCCAGATATATACAAGGAAAGTAAAATAACCAAACTTATAATTAATGAAAGAAGGTATTATTGCTCAAAATAATACATTCTTTTAGGATTCATGGGCTAAGATTTGTTTGGGTGGAACCGTGGAATGAACAATAAAAACCTCAATAATTAAATTTTTATTTTAATAATTTATTATATAAATATTTTATTAATTTAATAATTTAGTAATTTGAATTAATTATATTAGTATTTGTAATAAAAAATAAATTATTATTAATTAATTAATAAAGAAATTATTTTCATATTATTTGTTAGTGTTTTATTTTATTTATTTTACTTTATTAATGATTAAATATTTCAATTGTTTGTAAAATCACTTAAATATTTAAAATATTGATATAATGAATATATAAAATTAAGCTATAGTTATAATTAAATTAATCTATAGTTAACTATTTTGGTCATAATTAAATTCATCTAAATCCAAACTTAAGGTTTAAGACTTTGGATTAGGCTTGGATTGATCCTCATTTTTTGAGTTTTTTAAACTATTTTTAAATAATATTGAAGCTAAAATAGTTATGAAAGATGGCCCCATTGTGTAGCCCAATGAACCAAAAAATTATAAATCTTGAGCTAAAATTAGTAGTTTTTAAAGTTGCCTGTCCTAGCCAAGGTTCAAAGTATCGGAAACACCAAGTGTATCGGAAAGGCAATTTTAAGAGACGTATTAGGATATACCTTGGATACGCATGTGTATTGTAGAAAAACTAGGATACGCATAGATACGCTTGGAAACACTATAAATACTTTAATAAATTATAAAAATACATCAACAACACTAAATATAAGACCTCATTGAGGTGTATATACATTAAATTAATATATTTTAGTGGTTTTATGAATAAATGACATATCTAATTATAATTTCAGTAAAAATCCTATGCTTAACTATAATTTATAATTATAATTCTTAAGTTTTAATGTCTTATGGTATGAGAAAAGTCCAACTCTCCTATCCAACTATAAAACATGCATTGGCACATCTTCTATGTGAAAATATAATTAATAATTATTTATTTTATTATTCATTTCCAAAAATTATAAAATACAAATAAACATTATATAATATATTCAAAAAATAGTTATTAGAGAAGAAATTTCAATTGCTTTGTGGATATGATAGATCATCCATAGAATTATGATATATTCAATCACTATGATCAAATGATAAAATATAATTTAAAAAATAAAAAAATAATTATTGAAGAAGAAATTTCAATTGATCTATGAATATGATAGATCATTCATAGAATTATAATATATCCAATTGTTGTGATCAAATGATAAAATATAATTAATTATTATTTATTTTTTAAATCTAAAAATATAAAAAAGTAAAAAAAATATTAAAGAAATTTCAATTACTCTATGGATATGATAGATAGATCCATAGATCTAAAACATATTTAGTCTTTATAGGTAGAGAAAAAAAAATACATTTTTAAATTTTTTGTTAATTTATATTTTCCCCAAATATCTTCATGAAATTTCCATAAATCTATGATAACACAAAAAAAAATTGTGATTTTGAATGTAAGAAATGTAGATCAGCATAAATTTAAACATTCAATAAAAAAAGAAATCACAAGATATTATAAAAGATTTAAAAAAGTACCTATTTTTGCCAATTTTTTTCAAAATTTGAAAATTCCTTAAAAAAATTAACGATTCACACTTGTTTCTTGAAAACTCTTGCAAATCTAGCACTCTAGGAATGAAATTTGGAGTTTTAGAGTAATTTGGGGGTGAAGGAAGGCTTATTTCGGGGAAAAGAAGATTGCTTTCCCCTTAATTTTTTTTTTAGTTTTTTGGCGTATCGTTTTCGTCGATATGCTACCGATATGCCCCCGATACGGGTCCGGTACGCATGAAAAAAGATAAAACGTCTGATTTCCATGCATATCCTGTATCGGTTTTTCAAAGATACGATATGATACACCCCGCATCGAGCGTATTGTATCGAATTTGTAAACCTTGGTCCTAGCCCAACCCACACTTTAAGTGTAATAATATTTGTCTAGGCCTATAGGCTTGCTCGTGTTAATTATAAATCTATGATTCTTTTTATAAATTAAAAAATATCTTTACATTTTTATATATATTAATATAAAATTTATCTAAATATGATATAATAATATTTATAGTATGGGCATATAACTTCCATGTTGAGCATATTACGGATTGTTTAGCTTGGGCCCTATTCTAGGGCCATCATTATGGTTTGAAAGTTTGATACTCAATTAGATTTTGAATCCGGTTATCCTAGATTTCATAGATTTGGATGTTAGAACTACATCCGATTAGTAATTCGATTGGATATGGATTTAACCCCATCCAATTTGATTAAAATCCATGTCTAATAAAAAATTATTGTTTTGTATATGTAATAAAGTTATTGTATGCACATAGATATTAATATATGCATATATACTTTAAATTTCAAAATTCATCGTAATAATAATAATCAGATGTGAATGCAAATTTAAAAATTTCATAATCAGATCTTGATGTGGATGTAGCTCGATTTGATTTGAATCTATTCCGTTTACAACCCTACTACCCACGTTACGTGTGAGCTTGGTGCATCTTAGAGCTAGATCTAACTCAAAAATTAATAAAAAAAGTTGTTTAAGCATGGAAATTTATAAATCTAATCAAGTTAGGCTAAGTTATTAATGATTTGTTACTTTTTATTATTAATTTTAATTATCCTATCAATACTAATTTTTATTAATTTTACAACCCTACTACCTGCATTATTTGCTTGAACTCAAGGTTGGGCTAAATTATAAATGGTCAACCATAAATAGGAATCTTACGACATAATTAATTTTTATATGGAATGCAAATAGTTTATTTTATTATTTTTTATAATTGTTTACTTTTTATTATTAATTTTAAATTATCCTAACTTTTTATTATTAATTGTTTAATTATATTCAAATAGATTTAAATTGTATTTTAGTTTTTTAATTTATGAACTACTAATCTTTATTAATTTCTTAACTTTTAATAGTTTCTAGATAAAAATTTGTTAAATTTTAATAATTTTATTAACTTTAGTAATTTTTATTAATTATAGTTATTAAGTTTTAAATTATATAGATTATTATTATTATTATTTATTATTATTATTATTATTATTATTATTATTATTATTATTATTATTATTATTATATACCCTAGATATGTTTCCAAAAATTGGTCAATATAGACCTATTTAACTTGTCTTCTTTGTCTGAGTGATAAAATGGGTTCTACATTTTAAATTTTCACTAAAATTTATAAGTCTCTTGTGTAGTATAGGCACTATGCATCATAAAGATCTTAACTCCTAAAAAATATTAATTGTAATAATATTAATATTAATTACTTAAAAATGCATTAGTACAAAGTTATCTGATAAAATAAAAAGAGTAAACAAAACAAAATACAATATTAGAACATGGGTTCTATTTGCATTATATCAGACCCATGTTTAAATCATAATATTATTAAGACTATCAATTAATATTTTTTGCATTTAAATTTATTATTTTTATTAGTGTTTTTTAAATTTTAAGTGGAATTGAAATATTTTTAATTTTTACTAAGTTTTGTTAATATTTATTAGTTTTAAGTGGAAGTTTAGTGGATTTTTTAAATTAATAATTTTTCTTTAAGTAATATTTTTATTTTTATTGTTTTATGTTTGATTGTTTAACCTCAACCTACTTATATTATTTGATTTATAACTATTTTACTTTATTATGTCGTATTACTATTCCTACTCTCTCTCTCTCTCTCTCTCTCTCTCTCTTTCTTTATAATATTGTATAGCTTTATTGATCTAATGAAAATAGGCAATGATTACTTTTTTATATTTTAAAACAAAAAAGATAGGAAGAAAGCAAAAAATATGGGAAAATAGATAAATAGCTTCTCTAAAAGGAGAGACATGCTGACATTGACCCTTTAATTTTATTTTATTATACATATATTAGTTTTGAGTGGAAGTTTAGTGGATTTTTAAATTAATAACTTTTTAAAATCATGTTTTAATTTTTGTTGTTTTATGTTTGTTTTATACTATTTGATTTATTAATATTTTATTTTATTATGTTGTATTACTATTCCCGCACACACACTCTCTCTCTCTTAAATGTCTTTTTCAAATGTATTAATAGCATTCATTAAAATAAGAGGACTCGGAAAACTCAAAGGTCAATCACTCACTCATTCACTCTCTTTCTCTTTATAATAGTGTAAAGCTTTATTGATCTAATCAAAATAGACAATGATTACTTTTTTATATTTTAAAACAAAAAAAAGAAAAATGCAAAAAATTAAGAAAATAGATAAATAGCTCCTCTTAAAGGAGTGACATGTTGACAATGGACTGTCCAATTTTATTATATACTAGTGGGGACTCGTGTGATGCATGGGAAAATCTAAAAGGCTGAATAATTTTATTTACTAATAATTAATTGATAAATTAATAATCAAAATTTGATGTTAATTAACGAAAAGTATTCCAAGTTATTGCTAATATTTAAAATTTTAATAATTACATTTTACATTTAATATAATTATTGTTAATTTAATATGAACAAATATTTTTTAATAAATTTAATTTTATTAATCATTTGTAATAATTTTAATAATTGTCATTATTTTCAGAATTTTTAAATGTAATTTTGATTGACTTTAAATAAATAAGAATAACTACAAAAGCTAACATTTTTATTAATTTCACTAATAATTAACAATTATATAGGAATGGCAACGGGGGCATCCCATCCCTATCCCGGCCCTGTAGTCAAGACACTCTACCCCATCCCCACCCCTGTCCCTAGTGTCAAGTAGGTTCAAGGTAAGTCACCCACTCTCTGTTAGGGACAAGGAATCCTCAAATATCCCCGCCTCATCCTTAGTGTCAAGCAAGCTTCATCAAGGATGGGGAATCCTCGAATTCTCCCCGCCCCATCCCTAGTATCGAGCTGGTTCAAGGCAAGACACCCACTCCCTATCAAACCCAATATTCAATTTGATGACAAAAATGATCTAAAAGATATATTAAGTATCAACTATATTGTAAATTTCTAAAAGTACACTAAATTGTTTTAAATTTTCAAATATGTAATTTTATGAAAATTCTAGAAAATTTGTTACATTTGTGTAATTTTAAAATGCATTCAAATTCATTTTTAAATTGTTATTAAATAATTTATTTTCTTTTTAAATGGTTCACTTATAGAATTACACTAATTTATCTTATATTTTTCTAAAATAAACTAACCAATAATTTCCTTTTTCCAATGTTATACTGATTTATCTTGTTAATTTGTGTAATTATTGGTTCAAATTATAGTTTTCCTTTTCCCATACTCATTTATCTTTAATAAATGATTTTCAATGAAAATTACATAATTTTCCAATRGTTTTCCAAAATCTATCAAATGAAATAAATTTTACTAAAATTTCCAAAATATTCCAATAATTTTCAATAATTATAAAATGCATTTTAAATAAACTTTCAATAAATTCATATATTTAATTCCCAAAATGTTATTTTATGAAAATATAGTTTTATGAAATTGTTTGAAAAGTTTATTACATTTGTGTAATTATAGAGATTTATTGAAAATTATTTAAATTATTGTTAAATATTTATTTTTAGGTAGTTTAATGTCAAAATTACACTAATTTATCTTTTATTTTCCAATATAAATTAATTAATAGTTTCATTTTCCAACATCATAATATTTTATTCCCCCATCTGCATTAACTGTAATAATAGCAATAACTAAAATTTTATACTTTTTGATAATTGTTAAATATAATTCTCAATTTTATAGAAATTAGTTATCGATTTTTCAATTTCTATAAAATATTATTAATTAACATGAATATAACATTATTTACCTAAAATACTTTAAAAGTCGTGATGAGTTAATTAATAATAATATTTATTAATTATTTGTAATTTACTAAGTGCATTTAACTATTTATTAATTAATATCGAATATTTAAAAGAGAGAGAGAGAGAGAGAGAGAGAGTAGATATAGATAGGAAAAAAAATTTAGGAATTGATTGGAGAATGAAGTAAGACGCACCACCATTAATAACTTTCCCCTTGACCCATTTTTCCAAGTCAATACTGAAACAAACCAGCTAATACACCAACCAGCCAGCTCTCAATTAGTTGAATTTTTACAATTTTTTGTATTTGAAGAGTTGGATGCTTTTTATCGAAGACATAAAACCATTAAAAGAAAGTAATCTCAAGATTAAATTATTGTTTTATCTCAACAAAGATTAAATTATTGTTACCTGTTTTTAATAACATATTATGTATACTAAATCTTTACGTTTCTAAATATTAATGCCATGTTTTCTTTTTCGCTTCAATGTTCAATAATTGATGTCATGTTGATACACAGAAAAATTATGAAGCATTCAGTATTCTCAATCTTGACGCTTCTAATCTCTACGTCAGCACACCTCTTCCTTGTTTAGTGCCGTCTTTAACGTAATCCCAGGTGGGTTAGAACAATTTCTTTTTGTCGCTGCCAGGACCTTGTTTTCTTTTTCGTTTGTTGTTAAATTTTAGCATTAAACAAATCAACAAGGGAGTTCTATCTATACCTGTTCGTGGGCCAGGTAGTTCAACGGGCAGGCCCGATCCTATCTGTTATAAGTTGGGTTTGGGCCTAAAGCATCGGGCCTGATTTGATATTATATATTAAATAATAAAAATATATTTTATTTAATAAAAATATATATAATATTTTTCTTTGTTCTTCTCTTTTTTTTCAAGTAATAGTGAGATATTTATTATTTTTTTCCAAACCCCAAATTCAGGCTTGGGCCTAAGCTTTGGGTTTTATATGAAGGCCGGGCTCGGGCTCAAGACCTAGGCCCGATGGTCGGGCTTGGCTTGGGCTTGGGCCTGAATGTATTCTGTTAATACATATACAAAGCCTGGCCTAGCCCATGAACTGGTCTAGTTCTATCCACTTCTCCGTTTCATGGCCCCGGCCTGGCCCACGAAGGAGTTCACAATGTCTCCATGGTTGGTCCTGTGCCCAAATTTTTCTACACCAGCTAATAACAATCTGCCACACCATTTTAAGAAAGATGACATTAATTTATTTGAATTTGGATTTGCTTTTCACGAGCGCGACTCACACCAACCTCACATGATCTTCAGTTGTGCATTGAGAACATCTCTCCTACTTAATTTTATCATTCGGGAAAATTTACCCAATGCACGACTATGCTGTGAAGTAGGAGTGAACATGGGTGGGTTTGGTTCGGTTCCATGGCAGAACCTAGAACCTACCTTTTACAAGTCGGTTCCAGGCTTTTGGAATCGGATTTACCCAGTTACCCTATGAAGATCGATTCTAGGGTTGGTTTTGGCCTTAGTGGTTGTAGGGTCTACCCATGGAACCTGTTTTTGTTTACTCTCCCTATTAAAAGGATGAAACATGTCCTTTAAAAAGTTGATTTTCAATAATGATAATATATAATTTAAAACATATATTATGTTTATTGATTAAATTGAGTAAATATGTACATTATTATAATATATTAACATATGGTTCAAATGTCATATTATAATTTAAATTTTGTAAAACTTACCCTTTACATTATTTATTATACACATTCAAATATTAATATGGAAACAAATGATAAAATTACTCAAGTAACTCAATGGTCAAGTGAGACCGTGGTTTTTGTAACAATGAGTGCTTGAGTTCAAATCTTTACATCTTTAAAAATATTTTGGAGTTTATTTCAAGGCAAGCTCAATTCGAAGGCCAGTTCCACTTGTAGACACCCCATTTTTGCACTCTTCAGTCTTTCTACAGTACTTTTAGCTTCAAGCATGCTTTAGCCAACCTCTTAGCCAACCTAGGAGCATTTTGGGAATTTTATAAAAGTTAGAGCCTCGAGGATCTAAGACCGTAGGTACGTAGAGCCCAAAAATCTGAATCCGATGACATCAAGACCACCCAAATCCGACACCCTTTACCCCTTCATCTTTAGACCCAAAGGTGGAACCAATTCCAATCGTCCGATCAGAGTCATTTTGAACCTAATCCTCATTTCACATCAAATCATAAATCCAAACCATAGGTACGTAGAGCCCAGAAATCTAGATCCAATGACACCAAGATCACCCAAATCCAACACCGTTTACCCCTTTTATCTTAACACCCAAAGATGGAACCGATTCTAATCGTCCGATCGGGATCATTTTGATCCTAAAGCTCATTTCATATTAAATTAGAAATCCAAAATTATAGGTACATAGATCCCAAAAATCCAAATCCAACAACACCAAGATCACCCAAATCCAATATCGTTTACCCGTTCATCTTAACACCCGAAATTGGAACCGATTATGATTGTTCGATTGATATCATTTTGATCATAAACCTCATTTCACATCAAATTAGAAATTCAAAACCACAGGTATGTAGAACCTGAAAATCCAAATCTGACGACACCAAGATCACCCAAATCCGACACCGTTTACCCCTTCATCTCAAAGACCCGAAGTCAGAACCAATTCTATTCGTCTGATTGGGATCATCTTTGATCCTAAACCTATGCCTCATGAAATATGAAATCCAACCTTCTAGATGGATGAAGCTCGAAATCCCGAGTCCAACGGTACCAAGATCGTTCAATTCTAACACTGTTAGCCCCTTCATCTTGAGACCTAAAGCTATATTCGATTTAGGCCCTCCGTTTGGAATCCCCTTCATTGCAACTTCGAGCTTTAGGCATCCCATGACCAAAAATTCCTCTCAGCCTCTAGAAGAATTTTAAAACTCCAAAATTTGACCAATTAGGAACCTCCAATCAATCAAGCCAATCACCTAAACTTGGAATGTTCAATTTAGGTAAATTGGTGAAATCTTCTACTTTATCTTGATTAATTGAGAGGATCTCTCCCAAAACTGTCTTGACAGACCATTTTCTCAATCAATCTCCCTCCAAAAACCCTTTAAACCTCAGCCATTGATCTCCCTTATCTCCTATCTCAGCCCTCCCCTCTCAAAAATCTATAAATACCCCCCTCCCCCTCTTTCTCACATTCTAAACACAGAAGGAAGCCTAGAGAGATTATCCTACACTTACTAGTATAGAGAATACCCCATTCACATTCAAAAACTCCCCCACTCACTCTCCAACGTCCCTAGAATCCCCCATATCATTTTGAAGCCAAAGAACAGCCTTAAGTCATGCTTCAATTCAAGAAGAAAAGCTTAAAGCATTCTTGAAGCAATACCAATTCAGAATAAATTTACAAAATAAAGAATCTCTTAAAGAGTCCAAGTTTCTCAAGAGGTATTTTGTAAGGGCAACAACCGAAGTTCGAATTACGGATTAGGGATTCAGCAGCTACGTAAAAGAGAATGTGTAAAGTGATTTCAATGTGCAATAAGTCTTCCAAAAGGTAGGTTAACATCCCATCTTTTCAAGCGACTATCCTCAATTAATTTTAGGACTGTCTTTTTTGATAATATAGGTAATATAATAGTGTTTTTTCTTTACTTCTTAATTATATAGGTTATCTTTTTCTTTGATTAGTACATCTCTCCTTTAATTCGTTTTTTTTTTTTTTTTTTATATCATCCTTTCTCAAATAGGTAGGATACTAATTAAAAATACATCATTTGTCTTTTCTTTTCTTTTTTTTTTTTCACTCGTCATTTAATTCATTCATCCCTTAGCTCTCATCTCTCACATCGATACTATCCTATTTTCATGCCCTCCTTTCCATGTTTAACATCGTAGGATGCATTGGAATCTATAGGTGTATGTATAGTTTTAGGTAACCTTCCATAGTGCATTAGTATAGGCAAATAACTAAATAGGACCAATTTGATTTTAAAATTTAGTAACACCCACCATTCCCCCTAAATATCAATTTAGATTAGCAACTAGGCTCATTGCATTCACCTAACCGGCATCTTTAGCATTTGCATATTAGGTAAATTAGTCATTCTCTACTCAAGGTAACCATGCATTAACAATAAAAGTTCAATTGATCTATTCAAACCGTTTTTGTCCCTCCCACCTAGGTTCTACTATTTAACTTCTCTTACATGTTTATAGGAATAACCCACTTAATCCCTATCTCTCACCATTTCGGCATACTTCATCTAGTATTCCTCTTTTGAATTTAGTCCCTTTACTTCTCTAATGTAGATACTTTCTATTGTATATTTCTTTTTTTTTTCAATAGTTTAAGCTTGTTTATTTGTTACAAAGCCTTACTACTCAATTACCCTGCCATTTTTCTTGAAATTGCTTTCTTACCAGTTTTGATTGCTTAGATTTTTTAATCTCATTGCTCTGCCTCATTTGTGTGTTTTCCGTTTGGTTCGGGTATGGTAATCTCATTACTCAACCATTTTTTAATCTCATTGCTTTGCCTCATCGAGTTGGTTTGGGTATGGTAAACCCTTAGACCCAAGAACCGACCTGGGTAGGGGTTGGTTCCAGGAATTTGGAACCAAATCTACCCTCTAACAGATTGGGTAGGGTTGGTTCAAGGCTGGTTTGAGATCGGTTCCATTCAGTTTCGGGTAGAACCTACCCATTTGCTCACCCCTACTGTGAAGTACGGGTGCAAGTCGGCAGGTTGGGCTAGGTTTATGGTCAAACCAAGCCCAACCCTAAAATTTGGGCTTAAGGCCTAAGCCCAAAGTCAAGCTAGACCTTCCCAACCCGAGCCTAGCCCGAATTGTAATTTGATGCACTCGGGTTGGGCTCTGGCTTGGGTCGGGTTTAGGTTGGTCAATGAATGGGCTCTAAAATTATACATGTATGTATGCATTTGTACAAATATGTATATATGTAAATATGTATGCAATTTGTATGTATATGTGTACAAATATATAATACTAGCGAGGCCCGTGCAATGCATGGGATGAGGCGCCCCCCTCCTTGTCCCTTGTCCCTTGTCCCTGTATGTCAAGACACTCTACCCCACCAGGTTCGGGGCAAGGCACTCATTCTCCATCAGGGATGGGGAACCCCCAAATTTTCCTCACCCTGAGCCAACCAACTAAAAAACAATCTAATTTATGGATATTTTACAAATAGGGTTATGGGAATTTGGGGGTATTTGAGAAATTGGATTATGACAATTTGGGGGTATTTTTTAAATGAAATTATGGGATCCTATGAGGAAAACATAGAGATATTTTAAAAATAAATATTAAATGTACAAATAATTTACTAATCTACCATCGGGTTCAGGGAATTATATGCAAACCCCATCCCTAATTTGGGGAAAAATATTTTCCCTGTCCCTATTCCGTCTCTACTCCATCCTCATTTAAGATTTGAGAAAACTTGCCCTGTCCAGGGCAGGGCGGGGAAGGGCCCCAAATTTTCAGGGAAATTTGTCATCCCTACATCTCTAATAATTTTTCTAAAACTAATTAACTAATAGTAAATTAAATAACAATAAATTACAATATTTTATGATAATTTTCAAAAAAATATTGAAATTACCATTGACTAGTAATAATGTATAGTAAATTAATTATTGACAGTAACAATAAATTAATGTAAATTATTTACTATTAATCAAGGTAAATATAATTATGGTAAATCACTTTATTTTTAATTAAAAGTAAATCATTTGTTGTTAATTAAGGTAAAACCAAGTATAATCGAAGTCAACCAAGTGGTCTAGATCAGTGCGGATGGACTTAATAATTTTCCTAAATGATTTAATAGTTATTTATTGAAATAATAATAATGGGTTGTTATTTAAATAATTATGAAACAATTTCTAATAGATTAATTTCCTAATTTAGTTTTCCTATTTTTTTTAATAATTATTTAGTTGAATAATAATAATGGATTATTATTTAAATAGTTTTGGAGAATGTTTTTTCATAGATTAATTGCTAAAGAGTTTCCCTGAATTATTTGATTATTTTTAACTATAATTATTGATTTTATAGAAATTAGTAAATTATGCTAATTAGTAATATCTTTTATCAATAAATTATTATTGTAAAAATTTAATGAAATTTTATTAAATTATAATGACTAATGTAAATTACGCTAAACATTGAAATTTTGTAAACTTATTTAATAATGGATTGTTTATTAATTTTTGGTAGATTATTAAATTATTTAATGTTTGTTAAATAATTGATTATTTATGAAATAATTATTTCATAATTTTGGTAGAATATATTCCAAAAAATTTTAATAATTTTCATAACTAATGAATTATTGAACAATAATGGAATAGATTATTGATTATTGAACAATAATCCATAATGGAGGATGACATGAATATATAGGAAAAATCAAATTTCCCTAATTCCCCTATCTTTGCTTGAAATCACATCTATAGATATAAATATTGTTTGATTTGGAAAACTAAATCAAACATATATTGAGCTAATTAAGGAGAGAAATTAGGTTGTTATAGAAAGTGAGAGTTGTAAATTGTAGAAGAGAGAGAGAGAGAGAGAGAGAGAACCCAAAGGGAAGGGAGAGGAATGAAGAGAGAATGTGCTGAGATGGCAAATTGGGAGTGATGGGAAGGGGAAGAGGAGAGAGTCAAGGGGAACGCAGGGTTGGGGTAATGGAGCAATGAGAAGCAAAGTGATGTGGACCATGTTATATATATATATACTATGAAAAGTATGAATAGCCTCTAAAATTTTTGGAATTTTTCTTGACTAAAATACCCCCTTTTTTGAAATATGGTCCTTTTATTGTGAGGGTAAAAATGTAAATTGAATACTATTATTCAATGCATTAGATTCCCTCATTAAATCTCACATTTAAGGTATTAACTCCCATTCACCCTCATTGAATCATATATTTAAAGCATTTTTATTTATTCTCATCACTAAATTCCACTAATTAAATCCATACATAACAAATTAATAATTCCAATAAAAAACTTATACTTTTAAAATCTACATGGAAAAACTAATGTTTTCATATAGGTGGTGGTAAGAATTAAACCATTTTGGGTTAAATGGGCCACCTCATGTTGCCACAATTAAATAATAAAAAATTCAAAAATAGATAAAAATTCAAAAAATATAGAAATTATAGAAAAATTTAGGAACGATTTTAATATTACATATTAGACATATTAAACAATAATAATTATGATAAATAATAAATCTTTAAAAAGTAAAAAAAATTACAAATAATCAAAATAATATAAAAATTATAAAAGAATTGTATACATCTCTAATATATTAATTATATCAAACAAAGAATAAGTTTAATAAGTAAAAATTATTTATATAATGTACATGAAATATATAATTTAAAATTGATCTAAAAGCAAATCTATTTTGTTACCTAGATGGTGGGTCAATTATCCAGCTTTCAAATAAACTCATGGTGTCATAATTGAATAATAAATAATTAAAAAAAGATAAAACACAAAAAATGAAAAAGTACAGAATTTTGTCTAAAACATTTGGGAACATTGCTAATGTTATGTATTCATCATATTAAATAAAAATAATTGTTAAAATAAAATATATTTTTATTTATGATGGAAATAGAATAAAAAATTAATAATAATAATTTTATTGTAATTTAAAATTTCCACATGAATTCGGAATTTTTTGTGTATACTTTTATTTTATACATACACACATACATAAAAATATACATATAGTATATTTATTTATACTATTAAAAGTACCAATGAGGGTGTAGAACTTTACTAAAGTACCCCTATTTTTGAACTTAGTCCCTCTTTAATTCTAAGAGATAATAATGTTATATCATTTATAATTTTCACCTTATTTAATTCCCTTTCATTATGTCTTATATTTAAGGTATTAACTCACATTCTCTCAAATTAAAGATTGTATTTGAGGTATTTTTATTTAATAATTCTAATAATTAGATCTTTATCAAATACAAAAATAATTTTTAAGAATATGAAACCCATGTTTTTAAAGTGTAAAACACTAAAACATTCCCTGAAGTTTCTAACCATTGCTGAAAACCTCCCCTGAAGTTTGTAATTGCAATCACCTCTCTTAAACTTTAACATAGTTGCAAGTATAACCTTTCTCTTATAATCCTCTAACAAGAGGCATGAAAATGTCTAAAATAACCATGTAGTTACTTTGACTAAAATGTTTATTTGCCAAGTTTTCCCTTCATATCAATCAATACCCCCAACCCTTCCAATCTTTTCTAAAACTAATTTATTTTATAAATTTTCCTTTCATGTGAATCCTTCAAAGGTAAAGTTGCAATTTTAATCTTTTTTTGTTGTTTAAAATTTGTATTGTTTGTTATGCAAAAACTAGCCTCAATAATAACTACATGGGTATTTTGGACATTTGTGTGCCACTTGTTAGAGGATTCTAAGAGAGGGGGGTCTACTTGCAACTATATTAGAAAATTCAAGGGAGGCATTGCAATCACCAAACTTTAGGAGAGATTTCAACAACGATTATAAAATTTAGGGGAGGTTTTAGTAATTTACCTTTTTTTTCAAATTAACAAAAGAAAAAAAAATCGAAACCATTCTTCCATCCTAGTAGTGGGTTAGCCAATTCAACCATCTAGGCCAATTGGGTGAATCCATGATGTCATAGTTAAACAAAAGATGTAGAAAAATGGGTCATTTCTCTAATATTTTATATTAATCATATTAAAGAAAAAGTGTTATAAACAAAAATTATTTTCATTGATAATGCAAATGAAATACAAAATTTGAAACCAACAAAAAAAAAAGAAATTGATTTCCTATTTGGTCTAGGTCAATAGTTCAACTTTTAGGTCAAATGTGTCAATATTTGATGTCATAAATAAATAATAATAATTAAAAATGATGATGCGCAGTCTGAACGCTCCCTATTGGAAGACAACTTGGACGTCTGGCTAGCTATGTCATCAGGTTCAGCTGGAAGACAAGAGAATCAGAGTGTTCTGGGGTGCTTTACCTAGTGTGGGCACTCCAATGCTTAAGTTAGCGATGGAGGTTTATAGAGAGCTGATAGCTTGAGAGCAAGAGAATGTGAGAGCTAATTGCGTGTACCTTTGTGAGGTTGGAGGCAAAGCCTTTATATAGGCAAGCTTCCATGAGTCTTACGATGCATGTTCGAGATCACCGGCTCATCTAACCTGGAGTTAGCTTCGCAACCAATGATGGACTCCGAATAAGTTGATAAGGTTTATCCAGGTCTATCCAAATCGGGTTGGTGAAGATAAGATCCTTTGATGTACGCCGTGATCCCGAGGAGATTGGAGACAACTAGCTTGCTTCTAGAAGGAGGCTATGTGGCACCTCAAAAGGTCGGTGGATGTAGTAAGTTGCTCAAGCCTTGGTCTAGTTGGGTGACTCGAGGTGCCATATCATTCTGTCGCTCCGCGTATCATCACATCACTGGACGGGCCAAATTATCCCTCATCGATTGCCCCCACTCCTGAGCCCAACGTAGTCAACTCGGGGTGGGAGTATCAATGAGCTGAATGGATTTGGACCGGTCTTTGATTAGCCATGGTCCAACCACAGTTTAGACCTGATCAACTCAACTAGCTCAACCTTAGGGGGCAAGGTTTGTCTCGGGCACGCACGGACGTCACGCGAACATTAAGCTCTGCAAATGTATAAAATGCGTTCAATTGATTTCTGCTTCGGAATACGAACAATCACACCCCTGGTAGCCATCAGATCTATTCGATCTAGACCATCCATGGTCGGTTAAGGAGGATATAAATAGGGCCTTTGGGGATCAATTTCCTTTGTCCCTTTCTGAGCTCTAGTGCGTTTTGAGTTCACAAAGCACGTTGTTGTTGATGTCATCAATCTAGTGGGCGAGGTCGGTTGTTTCTTCCTTTAGGTGAGTCATGAGGAGAGGGTGCAGCCTAGTTAGGCCAAGGAGGGGGCCTTGGTCCAAGACCAACAAGGCTCCCATCAAGGGGCTTCATCTTCCCCGGCCATCTAGGCCCAAGATCCCAGACCACTTTGGTCCAATTGAGCTATCTACCGACGATGTCTATGGTTTGGCAACCCGCTATAGAATCCCTGACCCATTCGACAACTCTCTTGCTCTCGAGGCATTTCCTTGGGAACATGAGGAGAACGAGGTCATAGTCTTCGAGGAGGCTCTAAAGGCAAGTTTCCGGTTTTTGCTTCACCCTTTCATTCATGAGGTTCTAAACTACCACAATGTTATCCTTGATCAATTGCATCTGAACTCTATCTGTATCCTGGTCGATACAATTTCCCTTTTCTTTTACACTAGCCTCCCTCTAGACATCAAAACCTTTGTCAACGTCTGTTAGATCAAGCAAAACCCTGCTAACACCCTAGGCAAGGTTAGTTTTTATCTGTCTTACCGGCCTAGGTACAAGCTTTTGCAGGGGTTCCCTTCTAAAGTCCCAGCCCAAAAGAGTAAGTACTTCTTCCTTACATTGGCTAGTGGGTGGCCCTTCCCGACACACTAGAGAAAGGGAGTGAAAGACGTCAGGGAGGAAACTAAGTGAGAAGTTGTAGGCTAGAGTGTGAAACTTGGTGGACCGCCAACTAATGTCGAATGATTTCTTGGTTGAGGAGAAGCTAATCTAAGTCGGGTTGAGTCCTCCAAGTAGGTTATCATTTCAGGTTCGGGTGTTTGTTTTCTCTACTTGTTTAAATTTAACTAACTCTTGAGCTTCTTGTGCAAGAGACATGTTGAGCGTTCCAAATTTAGGGTTCCTTCAGAGCATGAGGAAGAGGAAGAAGAGAAAGGTATCCCACAAGGATGCACCTCGGGCATTATCTCTTGAACCCGTTGCATCGGCTGCTATTGAGTCAGTCCCAGTGGTCAACCTGGCTGGGAAAGATTAGGTAGAGAGGCCTTTACAGGAGACCAAGGTGTCCAAATGTTCAAGGCGCACCCTCTACAACCTAAGTCCCCAACATCTGAGGACGCTCCTGAGGAGAGGCAGACCATCATGGACTTCAGGACTGCCTTGACCAAGAGCAAGGAGGCCATCTTCTCTAAGGAGGTTCTTGACCTTTTTGAGATGTGGTTTACCGAGCTCGATGCCAAATCTATGTGTTTCCTCATGATGGTAATCTTCCAACTTCCTCATTGTGTTATTCTTGAGTTGTGCCTTTGTGCTTAGCTTATGCTTTCTTTTGTAGACGAACACCATGGTTCACTTCCTTGTCAAGCAGTTTGAGCAGCATCTAGAGAGGGCTAAAATTGTCGAAGCAGTATCGGGCGAGTATCAATCTTGGGTGGAGCGAGCTGTGGGTTTCATCAGCCAGTTGAAAGATGAGTTAATGAACGAGAGGAACCGCAATGGCGAGCTGGAGCTTCACGTTGAGAAGCTCAAGAAGGAGCTTTAAGAGAAAGATGCTCACCTCGCTGAATGCGAAGCCAAGTTTCTTGATGAGGTCCAAGCTTCTAAGGCCTAGGTAGTCGAGGAGTTTAAAGTCTCACCATGCTACTTGCAGCAGAGAGGAGTTTGGCACTACTGCTTTCTGTTAGGGCTTCAAACTCTACTGGATGTTGATGTGGTCAATGTACCCCGAGCTCAACCTTACGTTCATCAAGTCCTTGGCCTGTACCAACGAGATGTTAGATCAAGTTGATTTGGAGCCAGATTTCGGGGATGAGGAAGATAAAGCTGGTGAGGGAGCTAAGGTCGAAGCCGATGAGGACAATGCTAGAGAGGATGCCATTGAAGGAGATGCTGCCAAGGACGAAGTTACCGATGTAGCTGATGATGGGGATGAGGAGCCCCAAGATGTCTAATTTTACCTTTGACTCTTTTCTCGGACCC
>NW_010729167.1:1353451-1382599 GCF_000365185.1 Nelumbo nucifera
CTTGGACCTCCTTGTACACATGTAAAGTGTCGAGCCTCTGGGCTTGGTTTGAAAGAACTTCTTTTCTTTTTTTCCTTTTTCTTGATGATGACGATGTAATCTTTCGTTTACCCTTAATGAAGTAAACTTTTTGTACATGTTGTCTCTTTCTTCTTTGGAACTTCTCTTGAACCTGAAACTTCACAAAAAATATTCTAAGTATGGGATTAACACGAGGTGCCTAGGTGCCAAAGCAACTAGGCATAGTATGGGATTAACCCAAAGTACCTAGGTGCCAAAGCGACTAGGCATATTATGGGATTAACCCAAACTGCCTATATGCCAAAGCAACTAGGCATAGGGGGCCTTTAGGCTAAAAGTGAATTGACGTCCCCTTTGAGGTGTAATTTAGCCAACGTGCTTCATAATGTAGGATGACTCGACCAAGTCATCGAGGCAGGTGGTCTTTTATACTTAGTTAATCTAAGTCCTCTGGCCTGATCTTCTTGCCCATCGCGAAAGCTACCCTAGCAGATACAACTTTTATCTCTACTAGGAGCACTGCTTCTTGGCCATAGACCAAGGAGTAGGGCATCGCCTATGTACTTTTTCTGATAGATGTGCGATAGGGCCAAAGGGTTTTCGATAACTTATTTGCCTAATCCTTTTAATTATCGACCACTATTTTTCTCAGCATCCTTAGTAAAATCTTGTTTGTGGCCTCTGCTTGATCGTTTCCCTAGGGGTAATATGTTGTGGATGTTCCTATCTGGCACCGTAGTGCCCTAGAGGTCACGAACTTCTTGATTTTTGATGGACAAGCCATTATCTGTCAGTATCCGCATTGGTACTCCGAATTTGTGGACTATGTTGTCTCAGAAAATTTGCTATGTTAGCTACACAGACTCGTTGTAGGGAGATGGCTTCTACCCATTTAGTGAAGTAATCTGTGGCTACGATGATGAAGCAGTACCCTATAGAGGGTGGGTGTATTTTGCCTATTAGTTCTACCCCCCAAGTGTGGAATGGCTAGGGTGTGATGACTGGGTGAAGGCTGTTGGCAGGCTTATGGATCCTTTCTCCGTATATTTGGCACTTGTGACATCTGTGCACATGCCGCTACGTGTCTTCCATCATGGTTGGCTAGTAGAACCCTAAGTGTAGTATGTGATTGTGTAGCACCAGTTGCCCTTGATGAATGGCAGGTTCAGAACTATGGGTTGCTTCCAGCACTCCCTCAATTTCATCACCAGCCAGACATCACAAAGGTTTTACTGTGTGCGATTTCCTAAATAGTACTCCGTCTTGGAGGTAGAATCGCTTGACTTTAGATAATATCTTTCTCCTTAATGCAATGTTAATGGGAAAATGTGTGCTCCTACAGATAGTCTATGTACATTATTCTCCAGTCTTCTTCACAGATTAATAGACATTCTCTGCCATCTATTTGTGGGATGCATTTGTCGCATTCTCTTTGTATCTTGGTAGAATCCCACTTCATTACAGGCCAGTAATACCCTAAGCTCTACAATCAACGAAATAGGGTACTTGTGACATTTCACAGCTGGCCTTATGTACTTCGTTCAACACCACTTCAGCCTCCGATTTTCCCAAACACCTTGTCCTTAGATCGTTTAATTCTCTATGGTACAACACGCCGTTCACCAGTTGGTACTTCGCGATCAACTTGATGTCTTGTATCCCTATGGTTTGACTTTTTATCTTTTGTATTACTTCATATCTCTAATCATCCATTGCTATTTTAAGCTACTCTTCCACCTAGTCCCTCAGGGTGAAAATCAATTGTTTGTCAATTGATTGGATAGTGATCTCTATTGACTCTAGGCTAGCTTGCATTTTGGACCCTAAGGTAGCTAATGTTAACAAACCTATTTTTGGCTCTGTTTTGATGTTTGAAGTCTACATCCAGGTTGTGGAATAGCTTCTAGATCAGGGTCCTATATGGTAGAATAGTTAGTTCTTTCACTATCGTGCTTCCATCGAGCTGTCCAATCACCAGTTTGGCATCACCAATTACCTTTATCTTCTTTGTGCTAGCTTTTATTCCTTTAATCAGACCAAGGACCAATGCTTCATATTCTATTATGTTGTGAGAACAGGGAAACTGAAGTTTAAAGGAGTAGGCGGAGCTTTGTCCGTCAGGCAAGGTTAGGGTTACTCCAGCGCCAGCCGAGGTGCTCGTGCTACTCTCATCGAATGTTAGGACCCACTCTTTACTTTTGGCTAGGGCAACCATCGATGTGTCTCCAGGAACCTCATCAGATATAGGAAAATCAATGTTCGATGGGAATTGGCCAATAGATCTGCTGTTGCCTAACACTTGATGGCCCTAGGTTGTGTGTATTCAATTGCATACCCATTGAGATGCATCATCCATTTGACAAGTTTGCCAGAAAGAGGAGGTCTATCCATGAAGAACTTAATTGGGTCATTTCATACGATAAGCTTCACCTTTTGTCCTAGGATGTAGTGCCTAAATTTTTGTGTGTCAAAGGCCAGGGCCAGGCACTATTGCTCCATGTGAGAATAATTTTTCTCTGCCAGTTTAAGGATTCTACTAGCATAGTAAATAAGGAGTTCTATTTTGCTATCATCCTCCTGTGCTAATAGGCATCCTATGGCCTCTTTTCCTGTTGCAATGTATACTCTGAATTCCCGCCCATCTTTGGGCAGTGACATCGTTGGTGCCCTCGCCAATGTCATTTTTAACTACTCAAAGGTTTCTTGGTGTTCCTAAGTCCATTTGAATTTGATAGATTTCTTGACTAACTCCATTAATGGCAATGCCGCATGTGCAAGGCCGGGGATGAACCTTCTCAAGTATGAGACTTTTCCTAGGAACATTTTTAACTGGGATTCATTTAGTGGTGGTGAGAGGTCTAGGATGACTTTAACCTTGCTTTCTTCTGGGTGTATCACGATCTGATCTACCTGATAGCCTAGGAACTTTCTCGACTGTACTCCGAATGCAAACTTTAGTTGGTTCAACATCATCTTGAACTCTCTGCACCTCGTGAACACTTTCCTCAAAACATCCGAATGATCATCTTTTCTCATTGCTTTGACTACTATGTCATCTACATAACACTCGATTTCCTTGTGGATCATGTCATGGAAGACGTTCAATCCGAAGGGCATCATCTTGTAATAAAAGTTCCCTATAGGTGTCTTGAAGGCTGTGTGGGGTGCGTCTGCGGGATCCATGAAGATCTGATTGTATCTGCTGTAAGCATCTAGGAAGGAGAAGAGTTTGTGTTCTGTAGTTGAATCTATCAACACCTCCATGTTGGGTAGAGGGAACTCGTCTTTTGGGCAGGCCTTGTTTAGGTCCCTAAAGTCGATGCAACATCTGTGCTAAGGTGGAATTAGTGTTTGGGTGTTGTGCTATTGCTAAGGAGCTGGGTGCGACGGTACTAACCTCAGTTGTCTGTTCTTCTTCTTTACTGAGACTACATTGGATAGTCACTGAGGATGTGCTATAGGTTTGATGAAGCCCACTTTCAAAAGCTGCTCAATTTCTTCTTTGATCTTTAGGGCTATCTTCAACTTAAAAATCCTCTACGGCTGCTTCACTGGCCTGAATTTTGGGTCTATGCACAGAGAGTGGCGGACAAGCTCTAAATATAACCCTGGCATCTGGTTGTATGACCAGGCAAATACATCCTGAAATTCTGCAAGAGAAACGTGGGTTAGACCGGTTTCGGGTTCTAAGGTTTCTGCGATAAGGACACATCCTTACCTTTTAGGAGTGCGATGAGTTTTTCTTTGTCTTCGACTGCTAGCTTAGCAGATATGTATAAAGGTCTTTTGTTTATTCCATCAACCGCTAGGTTGATCTCTTCTAGTGGCTCTTCTATTGTGTCAATGAAATCCATCATGCACCTGGGAGGCGCTCTGACTTCATTGTAGTATTCCAGAGCATCTTCCCTCGACTCCTGTCGTTGTCCACATTATTATTTGTCCCAAATTCTAGGAATTTCATGTCTAAATGGGTTTGCGGTTAAATGTTGTACCTTTGTGTCATGTTCAATGGTTGAATTATTGTTTGATGGTATGACCGTAGCGACATCAATTTGTGATGCAGTGAAATGGTACTGGTTGAGACATTACTTAGAGTCTTCTGTTAGAGACTTTGTGACAAATAAATATGTATTTGATTTGGAAAATATCGATAATAGATTAAGGTTGAACATTTTGGAAAAAAGATGTTTACTTTTGGTACATGTTGTGATAAGGCTACGCTAAACAAGATATATTATAATAAAATCATACCTCGGGAATGGCCTTCTTAGCTGCAGGTGGTTCGTCATCTTCATGGTCCTTAACGATGGTGTAGTACTCCTTCCCGTTGTTCCCGTCACCCAGATGCATCTGCTTCTCTTCCTACGTTCCAAGGTTCCCGCAGGCTTGCTTTTAGGTGGGTAAGGCAGCTTTGCTCCTTTGTCCTTGGCTATCTACGTCTTGCCATCCTCTGCCAACTTCATGAAGTAGATGGCATCCTATAGGTGTGTCTCAGACTTGTCGAACGGGGCCCTGGTGGCCGAGATCCTTATTGATCTCCCTCGGTGTCTGGCTTTGATGCATTGGTGGTATGTCGAGGGGACGAGGGTCAAGTCGTGTATCAATGGGCGCTCCAAGAGAGCGTGATAGAAGGTCCTTCCCGGGATTACCTGGAACTCTTGCATTATGCTGAATGGCCCGATCGCCACTTGTAGCTCAATAGATCCTTCAGTGATGGACGAGTTCCCATTGAAGTCTATTACTTTTAATGGCAGTCAATTGATGTCCTCTTTCCGGATGTTCATCAATTCTAAAGTGTGGATGGAAATGAGACTGACAGAACTTCCTGGGTCAACCATCAACTTCTCATATCGAAACCCCCTATTTTCACCATGATGTATAGGGGTCTATTGTGATAGGGGTCGGCGGTTAACATGTCGTCTGCTGTGAACTCCACACTGCTGCGGTCACGACTGTAGGGTTGTAGTGGTACTGGAATACCTCTGCTAATGCTCTGATGGCCAGCTTCTGTCTCGTTGTGTTTGCCCCATGTTTGGTGAAGAACTATTGTAGTTGTTCGCTCTGTTTATCAAAGCGTCAGATTGGTACTGGCTAGATGCCCCAACCACATTGATGCTACTTTCCTTGGGTATGGGCTGGGAGGGGGTTGATTCCCACATGAGCTGGATCTTTCTTCACGAATTGGTTTAACTTTACCTTCTGCACGAATAACCTTTTCAAAGTGAAGTAGTCCATTAGGTCGTGGTGTGGTGTCTGGTGGTAGTTGCACCATCTCCCCCCGCGCTTATCCTTCTCCGGGTCTACTCTTGGTGGTGGTGGCGGCAGGTTGATGACCCTGTCTTTGACTAGCTTGTTCATTATGTTAGACAGTGTATGCCCTTAGCTCTAATAAGCTTGATGTACATTATGACATTTATTGTAAATAAATAAAATACATATTTGATTTATGTTATATTGGTGCGTTTCTATATAATGCCCTTAACCTGGACACTTATGAGACTCGTGTTAGTTTAGAATCTTCACAGCCGTTGGATAGATCTAGGGAGATTTATCCTGCCAAGGCTGACACTGATGTGCGCCAAATGGGTTGGGTGGCTTGTCTCAGTTGCCAGGGTGAGACCTAAGGCACATGTAGTGTGGGTTTTCTTGAAACCCTGAACTAGACCAAATTCCTGTATTGCCCTGGACCTTGGAGATAGATGGGCAAAACTAGAATGTTACACTTGACCCCTAGACTCGATTATGGTATTGCACTAGCTATTGGATTGAACTGTCTTTGATGTTCCGATTAGTGAGATCCTTAGAGGGGGTCAAAACCTGGGTATGTTGGGGTAGCCCAAGAATTCACCTGAGTGGGTGATCATAGTGATAGGATCAGCCCTTTGTCAGACAAAGTGAATGATTGGGGAATGCATTCTCTCTGATGGAAACCTAAACTGCCGATAGTTGATTTCAAATTGTTGAGATTTGTTTTTGTAATATATATATTATGGTTTCACAAAATGTTTGCAAAAAGGTTTTAATTCTTGGGATCCATGTGAGTAGAGAGTGCAACATTGTATCTTGCAGTCGAGGGAGAGGTCCTCTCTTGTCGGGCAATGTTTGATCATTATGGGTTGAGAGGTTAAGTGTAAGACCATTTAGGGTTTATACTTGATGGTCTAATCTCACATAAGTCCATAGTCCTTGGGCCTTCATAAGGTGGCTGGACCGAGGGACCGTTTAGTGTAAATGTTGGGCTTGCTAAGAGCCCATACTGATGGGCTCAGGGGTTCACTGGCTTCAGTAGTGAATTCGGTCAGGCCTTGTAATAGAGGCTGGGCTGAACCCATATGGCTTTTATGGAGATCAATGCTAGGGTCCCACACCATACAAAGAGAACCAAACTTGCCAACATATAAAAGGGAAAGTGAGATATATGATTTAATGGGGCTAAAGCCCATTTCGAACTGGGCTTAAGTGACTTAATTAATTGGGGCAAATTTGGTTTATAAGTTGATTAGGATCAACAAGAGGATATGATACATCTTATCCATTTAAGAGTCCAGATCCAAATATCAGATTTGGATCAAGAAACTCTTTCCTAATTGGATTAGGAAGTTGATCCCAAGAAGGCTATAAATAAGGGTGAATTCACCAGTTTAATACACTCAACAATCTGCAGAATTCTCCTCCAGTTCTTGCCACCCCTACCCAGTTCGATCTCCTCTTTTGGATCTGATCGAGAATAGTTCTTGATATTGTTTCTTGCTAGAAGAAACAATTTAAAGTCATGGCACCAGCCCCTTGCCTGATTCTTGTTGAAGAATTAGGGTTCTTGCTGAAAAACCAACCTGCTGATCCTGCCTCACCATAAGCTATGTCATCTTCAGTGGAAATGGGTTTTGGTCACCTCTTTGGGCGTGAACACCTATGTTGGGAGTTACTATTATTCTGTATCAGGTACATCTATACTTGCTTCCTTTTGGTTTCAGATCTGGTCCGATTTTGTTTCAAGAACGAACCTTGGAAAAGTAGTTTTTCTAAATTAGGGAATAGGATTCCCGGAAGGGAGGAAGAAAATTTTTGAAATTTTGCCTAACCTCCCTGCAAGGTTTGGCCATCCATATGATGGATCTCCCATCCCTTTACATTAGCATAATTACCTCATCTTTTGTGTAGGGGAAGGGGGGAGGTGGTGGTACATTTCTCTTCTCTTGGGCGTTGTCATGCTAATACGGCCCTTGTCTAACTCCTCCGCTGTTCCTGGGTCTTCTATCGACCACATATGCCTCGTTCCTATTGTATGGGGAGGTATCCTTGATGGTTTGCGCTGTCCTTTCCATGCACCTCCAAAGTTTACTGAAGGACTCGACCTCAATGTTTTCAATACTGATCCTAAAAGTGGGACGCGTACCTTCTACACATTGTTCGACGAAGCTTTTCTCGGTGGCGTGCTCGTCTAAAATGGAATGTCTGAGTTTCTGGAATCTCATAACATAGGCCAGAAGATCCTCTCCTGGCCCTTGCTCCACGTTTTGTAGGTTGGCCATTGTCAACTTCCTTTCTAGGGTGAACCATTTCGACAAGAATTTCTTAGCTAGCTCACCCCATGAATTGATGCTTCCAAGGGTAAGGCTCATAAACCACATGTAGGCTGGACCAGTTAGTGATTTTGAGAACTTCTGTAACTTGAGTCATCAAGAGAAAATGAGCCGTGGATGTATTCAAACTTACTTATGTGCTCTTGCGGGCTGCCTCTCTGACCATCATACTGTGGTCACTACTGAGGAGGGGTATACCCGATGGGATAGGCTTTGTATAGGATGCGGTCGTAGTATGGTTTTTGCAGGACGACTGAATCATTTGCTCGGTTCCAACTTTCGACCACCAACCCTTGGACATATTCTCTCAGTTTGTCTCGACTGAGAGGGGTTTGCGTCACCGGGTCGGTGCAGGGGAAGGTATGAGGCTGCTGGGTTGGTTGGTAGCCTGTTTGAGCTGAAGCTTGGTTGGCTCTGTTGGATTGTTCGGGGATAGCAGGGGTCGGGTTGGCAGGGGTTGGGTTAGAGGCATGGCGACTGGGATTAGGGTTTGAGTTGGGGATACAGGGGAGAGTGGCGGCGGGGGTTTGTTTAGCCTGGGCCAAACGGTTGAGCAGGATATGGAGAGCGCTTCTCGTTTCTTCTTGCATCTGTTCCAACCTTTTGAAATGGTCTTCAAAGAGTGCCTCAAACCCATAGACTTTGTTTAACCGTATCTCGATATTGACCTAAATGGGTGTTTCCATCTCAGGCTGGTTTTCCACCTCGAGATTGGCATTCTCTTGAGTGTTGGTCTATTCTTCAGGGATGGTGGTGAGGTTAATCCTTGTCGAGGCCATTCACTATGATCAAAGACAGAACTAGAGGTTCTACTATAGGCAAGGTAAGGAATGGCTGGGGAGCGGTCTCTTTGAAAAACAGAGGAAGGCCCATGAGAAGGGAAAAGTGAGGTTCCCTCGGTTAGGGATGTACAATGGGAAAGTTAGGGTGTACTTAGGAGTACTGGGTGACAAATGCTTGGTATCGGATGATCTCTGATACAAGGAGAATCGCTATTTATGGAGTAGATCGCAAGATCCTGAGAGGTAGGAGATGAGGGTACTCGCTTCGTATCGAGAAAGGGGATATTTGATTCACTGTCAATTATTGGGTGCACTACTGGGGTTTCGCCACGTGTCTCATGAGGATCTCCTCAAGGATTGACTTTCCTTATCCTTAAGATCCCTTATCATTCACGTGTGCTACTCCCTTTTTGCACACTACAACTAATCCTATGTGGCATCTATGATGTCACCATTCGGCGGGTGGTGCCCCACCAACTCCACGTGGTGGCTTGCTATATCCTTCACTGTTGTGGGTTCCATGTGCCTCTAGGTATACGTGGGCCTCGTCATGGGCTCGGCCAGTGTCCCTTTTGACCCGTCATTGCGAGCAAGTTTGCGGGCTATGGGTTCATCGCACACTTTAGCGGGTGTAGCTTCATCGCACATTCAAGTGGGCTTAGGACCCTCGAATGGGTACGATTGTGGTTTCTTTTGGTTGGGTGCTAACTAGACTGAGTAAACCATGGGTTTATCATGGTTATTGTGATGCGTATTGTGAGTTCATCGCAAGGATGCTAGTGTGTTGCGGGTTCATCGCAGCGTGGGGTTTAGTTGTGAGCTGCTTGTGTGCACTTTTGTAGTGTTAATCTTGATGTTTGGCATTTTGAGGGTCTGAGTGAGTGCTACATACCTATAACTGGTGTTGTTGAGACTGCTGCTATGGCATGAATATTCCAAATCTCCTCCCATGCGTGTATCTGAAGGTTCATTCTTCTCACATGCTTTCCACGATGAGCTTTAATAGTTGGGCATGGCTCGAACTGGATGTTGTACTCACTCAACTCAATGGCCACTTTGTCAATCTGCTTGAGACCTCAGGCTTCTAAAGAATGTGCCTCAGTGGTTTGTCGGTGAGGACGACAATGGTGTAAGCTTGGAAGTACGGGCATAGATTTGGAGCTATGATGACTAAGGTGTAGACCAGCTTTTCGATGTCGGGGTATCTTGTTTTTGCTGCCTACAAAACTTTACTTATATAGTAGACGGGCCGTTGGATCCGGTCTACTTCTTGGATTAGTACCGAGCTGACCACCTCGTCACTCGTGGAGAAGTATAGTCTAAGCTCGTCTGTTCAGGTCGGGTTAAAACCGGTGGGGTACTAAGATATTTTTTGAGATCATCGAATGCGAGCTGGCACTCCTCGAACCATTCAAAGTCCTCATTCTTTGTGATAGCCTTAAAGAAGGGTAAACACCGACCAACCGATTTAGACATAAACCAGTTTAGGGTGGCTATTCGGCTGGTTAGCCTTTGTATTTCTTTTATATTCTAGGGTGGTCTTATATCTAAGATGTCCTTTATTATTTCCAGGTTGGCCTTGATGCCATGTCGGTTCACTATATACCCGAGGAATTTTCCCGCCGTGATCCCAAAGACACGTTTGTTCGGGTTGAGCTTCATGTTAAATTTTCTTAAAATTTGAGAAACACAACCCAGATCATTAATTAAAAAAGGTGCAAATTGGGTCTTTACGACCATGTTGTTGACATAACATTCAATTTTATTGCCTATCAAAGGCTCAAAAACTTTATTTACAAGGCATTGGAAGGTTGCCCCAGCATTTTTTAGTCTGAAGGGCATTACTTTATAACAGTATAGCCCTAGTTCGGTTACAAAGGCTGTCTTTTCCTTGTTGGCTAAATCTATCCTAATCTGATTGTAGCTGGAATAGGCATCCATGAAGCTTAGCAACTCGTGTCCCGAGGTCACGTTTACCAGGTGATCTGTTTTGGGAAGGGGGAAGCTACCCTTTGGGCAAGCTCTATTGAGGTCGGTGTAGTCGACGCACATGTGCCACTTGCCATTGGCTTTTTTCACGAGCACAGGATTAGGTACCCAGCTCGGGTACTGGACTTCCTTAACAAAGTCCACTGTGAGGAGCTTCCCAACCTCCTCATCTACTACCCTCCACCGCTCAGGGGCGAGGTTCCTTGTCCTTTGTCTAACCGGCCTGACTAAAGGGTCCACATTAAGTTTGTGAGTTATAACATTAGGGTCTATGTTGGGCATCTCTGTTGCCGACCAAGAAAGAACATCTAAGTTACTTAATAGAAAACCTACTAGTTGCCACCGAAGTGTTTCGTTTAGGCGAGCATCGATCTAGAGAGTCTTCGTGGGCTCAACATCACAGGCTAGGACCTGGACTGTCTCCTCCATCAGTGCAGCTCACTCCTCGGTGTACTTGGGGGGTGGTTCTAGCTCCACGTCGTCCGCCATCTTGGCCTTTCTCTTTAGTGTAGCCACATAGCACTTCCACAATTCTAGCTGATCGCCTTGTACTATCCTCGCTCTGAAGTTCATCGGGAACTTCATTGACAATAATAGGCTGACACCACCACACGAAGTGCATGCTGGATAGGCTGACCTAAAATGATGTTATAGGGGGACAGGGTGGTGACCACCAAGAACGTGTGCTCGAACCTGATTGTGTTGGGCCTAGTCCTTGCTATGACTAGAACTGTGAATCTATCGAGGGGCTTCACCACGTCTCCACTAAACCTGACCAGGGGTGTGTTTGCCGGCTAAAGATCCTTCCGCTCCAGCTTCAACTTGTCGAATGCTTCCAAGAAGATGATGTCCGTAGAGCTACCTGAGTCTACCAGGATCCGCTTCACCTCAAAATCGTTGATTATCATCTTAACAATGAGGGTGTCATCGTGCGAATACTGGATCCCGCGAGCATCATCCTCAGTGAAGTAGATCACCTCCTCTACTTGAGGGCACTTCGGCGGGTTCTCTTCTTCATCTTCAAGCTCCCGAAATGACTCTTTCCCCGTTGTCATGCTGCGACCCGCTACAATGGACCCACCAGTGGTCATGTTGTTCACCCCGTGGATCGGTCTGTCTTCCGGTGGCGGTTGTCGAGGTGCTTGTTGATCACAGTCGTTCTGCTTGCTCGGTTCTAGGGCATCTCTCCACTGGTCGGTAGGTTGGTACTCCTCTTCTCTATCTTCATACTTATTGAATTTCTTCAGATAACCTCGATGGATCAACTCTTCAATTTCATCCTTCAAGTTGCGGTAGCTTTCATTATTGTATCTGATGTCGTGAGAGAAATGGCAATACTAATTGTGATTCATGTTGGCTAGATCTACTCTCATCCTGGGTGGCCACTTAACGTAGCCGATGTCCTTAATGGCCATCAAGATTTCGCCCTGCTTGGCATTCAAGGCAATGTAGCTGGATCTCTAGATAGGAGGGATTCTAGATCACCGACCTAACCTAGAACCCCGAGGTGGTGAGCGGTTCTTCCTTGGCGACTTGCTTCATTTTGGTGACTTGCTCTTTCACAGCCGATGCTTGCTACTACTGCTCTCTTCTTCTGTCCTCTTTCTTTTCTTGGCCTAATGCAACTCTAACCGGGACCCAAGAGCCTCTTCTACCTTAATGAATTTGTTGGCCTCCTCAAGCAATGCCTCCATGGTGTTCGGGTGGTTGAACTCCAGATGCCAACGAAGATTGGGATGGCGTACTCCTCTCTTGGCCGCAATGATCTAAACAACTAGGTCAAGGTTGGGTATCTGTAGCCTTTCTGAGTTGAACTGCCTGATGTAATCTCTTAGTGACTCATTCTCCTTTTGCATCATGTTCAGGAGGCTCAATACCGACTTTGGGCACTTCTTGTTGGTGGTAAAGTGCACCGTGAAGTGGTCAACGAACTGCTTCCAGCTCCTGATCAAACATGGAAGTTGAGTCCGATACCACAATCTTGTTTCTTCCTCCAGAGTTGTTTAGAAGGCCATACTTAGGCTGGCTTCATCAGCTTCCACGAGCAGTATCAGGGACTGGAAACTGTTTGTGTGGTCGTTGGGATCTGTCTTCCCGTTGTAAGTCTCTGGGGCTAGGGTCTTAAAAACTTTCGGCCTCGGGGCCGAGAGAACCTCTGGTGCTAGAGGGGAAGGTCGACTCGGTGAGATAGGAGCCAGCGTTGAGGGTCGCTGCTCTTACCAGAGGTACGGTGTGCTCAATGACGACATTGCATCTTCGCTACTTCATGGTTGGTGTTGTTCACCTCGGTACTGGCCGGAATCTCGACCCTGGTATTCTCCTAACCTCGGACACTATCACGGGGTGGGGGCTAGTCTTTGTTGCTGGCGCTCTCACGAATGCGAGCTGGGTCTTGGCTTCCACAAGGGATATAGGGGTCCCGAGTTGGGTCCTCACCTCTTACCCTAGGCTACTAATTGCTGATCTGATCCTCGCGATTCTCGCTTCGTGATCGTTGCTACTGATCACTTTAGTGGCTGCGTAGCAGCTAGTTTATCTAATCAACTACCTACCACGGTGGTGATGGATGCCAACCCAATGCTGGGTCTCAAGGTGGAGTTTGATTCTGGGGAAGAGTTGGGACCCGAGACAACACCAGATCTCGTGGGGGTGACTGACGTCCATGGTGCTAGTTTTTTATTCTGGTTTTGGTGGAGAGGGGGAAACTACTATTGGTACTGGAACTGTTTGTACTGGTATTGATTGAATTGCTGCATCTATAGCTGCATGAGTTGGACGCTCTGATGAATGTTAGATGCAGCAATTCAATATATTATTAAGATTCCTCACTTGAGGCATGGGGAAGTTGACTGTCTAAGTGATGAATGTTTGGCTCTGGATTGTTGATACCCTTGGAATGATGAGGGGGATGGTGAACTAACTGATGGTCACAGAGGGGATTTGTAGGTTAAATGCTAGTTGGTCCTACCCCCTGGTGACCGTCATTTCAATACTCTTACCAGTGCTTGATGATGCCATTAGTGAAATTTTGCAGAAAAGGTAGGTAATTCAAACTTAAAAGTGAGAACTTAGCTTTTTTTTTTTTTGCGTTTCCCACATACGACACCAATTGACGGTGCACGATTTGGAAGCTCCTAGCTAGAGGGCAGCTCGGACGTTAGTCTGCTCTGTTGGCTGGTCGAACTACAAGAGAAAGGATGCTTAGAGGACCTGAGCTGGCTTACCCGGTGTGGTCACTCTGATGCATAAGTTAGTATTTTGTAATGCGAACTAGAAACTTGTATGCTAGTAAGCTAGTGAGTAAATAATCGCACGTACCTTGTGTTACTGGGGTAGATGCCCTTGTATAGGCGAGCTACCGTTAGCCTCACGAAACACCTCCAAGATCCTTGGCCCGTGATGTTAGGAGTCTGTTCTGCACCAGGAAGTAGACTTCGTGATAGTCGATAAGGCTTATCGAGTCTGTCCGATTTGGGCGGGATATGGATAAGACCTATAAACGTGTAGCGTGATCCCGAAGAGCTCAGAGACAGCTAGATAGCTTCTAGAAGTAGGCTACGTGTCACTTCGGCAGGTCGGGCCATCACAAGCCTTATAGACCTCGGTCTTGGCCGAGGTGCCCAAGGTACCCGAGGTGACCTAGTCTGCTGAGGTGGCAGGAAGTGCCGAGTCAATGTCCAGTTAGCTAGTCACATCCACGTGTTCGCTCATTAGTAGGTCGGGCCAAATCACCCCTCATCACCTCCTAAATCCAGTATTGGTCCAATCTTGTTTGTTTTACACGTAATATTAAGATTTCAAAGAAAAATAAAAGTTATTTAATATATTTTGACATGTATTTTTTTATAAAATACATTTTTTAAGAATCCTAGGTTCACTCTAGATGGAGGGGCAGCCACAATCTCACCAAGTCAACCTAGTCCCAAAACAATAAATAAAACATGTATTAATACATCTTAAAACAAAGATTTTTTTTTTGATATTCAGTGCCATGCATCATTAATAACTTCCTATTGACCCCTTTTTTTCAAGTTTCTGGTTGCAGAATTAGATTCTGGGTCAACGCTGGGACAAACCAGTTAATACACAAATGAGCCAGCCTTCGATTGGTTTAAAAACAAAGAAATTTAACCTATACGTAATACAATAAGCCTTTGGTGGTCTTCTCTTACGAGATTCATGAGCTCATGTGGAATACTTTGCAAAGAACTGTAAGCAGAGAAACTCTTTAAATTAATTTCTCTATTGGCTAAAAAATTTGCACAATGGTTTCCTTCTCTGAGCAAATGTGAAGGAGAGATATTCATAATTGAGGCCATTGTTTTAATTCCACACCAGGCATGCATAACCTATTTTTCAATAAGGCTATGTTTGGTTTGAAGGAAAAAGTAGGAAAAGGAAGAGAAAGGTAGGAAAACCTTTACAAACCTTTTATAGGTTTTCTTGTCTTTCCCTTCCTTTCCCTGCTTTTTCCTTCAAACCAAACACAGCCTAAGTGATTTTCTAAGAAGGATTTTCACTAAATATTTATTATTGCTTTCCACTTCTACCTCCCTTCTCTAAACAAATGTGAAAAACGAGATTTATTCATAATTGAGGTCATTCTTTTAATTCCACACAATGCATATGTTATTTTCCAATGAGTGATTTTTCTTGAATGATTTTAACTAAATATATTATGTATTTGGTATAGCTTTCATTTAGTAAATAAATATTTATACTTAATTTGTTTCAAAATCAGAAAAGTACTTAATAAACTATTTATTAACAACTAAACTTCATTATGTACCAAAACCAACTTTTACCAATACCTATGCGTACAAATCCGACGTGATAGGATAAATACTGATTTGACGATGACACAGAAGCATTTATCAAATAAAAGGAAATTCATACCAAACATTATTACTCTCCACTTTTAATTATTTACCTTCTTTGAGCACATGTGAAAAAGAGATTCATAACTGAATAGATGACGGTCTGAATGACAGTCTAGATGACAGTCTGGATGTTAGAATAAGACAAGTAAGGGCATTATATGTACTAGTTGAATCATGACTGGCACATGCATGCATTTGCACCTGACAGAGAGAGACGACAAAGGAAAAGATTTTCGTTTAATTGATGAGGAAAAACAAAAGGAATTCTATTATACGGAAGCAAGATTATTAATTAAGAAAATTAATACACATTTTGCTAATTTCCTACATCTAACTACACGAATTAATCCTCATGAAGTTGTGGTTTGATTGATTTATAAACTCAATACTAATTGTCTATTTTTACTGGAATGAGCCTAAGGTTATTTTTCAAAATAATAATAATAATAATAATAATAATAATAATAATAATAATAATAATGATGATGATGATGATAATACTGCTGAAACAAAAAAATGATTATTCTTATTGTGTTATGATGGGAGGCATGCAACCAAATCAAAATTTAGGGCTGTTCACGGGTTGGGTTGGGTTAGTTTATTGGCGTTTTCCCGACCAACCCGACTTGGTCGGTTTACCTAGAAATGAAACCGAAATCGATCCATTACTAAGTAAAATCGACCTAGTCGGTTTGAATCGGGTTGGGTCGGTTTTGTGAATGATTCTCTCAATGTGAACGGTAAAGGATTCAAGTCTAAGAAAGCAAATGTTGGATGCCTGAAAATTAAAAATGATTTGATGAATTAAAACTGATATTTTATATATCAGAAATTTTATATATAATATGTACATTTCTGAAATAAAGCTGATATATATATATATATATATATATATATATATATTTCTATAAATATATATCTGAAATATATATTAAAACTGAAACATATATATAGTAAAACTGAAATATATCAGATATATATATATATAATATCTGAAATATATTATATATATAATATATATCTAAGTCGGTTTGGGTCGGTTCGGTTTTGGTTTTCATGTGTGAAAACCAAAACCAAACCGAACCATCGGTTTATGTTTTTTTGTAACCCGAAACCAACTGGTGCTGAAGAAAAACCGGCCAACTCAGATTGGATCGGACCGGGTTGATCGGTTTGATCGGTTTGGGTCTTGTTATGAACAACCCTACCAAAGTTTGTCATTAGAGTTGGCAATTATGACCCCGATCCATTTGATCCATCCAATCTATCCATTCTAATTGTGGGTCAACATGGGTGAATGACCCATTAGGATCCGGTGAAGAGGGTCAAGGTGGGGTTGGGTCGAGGCTTGTCCATTGACCCTTGACTTTAGATTTATTTCAAAGTTTTTATTCCTTTCCTGGATAGTTCTTCTTCTCCTTTGTACCAATTAGGGTTTTCTTCTTCTCCTCTGTTTAGGGCCTGCTCAAATCACTTAAGTAAGCTTCGAAACCACCAACAACCATTATAGCCGCCACCATTCTCACTATTTAGGGTTCACTTAACTTGTTTCTCGCTCAAGCCATTGACACCATTCTCATGAGTTCAAATCAGTCCCCACAATATTGTTTCCCACAATGTCACACAGCACATCTTTGTCATGTATTGGGAACATCTCCCGATAATAAGTACCAGAAATAGTGAGGCATCATCGGAAAATGTTCCCAATACATGGTGGGAATGTGATGTGGGACGTTGTGAGAAACTATCTTGTGGGGGGCTGATTTCAACTCCATTCTCACCCCACCAGCAACAACACCCTAATCAACGTTCCTCCCCTCCAAGCTTCAAGATTTGAATCGTTGCACCATGGTAGATGGAGGTCTTGAACTTTCTTTCAAAGCTTCCTATTGAAGCAACCACAGATTGATGTTGGTGATTGAACAGAGCAGAACATGCTGGCGATTCAATAGACAACAGAGTAGAACAAAGCATGGGATGCTACTGATTGAAAGGAGCAAGGAGAAGAAACAGTGGTGAGCAATCAGGAATGGATGATCCCAGCCAGTGAGACGGGACCATCTGATCTAGGAGGCACAACCACGGCCATTTTTTTAGATTATTTATCATTTTCGTATGTCATGTGGTCATTGTTTATTTGTTTTTTGATAAATCATCTTTAGTTGGAACACTTAATGGTGACTAATGAGCAGATGATTATTTCTTTATCATATTTTGTGATTATTTTTTGCGTTTTTTCTTTTGTAGCATAAATATATAATTTTTTTAATTTTTATTATTCTTCAATTTCTAATTTTTTGGCTAAAAATTATATTTTTTTGAAAATTTTTATCATTTATATGTTTTCAGAAATTTCTACAATTTGTGCATTTTTTCTATTTTTTGGCATTTTCCAACAAAACTCTTATATTTTTTTTGCATTTTCCTGCAATTTTTTGTATTTTTCTTTAATTCTCTATGTTTTTGAAATTTCTCTTTTATACTTTTCTTTAACATTTTATTATTTCATAATTTTTCTGTAATTTCTGATGTTTTAAACTATATATATATATATATATATATTAGCATTTCTTGTGTTTTTATGCATTTTTCTACTGAGTTATTATGTTCTTTTAGTTGAAATATATAGTTGTATATTTTTATACAATTAGAATAGAGAAAAGGCAACAAATTCTATTTTGAATAATTGAATTAGAGGGTCAAGTACTCAAGTGGGTAGCTTAGGGTGGGTCAGGGTCAAAGTGGGTCACCCACTAACATGGGTGAAAAATGGATTAATGGGTCAATATGAGTGAATTTGGTACTCACCCACACCCAACCCCAACCCTAAATTATCATATTAATTGCTTACAATGATTTTAGTGGGACTGTGGGAGGGGGTTTATAAAACTTATGGCATTAAAGGAAAAACACATGAAATGAAGAAAACAAATAAAGAAAACATTGGGATCACAAAACCTACCCAAAAGATCCATCCATGCATGTGTGTTTCTCTCATAAGAGATACGAAAAAGCAAATAATAAAAATATTATTACATTTTAAAAGTTTGATCAAATCATCAAGAAAGTCAAAGAAAAATGTCATCAAGAGCGAGGATTAAAATATTGATACACATTATACCCAGAGTTGTATGATATGAATGGTATTCTTATTTTTTATTTTTTTTTTGTTTATAAAAATTAGGGGTTGGAAAAAAAAGACCTCCAAAGTTTTAAATATTTGAAAAAAAATTTATTGATGTATGTATGTCCATGTGTATTGTATCGATATTTTTATTCTTTATGGGGGCATAATTTGGTATATAGATACGCATTTAAATTAAAAAATGAACATATTAGGATAGTAAATATTTTCAATTAATGCTTTTGTGTTTTGGCTTAATTACAAAACAAAGCCAAATCTCTCTTTAGATAGAGCAATCAAGGGCAGAGTTAGAAAATAAAAAGTTAAAGGTATTACTAGAGAGATCGGCTTCCATCAAGGCAAATTTGTGCTTACACCGTTCTAACAGCCTTTCCCAGCCTTGTAGTGGTAATATCTCCTCATAAAATAAAACACTTAAGTACGGAGATTTTCTCAATGCAAGACGGTAAAGACTGCTCAAATGGGCTTTGCCCTGACTAAAGCCAAACTCACTACTAGAATTCAAATATTTGATCATTGACGAAATGGGAAATGAAACTCTCTTTTATTATGGTTTATGCCTAATGCCTTGATACTGTCGCCTATTATAGGGATAAAACATAGTACATTCAACTTCATTACTTCACCATCTAATATGGGGAAAATATGGAAAAACTTCTGGCCAATCAACTGGAATCATAGACGTGATAGCCAAATCAAGTTTAATCTATGATGCAGGAAAGATATAATAGGGGAAAATTTTTGACCAATCAAAACCCATCCATGAATTTTGATAAATAACATTTGATTGATTACGATATTTATGATTTCAGTTAACTGACCAGAAGCTTTTTCCATATCTTACTTGAACCCTAATTTTTATGTCTACTTGAGTAATTAGTAGCTTTATTGTGCAGAATGCTTTCAACGTTATTAGAGTACTTAAAACACTTCAGGCATTATTATATTATGCAATAACAACGTTGAAGTTAAGGTTTTCAGAGATCTAATTATAATCTTTTCAAAAGCCGAATTAACAAAACATAAAAAAACGGCTTGCCCACAGTATTGTGACGACTTAGAATTAATGGAGCTCCATATAAAAGTAAATGGCAAGAAATCTCTCTTATTTATAAAATTTTTAACCTCCTATTGCTTTCTCTTTTGATAACTTTGATTTGATGTACAAGTTTTTTGTCAAAGCAGATTTTTTATGATAAAACAGAAGTTAAAGGATTATTTTATTTAATTGAAGGATTTTAGTTGTTATATTAATGTTTATTATCTAAAAGTACTCCCCTTCACTTTTTTCATTCACTTTAAGGTTGAAAGTTTCAATATTTATTGATCTGTATCGGTCGATACGTATCGTTTCGGGACCTCTTCGATAGCTCTTACAATGAGTGTATCGGAGGTCTAACTGGTTCAGGGGGTAGTGGAGACCTAAATCGATTGCAAAAAAAAAAAAATAATAATAATAATAAAAAAATACAATAAAAATGTATATTGATTCGCTCGAAACATCCCTACTGACACATCAGATGTATCAATATTTTGAACCTTGCTCCCTTCCTATTGTGCATAAGATCAAAGTATGATGCAGTCTTACTTCTAAAAGATTCCCAAATACATAATCTAAGCCCATATTTTTCCTATTGTTATATTATGGATTTTATGAAGACATGATTATTGCTTCATCATTTCTTATAAAGGAATTTGATCTATAGATTGAATATGGATAATATATGCCAATCTGATGTTATATGTATACATATAATCTAATATAAAGTTTAAGGATTCATTTAGTTCATAGGAACCGAAATCCTTTAGAATTGGAATCAGAATAATCTCTTTCTATTATATTTAATCATTTGGTCAAATATGAGAAAATGCTATTCCAACAAGAATAAGAATGGGATTCTAATTCTATTTAATTAGTTGGAATTAAAATGACATATTCTGATTTGGATTTCAAACCTCCAAACAGACCCTAAATATATATATAAAATAATATCATGACCGATCTCATCATAAATTATAATTAATAGCAACATATACTTTTATGATGTTAATCGACTGATTTTATATTTTTCTAGTATCATATCTTTCCGGCATACAGTGGATTTTTTTTTTTTTTTTTAATCAAATGCAGTATTCACACCCTCCAAGTGGTACGACTGGTCTTCAGCTGTCAGTCTTCATTGACAACGAAGAGGTCGTTAATGATGGCATTACATTCACGTGAATAACAGCAACAGATTGATGTGCCTTTCACTTAATTAACTATGGTCCAACCACGTTCAATCGAATCGGTACAACTCGCTTGTAGTGTAAGGAATGCTAATCCAATTATTAGATAATGCTAACATTTTCTCACGCTACATATATAAATTAATTATTTTTTATTTTGTCATTATTGCATTTCATTTTCATTTTAGTTTCATGTTTACGCCACCTTAAATTTTTCCATTTGATTTTAGGGTCGTCAAACGGATTTGATAGAATCTCCATATAAGCTGGATCTAAATTTGATTTATTTATATTTGAATTCAAATTGAATTGGGTTTCTATTGGCTCTGAATTATTTTTGGATTAACGCAATTAATAATAACAAGTTAATCTCAAAATGTTCAAAATATTATATATATTAAGGTTTATAAAATTGTACTGGACAGAGAATCGATTCCTGGGTTGAATGGTTTTATCGTTCGGTCCGAATAGATGGTTTGCTCTGACAAAAAAAAAAAGAAAAAAGAAAAAACGGCTAAAAACCATTGTTTGAGTTGATAGTTCGACGGTTCAACCACCCAAGTTAGAAATTTGTTGATCAAATCAACAGTTTTTGGCCAAAATGTATTTTTGGGGTGAAACAGAATCAGTTAAGTGATTGGTTCCCAAATTTTCGGTCTGACTATCCGGTTTTGAAAACTGATATCAAGAAAAATAATAATCATTCTAAATATCTTATAAAAAAATATGTCCACATTGTATATACGATACTCATAGGAGGCTCGTCCGAAGCACGGGAAAATCAAAAGGTTGATTAATTTTATTAACAGATAAATTGAAAGATATCTGAGATTTTCTTTTTTGGTAGAAGTTGAAATATAGGAGAGCTTATATCAATTGGGCCAAGTGGTAACAAGTCCAACCCAAACTGTTTTTTGGTTGCACGTCATTCGATAAAACTATGTTAATTTTTATTATTTATCTTAGTATTAAAATTTTAATTATTCAAAATATTAATTACTGAAAAATAATATTAATAACCAATTATTGTAAGTATATTAAAACAAATAACTAAAAGGCCACTGAAAATATTAACTAAAAATTTTAATATGAAATAACTAAAAAATATTAACTACTGAAAATATTAAAATTATTGAAAGATACTTTTTAGTAACTAAGACTTAGAAATATTAAAATTTAAAAATAGTATTAATAACTAATTACTGAAAATATTAAAAGAAATAACTAAAATTAAAGAAAATTATAGTAATTAAATTATGGAAAATAAATAATTAACTATAATAAATTAATTAAATTAAAATACAAGAAATTAAAATCAAGAAATTTCAGAAATTAAATACACAATAAATTACTGAAATTAATATTTTATTAATAGTAAAATAAGATTACCAAAAATGTAATTTAAATTAATGTTGAATTCTAATTTTTAATAATTAATTAATTATTTTCTGATAATTTACTGATAATTATTGCAAATTAAAAGTAAATTTTTGATCTTTTAATGTAAATTTTAACAAAATAATCAATAGTTTACTCAAATTATTACAATTGTATTTCCAAAATACAATAAATTAAAATCAAGAAATTTCAGTAAATAAATATACAATAAATTACTGAAATTAATATTTTATTAATAGTAAAATAAGATTACAAAAAATAATTTAAATTAATGTCAAATTCTAATTTTTAATAATTAATGATTTTCTGATAATTTACTGATAATTATTGCATATTAGGAGTAAACCTTGTGATCTTTTACTGTAAATTTTAACAAAAAAATCAATAGTTTACTCAAATTACGACAATTGTATTTTCAAAATAATTATCTATTGTTTTTCTATATTTTAATTAATATTTTACAATGATAATCAATAATTTGAAATTATTTTACCAAAACATTTTACAATGAATATGGAGATAATTTACTGATAATCAATAGTTAATAGTTTTCTGATAATTAATAATTCGATTATTAAATTAATACAAATGAGTAAAATTTAAATAAATATAGCCAGGTTTCTTTCGGCCATTTGGGTTAGATTGAAATATGGATTCAAATCGGACCGTTTTGATTACAAATCGGACATTACTAGTTGGGTTTTGAACGGGTTAATTAGAAACTGGGTTGGATCCAATCTTCGATCTGAACCCGTTCAGAATTACGGTGTTCTCTCAAGCCAACATTAGTGCCCATACTTTCACAATCTAATCCAATAACTGGCCAATGTTGAGTACGTACAGCACCTCTAGTCGCTACTGGTAGATAGATCCAATGTTCAAAGTACTTGGTTAGGTCTACCAACCGGTAAATTTTAAATGTGAAACAAACGCCAAATGCCAAATCGAGAAAAATTAAAGTTCGTCTCATGTGAGTGATTTGAGAGGAAAGTTGGTTGAATTGAAACAAATGCCAAATGCCAACGTGATTTGAGTTGTCCCAAATGCCAGTCCCATGCCAAGTCCCAAATGCCGTAAAAAGTTCTGTCGAAAATGAAAGGAGGATTTAATTGAAAATTTGAAACGAATAGAGAATAACGTCAACCCGAAATGCTCAGTTTGCTCAAAATCACATCAGTCTACAACTTTGAAAGAGATTTTGTTGCTTTCTTATTGTTAAGTGTACTTTTCAATCTGAAATGGACCATACTTGGATAATTGAGATCTCACCACTGCTATATGGTGATGCACAATCTGCCCGCTTCCTCGGGTTTGGTGAATGAATTAGGATCTGATCTGGTATTGCCGAGTTATGCTACCGAGCTGTAAGTCTGAGCTAAAAAGAACTATGAAGAAAAAAAGATTAGAGTGCTTGGATAGGTTTTACCTAAGAGAATACTCCGATACTTAAGTTAGAATAGGGGTTTTTGAGAGAATATGTGAGAGAGTCTAATAGCTTTAATGCGCATACCTTTTAGAGTGGTTTTGGGGTCTTTTTATAGCTATCTAGGGTTCAGGTGCCATCAGGCAACGTCTCTGAGGCTTCTACGGAGCTGTTTTCGTAGTTTGAGGTGTGCTGGACTGTCAGTTGCTAGATTCGCCCGCAAGTCTTGTGGTGTACGGTTTTGGACGAGGTAATGGTGCTTATGAGGGCACGACGCGCGGAACAGTTTTGGACGAGCTTGTGTTGTTAGCGGGCCGAGCTCGACCGCAGACCTAATGTTGGTTGCCACGTGTTGGCTTGTCGAGCTATCTTGCTGAGTGGATGCTATGTTGCCTCAAAAGTCCACATGTCAGTAGCTATGTGGGGTGACCAAAATGCCCCTCATCAATTGCCCCCCACTCTCGAGCCGCTACTCAACGGGCAAAGAGAGTAGGAACTTCTGGGGCGTTTTGGGTCTACTCACTTTTATAGGCAGTCCAGTTCGCCCTTGTTGGCGGTTCAGTTCGCCCTTGTTGGTGGTTCAGCTAGCCCAGTCTGGGCTTGGTCCGAGCCGCTTCCTCTGGATTCTTCTGGAGCGGGTGACTTCACGCGCGCGATTTCCATGGCAGGTGATTGGAATTTCAACATGTGCCTAAATTCCATCTAAGTGTTTTTGGAATTTTTTGAAGGAGAGTGTTCTGCAAGCCGGTTTCCCATGCTGGTTTGCTGAGGCGAACTTGATCCTTCAGCGGCGAGCTGTTCTTTCTTCTCTTCTCAAGTCCCGCTGCTGTCGCTCTCTGATCTTTTGCTTTTCTGGTGAGTACTTCCTTGTCTTTTTGTCATGTCTCATAGTCTAGTCGAAGATAGGATATCCGGCGATAGGTCGAATGAGGATCTAGCTCTTCTAGCAAGGTTCATTCAAGTCTTTCGGTGGTGGGGCCCTAGTGGGCAAGAGGGAGGAAGTAGAGGCCGTGTTAGACTCATTCGAGCCCACCCAACTGTTTGGGGAGGAGATAGTCGAGCTGTGCCAGAGATATGAGATCCTTGACGAGTACTGCTAGATAGAGCTCGCCGCTAGTCAATACCATTGGGATCACGGCATGGAGGGGTTGTGTGTATATGAGGAATCTCTGGCAGCTGGCCTCCACTTCCCTCTCCATCTGTTCATTACTGCTGTACTGAGGTTTTACAGGGTGTCATTGGGTCAACTTGCCCCTAACGGGGTGAGGACGTTGGTCGGGCTGATCAGCTTGTGCCACCACCGGGGCTTTCCTTTGAGCCTCGAGGCCTTCTTGGCTCTGATACAAATGAAAAGGATTTTTGGTCTGTTCTATTTCTACCTTCCTTTCCGTAGTGGAAGGAAGATTTTTAAGTTTTCCAACAAGGCTAGGGGCTGGAAGTAGAGGTTCTTCTTTCTTGAGAAGGATGGTTGTTGGGATGTCAGCAAGGTTAGGGGCTCGACGGACTTTTTTTTGCAGATGCCTTCAAGAGGATGGAACTTAGCAAAGCTGATCTGCAGCCCGCTGACATACCACTGGTGGGATTTAGTGGTGAGGTAGTTTGCCTGATTGGCAGGGTAAGAGTGCCAGTTAAGGCAGGCTTGCCGCCCCACACGGTGCTATTTGAACACAATTTCCTAGTGGTTGCCTCCTCATCGCCTTACAATGCGATCCTGGGGTGACCTATCCTACATGCGTTGCAAGCAGTAGTATCAACATATCACCTCGCACTAAAGTTTCCAATAGACACGGGTATAGGGGTGCTATGTGGAGACCAACTAGAATCCAGGAAATGTTATGTAGCATCCTTGAAAGTGAAGGGCAAGATTGCTGCAGATATCAACTTGGAGCCACCGCTAGAGAACATGGAAGAAAGAGCTCACCCGACTAAGGAAAACATTGTGGTACCAATCTCCATGATCGAGCTTGAAAAAATGCTCAGATCGGAGCTCGCCTAACAGAACCCCTACGATCAGAACTGGTAAGCTTCTTGTTTAATAACTTAGATATTTTTGCCTGGTTAGCGGCTGAAATGCCTGGTGTAGACCCTAGTTTGATAACTCATAAACTCAATGTTAACCCTACAATTAGACCCATCCAATAGAGGAAGAGAAACCTTGCCTTGAAAAGGTGGCACATAGTGGACGAGGAGGTAGGGAAGCTGCTAGCAGCGGACTTCATAAAAGAAGTTCAATACCCAAGTTGGATAGCAAACCTAGTTCTGGTAAAGAAGGAGAACAACAAGTGGTGGATGTGCATAGACTTTACAGACCTGAACTGAGCTTGCCCAAAGGACAACTTCCCCTTACCTAGCACAGATAGCCTGGTAGATGTGACCTCGAGATTCGAGCTTCTAAGTTTCATGGACGCCTATTCAGGCTACAACTAGATCCCGATGGATCCAGAAGACCGAGAGAAGACTACTTTTATTACTAAAACAGGTCTGTACTGCTACAAGGTCATGCCTTTTGATTTAAAAAACGCTGGGATGACCTTCTAGCGTCTAGTCAATTTTATTTTTTTCGATTTAATTGGTGATAAAGTAGAGTGTTACGTGGATGGTATGGTTGTAAAGACACTTTTTTCAAAGAATTTGATTTCTGATTTAAATCTTGTGTTCAATGTTTTGAGAAATCATAATTTAAAATTAAACCTGAACAAGTTCGCCTTTGGTGTGACCTTAGGTAAGTTCCTGGTTTACATTGTTAGCCAGCGTGGCATAGAGGCCAATCCCAAGAAGATTTAAGCCATACTAGACATGAGACCACCTATCCCGATTAAGGAAACCCAAAGAGTAACCGGACGGGTAGCAGCTTTGAACCGATCTATGTCAAAGTCGGCTGGGAAGTGCCTTCCTTCTTTAAAGCTATAAAGGAAAACCAAGCCTTTGAGTGGACTAAGGAATGCCAACTAGCCTTTAACGAGCTAAAGCAGTACCTCAGCTTGGCACCCCTACTGACCAGACTAGAGATTGGGGACGAGCTCAAACTTTACCTCTTCGCGAGTGACAAGGTAGTTAGCTCAGTCCTTATAAGAGAAGTAGATAAAGTACAACGACCGGTTTACTACATAAGCAAGGTTCTCGACGTTGCTGAGACAAGGTACCCCAACATAGAGAAGCTCGCCTTTGCATTGGTGCTAACCGCCCGAAAGCTAAGGCCCTATTTCCAAGTGGTGTAGCCGGAAGCGTGTCATTAACCACTTCGGAACACTAGTTTTAATATTTATAAATTTTTTTCCGATTCTCAAACAATTAAATAGGCAGTAAATGGTGAGAATGAGTCGTATCCATAGGGAAGCGAAGGAAAAAATGTTATTTACTTAAATCCAGGAAAGAGAACACAATTGAGAATTACAAAAACATAAAATTTAATTAATTAAACTGAAATTCATTAAAATAAAATTCGAATAGTGCTAGAAGTGAAAAGTGCAGAAAAATAAATAAATAAATAAAAGGAACGAAATAAAAAGTTTGTAATCCGATCAGAGGTAGCAGTCTCCGGATCTCTCCTTTGACCCTCAAACTTCTCAAGCTAGGCCTTTCGTCTTACCTGGCCGAATTCCTAACCTGTAGAAAAGAAAACAAAAATCAAACTGAATGAAAGTAAATTGTAGAAAGGGAAAAACGGAACTGGAAAAGGAAGAACAAAAATTAAATCTAAGACTAATGGTTGGGATCCAAATCCAGAGGTGGCAGTAGTGGCTTAGGTGAACTACAAGCAGGAACCCCTCCTCTTGCCTAGGCGTCCTCCTCTTTCTCTACCCTTGAACTTCTCAAGATTAGCCTTTCATCTTACCTGGGGGCAGAATCCAACCCCTTCTCAGGAGCCCTTGGGTCCTTTTTATAGAGAGGGATGGATACAATTGGGATTAGAGAGAAAGAGGGGGGCAGTAGCTGGGTTTTAGCAAAGATATGGACGCCCTAGGGTTTCTAATGAAGGGTTAGGATGGTTCTGGGTTGATCCTAAGGCTGAGAAGAGAAGGAGAGGGCGCCCAATATTATGTAGGATTGAGATTTGGGTGCCTAGAAATGGAGGGTGGAGATTAAGGTGCCTAGGGTTGAAATGTGGAGATTAAAAGGAGTGGGTGGCGCCCTAGAGTGGATGGCTGAGATAGAAAATGGAATGGAGGGCTGAGATCTAATGACTCGGGGCAGAATGGTGAGGATTAGAAGTTAGGTGGTGCCCTAGGGTTAAAAAGCTAAAAAGAGAGTGTCCTAAAATGAATGGTGGAGATTAGAAGGGATGGAAGGTGGAGATTGAGCAACTAGGGGCGGCTAGGGTTTGCTAAGGATGAAAAGAATGATCTAGAAGGCACCCTAGGGTTTGCTAATGAGAGGGGAGCATGCTAATACAGTAGGAGGGGCACCATTCTGGGTTTAGCAGATAGGAGGTGCCCTCCTGTTCTCAGTTTTTCACAAAAACACCCCCTCTCTCAGCTGGACTTCACACCAGCTTCCCAAAAATTGCATTTCAGCCATGTAACTTCCCCAATTTTCCACAGAAGCTGCACAAAGACCCTCAGAGGTCACAACATTGAATTTAACTAGGAAAAGGGCACACTTTGACTATTATAAGGCTGAAAATACCCCTGAAATGATGCCCTTAAGGCATCAAAATACAAAGTTATCACACCCCCCAACTTAACCATTGCTAGTCCCTTAGCAAAGCAGCCTTAAAATTACACTAAGTATAGAGATCATTCTCATTGCAAGATCATCCCTGACAAAATTATCCAAGTATCCTGATTTCAGAATTCTCAAACTTTGTATAGATTGATATTGGCTTAAGGGGTAAAACTATCATACTTTGAATATTATAGAAACTTGGCTTAAAAATCTATTATACCCTTCCATTTGCAGTCTGTCTTGATAAGCTGAGATTGATTTTTGAAATCAGGTGGGTATTCTTCTTATCATTTTTGATAGTAGATTTCTACCCCTGAACATGACATGCACACTTATTTTTATTGTTACCTTTCACCATTTTACACGAATCTTAACACTTGCCTTAGGTGAAGTGACCCGATTACTAAATGTTAGGTAAGTGTCTTTGGCATTACCTTTTCCGTTTGACGCAAATCTCGATACTTGACTTAGGTGAAGAGACCCAGTTACTAAGTCTAGGGTGTCCATTGACCTTTTATTCTTTTTTTTAGCAACATTGTTCAGGGCAGTCCACTATTTCTAACAATTTGAAGAATTATCGTCTAATTTCTCCATCTTTCTCTTCTTATCTTGGTAGGGGCAAACTTGGGAGTATTTTCCAATTTCTAAATGATTTCGACAATATTCAAATAAGACCAATTTTTACTCCTATCACTTGCTACCAATTTCTACAAAATTCAATATTCTTTAATCAGTTTCCTCAACTTTTTCTGTTTGGGAATCTCTTTTAATGGAAAGAAATTTTAAAATTTTCAGTGAAATTTTAATTCTACATATTTAAAGGCTTAGTTTCTCATTTTTTTTTTCAAAATTTCATTTTTTCTCTCTCTTTCCTCACCCCTCAACTTTGTTAGACAGTTGTATGCCCTTAGCTTCAATCAGAATTATGTACATTATGAATTTATTGTAAATGAATAAAGTACACATTTGATTCATGTTCTTGTGGTGTGTTTCTGTGTAATACCCTTAAACTGGACACTTAATGAGACTTGTG
>NW_010729167.1:1393624-1442146 GCF_000365185.1 Nelumbo nucifera
TCCTTTTGGTTCAGATCTGGTTTGGTTCATGGTTCAAGATTGATCATTGAAAATATGTTTTCTCAAATAGGGAATTCGATTCCCTACAAAGATGGGAGAATTTTTTTTTTTTTGAAATTCGCTTAGTCCATTCCGCAAGACTTGGGCGTCCATGTGATGGATATCCCATCCCTTCAAACTTAAGTGCCATTGTCCCCAATGGCATGACTAGACTAATGCAAAAAGGACTTGGGCCAAAGGGAACAATCAATAGGGTTTTTCTAAGGGGTTCCAGGTCTGCCGATTGGTCTCAAATCACGAAACAAAAACTCTAATCCTAAAAGCAAAGCAACTGAAAACTATGTTGGGTTGCCTCCAAACTAGCGCTAAATTTAACGTCTTCAGCCAGATGCATTCATTCACTTCTTCCATCCAAACTCTTAGACTCGCTTTCTTCTTCATACAAACAGGGCTCAGACTGGTCTAACCAAGGGGTAGACAAGTCATCCAAAAGATCGTCCACTATCTCCACATTGCAGTCATCTTCCCCTAGGTTTGGATACTTAGAGGCACTAAAAATATTTAATTGATCATTCTACTCCCCAATAAATGTCCATTTCTCCCGATTTACAGTTAATGTTTGCATTGGCCATTGCTAGAAACAACCGTCCTAAGATTATCGGGTTATGGTTCAGTTCCTTGGTTGGGGTCATGTCTAGGACAACAAAATCTACTAGGAAATAACAATTTTTTCTTTCCTGACAATGACGTCCTCAATAACACCTCGAGGAGTCTTGACTGACCGATTGGTGAGTTGTAGTATTACCGGGGTAGGTTTTAACTCGCCGATCCTGAACCTTTCATAAATGACGGATGGAAGCAGATTTACACTGGCCCCATGATCTAATAGGGCCCGATCGAAGGTGATTCCAGAGATGGCACAACTTATGAGAGGAGCACCAGGGTCTTTCATTTTTCGGGGAAGTTGGTTTAGGAGGACCGCACTAACGTCTACCGAGAGCATCACTTTCTATGGGGCTAATTGTGGCTCCCTCTTTTGAGTACACAGCTCTTTCAGAAACTTGGCGTAGGCTGAGACATGTTAAATCGCATTGAGGAGAGGGATGTTAATATGTACTTTCTTGAATAACTCCCTGATCTCCTCGTTGCAAATCTCTTTCTTCTTTCGCAACGCCCCAGCTATGAGTGCGGTTGGAAAGGGGACCATAGGTTGGTTCACTATAGGCTATTTTTCTAAACTTTCCTTTCATTCTTCTTCYCCCCCCAACTTAGGGTCTTCCTGCTCATTTTCTTCTTCTTCAATTTTCTTTTCCTTATACATGTCTTCAAAAATTCTCCCACTCCATAAGGTTGTAACAACTTTGGCATTTTCGAACTGAGGGTTCTTAGGAGGTGGTTGAATTTGTTGTGGAGGAAGATCCGGTAGTTGATTCCTAGGGTTTGCAACCAGTTGACTCGGTAATTTCCCTACTTCTCTCCTTGCATTAGCTTCGACTAGCTATCCTATTTGTCTTTCTAATCTGGCAATGGACTGTTGTCGATTTAGGATTAGCTGCTGAAGCTGCATGAATTGGTCACCTACTGTACGGGTCTGAGGAGGTTGAGGGTAAGCCTGATACGGTTGGGCCAGTTGACTCTTAGGGTACATCTATTGGAATTGGTTCTGTACTTATGGCCTCTAAAATAGCTGGGCCAGGGAGTTAGATGGGTGATGATAGTGTTGGGACTCTGAATTGGGTTGATGTTTCCTCCAAGAAAAGTTAGGGTGATTTCTCCACCCAGGGTTGTAAGTATTTGAGAATGGATCATTATTGGGCCTTAAGAAACTCTAGGCTGCCTAAACCTGTTTTTGGATAAATGGTGGAAACTGGGCTGCCATGGAACAATCATCAACCTAGTGGGCCTGGCTGGCACAAATGGAGAAAACTTTAGGAAAGGGTGTAGATGGGCCCGATTGCTAGTTAAAGGTGAAAAACTGATCAAGCTTTTGGAATAGAAGATCTACCCTGTTCAATTTTCTCGAGATGGCATTCAAGTTCATTCTTGCCTCGGGCTCTGTATTATTCCTGACTTCATAGAGCCCTACCCTCTTTTTGGGTCCCACCGACCTTTCATAGGAATATAAGGATGCATTATTGATGGTGTTTTCACTCAAGGTCTCGAAAAGCGCATACGCTTCATCGTCACTTTTGCTCATAAATGCCCCCCCCACAAGATGCATCTACCATTTGCCTGTATTGATCCATCAAACCTTCACAGAAGGCTTGGACAATTTGCCACTTGGACAGGCCATGGTGTGGGAATTTTCTCATTAACTCCTTCATTCTCTCCCAAGCCTCATGAATTTGTTCACCTGGTGTTTGGGTGAATCCAGTGATAGCTCTTCTCACGGTATTGGTTCGTCCTATAGGGTAGAACTTTCAAAGGAATTCTTGTTGCATTTTTCCAAAGTTCTAATAGGTCTCCCTATAGTTCCCAACCAGTGTTTGGCCTTATTTTTCAAGGAGAAGGGAAAAAGAGTCAATCTAAGGGCACAATCATTGAAGTTCTGGATCCTTACGGTGGAACAAATTTCCTGAAACTCGTCTATGTGTTTGAATGAGCCCTCACTTGGGTTCCCATAGAAAGAGGGGAGAATCTGGATTGTGCTCGACTTAATCTCACACTGTAAGGCTTGAGTATATGGCAACTGTATGCAGGATGAAGGGTTATATTGGGTTGGAGTGAAGTATTCCTTCAACTTTCTGGGTTGGGCATCATTGATTCCGGCCATTTGGTTGCGTTGTTGGTGATGGAGGTATCTCTCTATTTCGGGTATGGGTTCTATACTCTCCTTAGAGATCTGCTTCCCAACATATAACTCAGAAGTCCCTTTTTCTTCTTGTTGAAATTTGAATTTGAAATTTTTGAATTTTAATTTCAAATTTGGATTTTGAAATTTAAATTCTGAAATTTAAACTCAAATTTGAAAAATTTATATATATATATATATATATTTGATTTTCTCTTTTTTTTGAAATTTAAATTCAAATTCAGATTTTGAAATGTAAATTCCTGAAATTTAAATTCAAATTTGAATTTTTATATTTAAAAAAAATGCAAGCAATTCACACACACGACTTATGGGCTAACCTAGGGTTTCCTAAACTAGTGGTTCAACCAATGTGAATCCTCTTAGGTTCACTTGGAATTATACCACTTCTTTTGGTTAGCCAGGTAAAGGTGGGGATGTGGGAGGCTCCCCTTGCTCTCGCAAGGACCTAATTAAGTAACCACAAAACCCGCTTAGGCTTAGCCAGGTAAGAGGTGGTGGGGATGTGGGAGGCTCCCCTTGCTCTCGCAAGGACCTAATTAAGTAACCACAAAACCCGCTTAGGTGTAGCCATTTAACCTCTTTCCTTAGACACCAACTGCCGGTTATGGAAAATAATTACAAGCTTCCCTAAAATTCAACACACCTTTGAACCAAATGTGAGGCTCCCTAAATGGTCTTGCCATCCAAATTTTAAATTAGGGTTTAGGGTGAACCGCATGTGAAGGGTGGTGATTTTTGGGCCAAGGATGGGTGATGAAATCCCCACCTTATCTTATTTAAGTTGGATTGCCCTTAAATGGATTAACGGAAAAGAAACAAAATAAACAAAGAAAATGCCACTAATTACAATGCATGAACAATTATTTCTAATATGCAATTTAGCAATTAAACATAAAATAATAAAGCAAAAGAAACAATTAATATAATAAAAGAAAACCTAATACATTCACAAATAACAATGATAATTTCAGCAATTAAATAAACATATATGATGCATGCTCTAGAATATCACACCCTAAATGTACGAATGCAAATGAAAAACTTTTAAAATATTAATTAATTTTTTTAATTTTATTTTTTTATTATTTTAATTTTTTTTGAAATTCAAGATTTGAAATTTAAATTCAAATTCAAATTCAAATTCAGATTCAGATTAAAATTTAAATTTAAATTCAAAAACATGAACAATTTCCTATTTAACAATTAATTATTCAATTAAATAACTAAAAAAGGAAATTAAATAAAGTAACAAATGATTATTTCAAATAGAAAATAAAAAAATTAATTGTGCTAAAAAGAATTAACAACTACCAAAAATAAATTCTAACAAGAGAGAAAAAAATAGCTACTCAAAAGGTGAAACCGAAAATAAAATAAAACATGATTATGTGGAAATAAAAAAATAAAATAAAATAAGCAAAATTTCTTTATTTGAAAATAAAAAAACAAACCTACTAAAATAGAAATTCGAATAAGAAATTAAAATAAACAAGAAAATAGATCTAGAAACAAAACGAAAGAAAAATAATACTAAAAAAAATAAATCGGATCTAGAAAAAAATTAATTAATTTTCAAAAATCACTACTCTACCAAAAAACAGAGTTCAAAAATAAAAATAAAAAAATAAAAAAATAGAATGGGACGACTACACCTAAAACGCAATCCAATTAATCTTCTCTTCTCTTCTCTCCCGCAGTCCCGCAATGCTCCGGTACCCCACCTTTCGCTATTTCGTCTTGCAAAATCAAAGAGAAGTAAGAATTAATATGCGATAACAGATCAAGTAATAAAACAAAAATAAAAAAAATAATGAAACAGATTTGGATAAAGCAAAAAAAAAATTTTCTCCGGTGCTTCCGCAACGACGCCAAAAACTTGGTGTAGCCGAAAGCGTGTTGTTAACCACTTTAGAACACCGATTTTAATATTTATAAATTTTTTTCCGATACTCAAATAATTACAAACACAGTAAATGGTGAGAACATGTCGTATCCACAGGGAAGCTGGGGAAAAATCGTTATTTACTTAAATCCGGGAAAGAGAATACAATTGAGAGTTGTAGAAACATAGAATTTAATTAATTAAATGAAAATTCGAATAGTGCTGGAAGTGAAAAGTGCAAAAAAATATATAAATAAATAAATAAAAGGAACGAAAAAAAAAGTTTGTAATCCAATTAGAGGTAGTAGTCTCCGGATCTCTCCTTTGACCCTCGAACTTCTCGAGCTAGGCCTTCTGTCTTATTTGGCTGAATTCCAGATCTGTAGAAAAGAAAACAAAAATCAAACTGAATGAAAGTAAATTGTAGAAAGGAAAAAACGGAACTGGAAATGGAAGAACAAAAATTAAATCTAAGATTAATGGTTGGGATCCAAATCCAGAGGTGGCAGTAGTGGCTTAGGCAAACTGAAAGAAGGAACTCCTCCTCTTGCCTGGGCGTCCTCTTCTTCCTCTACCCTTGAACTTCTCAAGATTAGCCTTCCATCTTACTTGAGGATAGAATCCAACCCCTTCTCAGGAGCCCTTGGCTTGTTTTTATAGAGAAGGATGGACACAACTGGGATTAGAGAGAAAGAGGAGGGTGGTAGCTGGGTTTTAGCAAAGATATGGGTGCCCTAGGGTTTCTAATGAAGGGTTAGGATGGTTCTGGGTTGATCCTAAGGCTGAGAAGAGAAGGAGAGGGCGCCCAATATTATGTAGGGCTGAGATTTGGGTGCCCAGAAATGGAGGGTGGAGATTTAGGCGCCTAGGGTTGAAAGGTGGAGCTTAAAAGGAGTGGGTGGCGCCCTAGAATGGATGGCTGAGATAGAAAATGGAATGGAGGGCTGAGATCTAATGACTTGGGGCTGAATGGTTAGGATTAGAAGTTAGGTGGCGCCCTAGGGTTAAAAAGCTAAAAAGAGAGTGCCCTAAAATGAATGGTGAAGATTAGAAGGGATGGAAGGTGGAGATTGAGCAGCTAGGGGCGGCTAGGGTTTGCTAAGGATGAAAAGAATGATCTAGAAGACACCCTAGGGTTTGCTAATGAGAGGGGAGCATGCTAAGATAGTAGGAGGGGCGCCATTCTGTTCTTAGTTTTTCACAAAAACACCCCCTCTCTCAGCTGGACTTCACACCAACTTCCCAAAAACTGCATTTCAGCCATGTAACTTCCCCAGTTTTCCACAAAAGTTGCATAGAGACCCTCAGATGTCACAACATTGAATTTAACTGGGAAAAGGGCACACTTGACTATTCTAAGGCTGAAAATACCTCTGAAATGGTGCCCTTAAGGCATCAAAATACAAAGTTATCACCAAGCCCACACCATTATAGTACTAACCAACCGACCTCTGAAGCAAGTCCTTCAGAAACATGTGGTCTTGGGGAGACACACCAAATTGGCAATCGAGCTTAGTGAATACGATGTCCAATATGAACCGCACACAGCGATAACAACTCAGGTCCTGGCAGATTTCATTGTCGAGTGTACCTTTAGCTCGCCACCCCCGAACTGATAGAGCTAGAAGTAGAAGCTTCTTCCAGTGTAGCACTTCCTCCAACTCGCAAGATAGCAGGTTGGGACAAGCCCTGGGTACTTCATGCGGACGGCTCATCCAACCAGGGTGGGAACAGAGTTGGGTTAATACTCTATGGTCCTAGCAACATAAAGCTGGAGTACGCGCTCCAGTTCCAATTCCGAGCTTCGAACAATGAGGTTGAATACGAGGCCCTGTTGGTTGGTTGGCACTAGCAAAAGAGGTAGGAGCTAAACACCTAGTAGTCTGCAGCGACTCGCAGCTCCTCATGAATTTGGTAAATGGGGACTATGATGCCCGAGAACCCTCCATGGCGGCCTACCCGGGTAAGGTGGGAGAGCTCCTTCCCAGCTTCGACTCTTGGTACCTCCAACAAATTCCGAGATCAGAAAACACAGAGGTTGATGCCCTTTCTAGACTTGCGAGCACGATTGACTCGACAAAGCAAACTGTCTACATAGAAGAGCTACCTCGCCCCTCGATAGATAATGGGGGTGAAGAGGTCGCCAATATAACTGACACAAAGCCGAGCTGGATTGACCCGATCTACAACTACCTGAAACACGGAACACTCTTGACAGAGAGGAACGCAGCTTGGCGAATAGAACGATAGACAACTCGCTACGTGATAGTAGGCGAGCTGCTCTATAGGAGTTCCTTGAAGTTACCTTATCTGTGATGCCTATGGAGAGCTGAAGTAGATCAAGTCCTGCATGAGATCCATGAAGGCCTCTACATAGGACACATGGGGGGGCAGAGCACTTGCTCAGAAAGCTTTATGACAAGGATACTATTGTCCCACCATGAAGGCAGATGCAACCGACTTGGTCTAGCGATGTGACAAGTGTCAACGACATGCAAACATCCCACACCAGCCTGCCGCCGACCTGAGGTACTTGACCTGCCCATGGCCATTCGCATAATGGGGCATAGACTTGCTGGGACCCTTCCCACCAACTAAAGGATAGAAAAAATTTCTGGTGGTGGTAGTAGATTACTTCACTAAGTGGGTGGAAGCCAAACCCCTAGTCACGATAACAACTCGCAATGTCTAGAAGTTCATCTAGCGAAGCATAGTTTGTAGGTTTGGCCTACCTAGAGTGTTAATCTCAAACAATGGAAAACAATTCAAAGACATTAAATTTCAGAATTGGTGTGCTCAAATGGGGATAAGACAAAACTTCACCTCAGTGGCACACTCTCAAGTTAACGGACAAGCTAAAGTCACCAACAGAGCTATTCTATGAGGACTCAAAGCTCGACTTTCTTAAGCTAAGAGTTTGTGGGTGGATGAGCTATCCAGCGTGCTATGGGCATACAGGACCACCGTCAAAATAGTGATAGGTGAGACGCCTTTCAACCTAACCTACGGGAATAAAGCTGTAATACCAATTGAAATGGAGATTTTGACATTGTGATCTGAAGTGTATGTCGAAGACTCAAATGAGGAAGAGCTGCGATCTAACCTTGACTTAGTAGAAGAAGCTAGGGACCTTGCCTACATTTAGACAACAACATACCAACAACGTATAGCTCGGTATTACAATGCCCGAGTCAGGAAACGCAACTTCAAAGTTGGCGGCCTGGTACTCAGAAAGGTTACGGTACCTGAGCTCGGTGTCAGGAAGTTCGGTTCAAATTGGGAAGGCCCCTATTGAGTCTCTAAAACCATAGGTGGGAATGTGTACGACCTCGAAACACTTAACGGGAAGGTAGTGCCCCAGGCCTGGAATGTGGACAACTTGTGTAGATATTATCTCTGATGGAAAGCGTTTCGAGCTGTGAACTCGCCAGAATCAACTAATAGCATAGATTGACATTTCAATCGCATAAGTGAGCTGAACAACATTAGCAGGATAAGCAAGAGGTACCATGGAGAATAACTATTTTTATTAGTAAAAGGGAGCAAAACGGCCTTACAAAAAGTGGACCAAGCAGCAGCTAGAATAAAGGAAGGATCAGTAAAGTTAAAACAATATAGGGCACATAGGCCCTAGAAATCTTGTAGGAGCACGAATCCCCCGGAACAGTAAAAGGGAAACCATCATCGATTCCACTAGACAACCGGTCGAGCTACAGAGCGACCTACTCGTTACTGTCGTCCTCATCCAGGCCCTACTCGTCGCCTCCTTCTTCGACCCCCTCTTCACCATCTTCCTCCTCCTCTGGGGTCAAAGGCTCTTCGTCCACCTACATGACGAGCTCGCATGGGACCTTGTGTGTTGTGACGGAGCTGACGTCAAGATCGGGGTACAAAGAATTTAGATAGTAGCAACATAGCTTGAATCCCCTTTTCATCGAAGGGATGCCATCCAATGCCCTTTCCTTCCCGTATGCGGGATATTGCAAGTAAATAGAAACAACCTCCTCCCTAGCCTGCTTAGCTCCAAGACACACTTGCTGGGCACACTTCAACTAAGACTCGCTCAGCTCGCGTTGGGACTGGGTCTGCTTGGGCTGAGGACTCAGGTTCGCATTATATAGGCGCTAGCGCTCCAGACGCTCCCCCTCCGAATCAATCCTGAGTTTCTGCACCTCGGCGTTGAGAAGATCAAGGTTAGCTTGCATGTTGGCCCTCTCCTTCTGCCTAGAGTGAGCTCGGTCCAGAAAAACATGGCTGTAAGTGTTTGCCTGCGAAAACCAGAAACAAAGTAAGACGCCTCGCAAAAGGATCCAAGGAATTTCAATAGGAAGAGAAATAGACATGGATGATACACTATGTCAACCAGTCCCCAGTTTTGACGAGATTCAGCTCGCTAAACCGTCGCATGTCTTCAGGAAGAAGTATGCCCCTGCCCAGCCGAAGAGCTATGCGAGCATTGCTCACTCGGTCAATAACATTCACGTCAAGAATACTGGGAACAAAGGGGGGGGATGGCAGAAACGTAGGGACCAGCCTCCCGCTCCTCCTAGGCGACCTATGGCTCTAGCGGATGTTGCTCGATGCACATCGAGTCCCCTTCCCCCTCCCGGTCGATGACCGGAGGGGTCCTAGATGAAGAAACATTCCCCCTAGATGACCTACGCTTAGCTCAATGCTTCTTGCAAGAAGACCTCAACTCCTCCTCAGTAGACATCATAGTGGACAAGCTTGCCATACCTACAGAGACAGAGACATCAGTCACTGAGCTAACAAAAAGAAGAAATATATGCGACCTGAATAAAACATGCAATGTGCGACCTGGCAACCGACTCACCTATACGGCTCAGTCCCACCTACACAAGCATCGGCTCAGCCAAAAACTCTCCAATTCTAACCCGTTCCTAGGAGAGCTATTGGATGGCAGCCTGAAGCTCAGCACTACTAGATCAGATCCTAGTTCGAGCCCATTCATTAGACACGAGGGAGCAGGCAGATTGCACATCACCACTATATATTATAATAGGGAAGGGAAGAAAGCAAACTTAACAAAAACAGGGCCATGAGATGATTGAGATCATCTTCTCCAATATTTTTAATAACTTCTCATTATAACAAAATCGGGGAAGGTAATCTGCTCTTGAACATGAATTAAGGATTTAATAAAAAAATGTAAAATTGGCTGGTTTTTATCCTTAGGCTGCACTTGTTTGAAGTGTAAATTCATTTTTACATCGATGAAAAAGGTAGTCCGGTTCAGTGGTCGATGGAAAATGAAACCAGATGGATTTGAATTTTTACACTGATGACGTTTGGTTGTCATAGAGTAAAAGTGAAGCTTTCCACTTTGTTTCTGCTCTGAAACTCTTCCTTTCAATGGACCTAGTTTTTTCTCTGTAGAAGACTGGAACTCTCCCTAAAATTCTCCTGCTTCTGTCTTGCAAATTTTCCACTCTGAAACATTGGAAACTTCCACTCTATTTATGCATTTCTACTCTGAATTAAACCTAGCTTCTATCTTGCAAATCTTCCACTTTGAAAAGTTGCAAATCTTCCACTCTAAAATGTTGGAAACTTTCATTCGCAATGGAGGTAGTTGCAGCCAAAGGGGCCGACTGGACTAGCATCCAGCTCTCCCTTCGGAGGTGGGTTCAGATTTGTTGTTGCAACTGGTTGCAGTGGCGGTGACAGGAAGAGAAAAAAAAGGGGGGGGGGGGGAAGAAGAAGAAGAAGAAGAAAGTAGAAGAGAGAGAGAGAGAGATCACTCGCAACGGAGCCAACCGCAGCTGGGGGGGCCGATTGGACTAGCGTTTTTCTTCCTTCTGGGTCCTCTCTAGCTCTCCCTTCGGAGGTGGGTTCAGATCTTCCACTGCAATTGGTTGCAGTGGTAGTGACAGAAAGAGAAAAAAAGGAGGGGGGGGGGGAAGAAGAAGAAGAAGAAGAGAGAAGGAGAAAAGAGAGATCATTTGCAATGGAGCTAGCCGCAGTTGGAGGGGCTGGCTGGACTAGCATTTTTCTTCCTTCTAGGTCCTCTCCGGCTCTCCCTTCGGAGGTGGGTTCAGATCTGTTGTAGTGGGGGTGACGGAAAGAGAAAGAGAAAAAAGGGGGAAGAAGAAGAAGAAGAAAAGAGAGAGAGAGAGAGGGAGAGAGAGAGATAGAGAGAGAAGGAGAAGAAGAAGAAGAGAGAAGGAGAAGAGAGGAAGAAAGAGACGTTAATTTTACATCAATAATTTTGATGTATATATTACATCGACTATCGGTGTAAAGAAAAATCAAAATGAAATTTTACACCGATTTTTTATGTAAAATTACATGTTTATCAAACCCATGTAAAGTTGAACCGAGGTGTAAAGTTTACCCCGATTTGATTTTCCACCCCAAACAAATGTAGCCTTAGATTCTTCTCTGAATCTCTAGATGAAGCTTTTCATACTGAATCATAATTGCGTCAGTGCTCCCAACTTAGAATCGTATTTTTGAGTCATTTTCTTAATGTATCATGACCTAGAATCGTGATTGATTTTCCCTCATCTTTTAAGTTGTTTGTTGGGAGTGGGATGGTTTGAAAAATGTGTGAGTATGGTGGTTAGGGTACATATGGGGATCTTCTTGAAGGACAAATGAAAGTCGAGAGAAGGAGGTAGGCTAAAGGCTAGGACAAATGAAGTGATAGGATAATGATCTCGTTATGAGTTGGACCCCTATTTATAGGGAGAGATTCCGAGGTCCCGGAAGGAAGGAGCTAAAAGTGTTTGATTCCTGATGTAGGCGCAGATGGACCTGTTGATCTTGGCCCTACATGTGCCAGATAGCCATAGAGAACCTCTAGACCCCCCAGTCAAAGGGGGGAACAATCACCACAGTATCGCGATCACCGCTGAAGAAAGAACTCTTGGGATTTAAGTGCACGGTCTAGCCACCACAACCCCTTATCGAGGGACGAGGGCTGACACCACACCTCTCCCTCACAAGTTTCAAACCTCTGAAACCTCCTGAACAACCAATAGACCAGAAGGAATGAACATGGCCTCACATTTGAATACTCGGGGGTTCGGGCTGATCCCCATCCAGTCCATGAAGACCGGAACGGGGCACAAGCCCCCTCGACCAATGAATTGTGGACCTGCAAGCCTAGCTCAGAGTCATCAAGGACGAGCTCTGCCATGTTAGAGAAAGCCAAGATGAAGCCTCAGCCAGTTAGAGCCATCCGTCTGGAAGGATGGATACCTTCACCTTGGACATCATCTCCGAGCCTCTCCCCTCACACTTCAAAACACCGGCGTTGGAAATGTATTATGGAATGACTGACCCGGATGACCACCAGGAAAGTTTCAAGGTGCTCATGCTGCTTTACAAATACTCCGACGCCCTAGCATGTTGGACTTTCTAGGCGACCTTCAAGGGGGCAGCCCAATGCTGGTTTTCCAGGCTCCCTCCTTGATTCGTCAGTTCATGGGAGCAATTCGCCAGTCTCTTCCTCACCCACTTCATTAGCAACAAATAGTGCCAAAAGAGCATCGTTTTCCTAATATCTATCAAGTAGAAGCACAACGAGAGCCTGCGGTCCTACATCGACTGCTTCAAAAAAGAACTCAAGGTCTAAGACCTCGATCCTATGGTCTCCATGCACACCGCCATCAACGGCCTCCTCCTTGGCTCAATCATTAAGTGCTCGATAGCTAAGACCCTGCCAAAGTCTAAGGCAGAATTCCTCAAGAAGGCACAGAATTACATTGCGGCCAAGGAGGCTTCGGCCGATGATCGCTAGGAGGAAGAGGCCGACTGCCATCATGGAGGCCCGGGGATGAAGAGGAAGAGTGGAGACCACCATGACAGCAGCAACAACAACAAGGACAGCAAGAAGCCACCGGTCTTGACCCTGGCTTACAGTCAGTACACGCCACTCAACTCCACCCAAACTCAGATCCTGATGCAGGTCGGGAAGGAGGAATATGTGAAGTGGCCAAAGAAGATGGAGAGGAACCCCAAGAGGGGAAATCCTAGAAAATACCACAAATACCACCGTGGCACCGGGCACGGCACCGAGGATTTCTACGAGTTAAAAAACGAGATAGAGTCCCTCATCTGCTACGGCTACCTCAAGCAATATGTCAAGGGCGAGGCGGGGGCCTTGTCCTCCCAACAACAGCAACAACAGCAACACCGACAACTAGCTGGCATCACAAATGTCATCGCCGGGGGCTCAATAGGTAGCCCATTGTGGAGGTCGACCCTCCACGCACTCAAGGAAGCCATCTCCTCTTTCCACCTCCCCTCAAGTTCCCTACCGAGCATGGCATTGGAGTCATTCAGGGGGATCAACAGGTAGCCCACTAGTGTTATGTGGCAGCATTGAAAGGCAAGAACAAGGAAACACTACCACTCGAAGGTCTCGACCTCAGGGAGGAGCCCTCGGGCTGAGGCCAGCCGGCCGAGAACCTCGTCTCGGTTCCCCTAGATGAGGCCGAGCTTGAGAAAATTGTCCACGTAAGGTCCAAACTTCCCCCACAAAACCTATTTGAACTAGTAAGTGTCCTCAGAACTAATGCTAACGTCTTTACTTGGTTTGTCACTGGCATGCCCAGAATTGACCCTTCGGTCATTAATCATAGGCTAAGTGTGGACCCGAGCTCTAGGCTAGTTCGGCAAAGAAAGAGGAACTTTGCACTAGAGCGTTGGAAGGATATAGGAGAGGAAGTTGACAAGCTGCTCGACGCCGACTTCATCCAAGAGGTACACTACCCTAACTGGTTGTCAAACATGGTCATGGTAAAGAAAACTAACAAGAAATGGCAGATCTATATTGACTTCACAAACCTCAACCGAGCCTACCCCAAAGACAGTTTTCCTTCACCAAGGATAGGCCACCTCATCAGTGCCACTGCAGGGTATGAGCTACTTAGCTTCATGGATGCCTTCTCTAGATACAATCAGATCAAGATGCACCCCGAGGACGAGGAGAAATCCTCTTTCATCACCGAGCATGCTACATACTATTATAGGGTTATGCCATTCGGCCTCAAGAATGCCGAGGCCACCTATCAATGCCTTATCAACAAAGCTTTCAAGCACCAAATGGGGAGGAACGTTGAAGCCTATGTGGATGACATGGTGGTGAAAAGCCTGAAAACCGACTAGAACACCTCAGACCTAGCCGAGACCTTCGACACCTTGCAGAGGTACAACATGAAGCTCAACCCTAGTAAGTGTGCCTTCGGCGTCACATTGGGCAAGTTTTTAAGCCTCATCATCACCCAACGAGGCATAGAGGCCAACCTAGAGAAGATCCAAGCTATATTGGATATGGCACTACCTTGATCGGTCAAGGAGACTCAAAGACTAACCAGCCGAGTGGACGCCCTCAACCACTTCATGTCAAAGTCGGCTGACCACTACCTACCCTTCTTTTGAGCCATCAAGAAATTGAAAAACTTCTAATGGATGAAGGAATGCTAGCATGCCATCGAGAAATTCAAGTCCTACCTTACCTCACCTCCCCTCCTAGGAGACATCTTGTACCTATAACTGTCAGCCGGGGACAAGGCCATCAGCTCTGTACTGATTAGAGAAGACGGAGTACAGAGACCAATCTACTATGTTATCAAGGTTCTCTGTGATGCCGAGACCCGATATCCTGAGGTAGAGAAGTTGGCCTTCGCCTTGGTGATCTCGGCCAGGAAGCTCAGGCTGTAGTTTCGAGCCCACACAAACACGGTCCTGACCAACCAACCCCTCAAAGCTGTCCTCACCAAGCCCGAGACCTCGGGACGGCTAACCAAGTGGACTGTCGAGCTGTCTGAGTTTGACCTCCAGTACCAGCTGAGGCCTACAATCAAAGCTTAGGCCTTGGCGGATTTTGTAACATAGTGCACCTTTAGCCGAGCCCTCGAAGACGAACTTGAACAAGGACCTCGGCCGGTCGAGGAAGTTTGGCCCACTTGGAAGCTATTCGTCGATGGATCATCCAACTCTAAACGAAGTGGAACCGGCCTCATACTCCTCACCCTAGACAACGCCAAAGTGGAATATGCATTGAGGTTTGACTTCTCGGCATCCAACAATGAAGCCGAGTATGAAGCCCTCCTCACAGGATTACAACTCGCGAAGGACCTCCTCGACTCACAAAAGATTAAGGTCTTTAGTGACTACCAACTGGTGGTGAACCAAGTTAATGGCGAGTATGAGGCTAGGGAATAGAGCATGGCCAAGTACTTCGCTAAAGTGCAAGAGCTAGTCCGCCACTTCCAACACTTCTCCCCGTAGAAAGTCCTGCGGTCCAAGAACATGAGAGCCGACGCACTATCGAAGTTGGCGAGCACCTCGAGAGCAGACCTCAGCCACACGGTCCGCATGGAGAAATTAGCTCGGCCCTCCATTGAAGAAGCCCAAGTCCTTTCTATCCAGGCCAAGCCATCGTGGACGGATCCCATCATCAACTTTCTCATGACTGAGCAACTGCTCGATGACAAGAACAAGGCCAAACGAATCCGGCGTCAAGTCGCACACTACACTTTGCTCGAAGGAAAGCTATACCAAAGGTCGTTTACCCTGCCCTACCTCCAATGCCTCCACCAAGAGGAGGGTGAGTACGTGCTCCAAGAGATTAACGAAGGCATCTGCGGTAACCACCTCGAAGGCAGAACCTTAGCCCAAAAGCACTAAGGCAAGGGCATTTCTGGCTGACTGTTCAAAAGGACACAACCGAGCTGGTGTGAAAATGTTACAAGTGCCAAAGTCACTCCAATATCTACAATCGACTGGCCACAACCCTATCAGCCCTTGGCCCTTTACCAAATGGGAAATGGATCTCCTCAGCCCCTTCCCTCAAGCAACAGGAAATAGAAAGTAACTCGTCGTTGCTGTCAATTACTTCACCAAGTGGGTCGAAGCCGAGCCCCTGGCTACCACCATGACTAGAGTGATACAAAGTTTCTTTTGGAAGAACATCATTTGCCACTTCAGCATCCCCCATATGCTAGTTACTGACAACGGGAAGCAATTCGAGGATGCGAGGTTCCGAGAGTGGTGTGCCTCCCTCAGTATCAAATAGTAGTACACCTCGGTCAGCTACCCTCAAACAAATGGCATGGTCGAGGTTACAAACTGAACTATCTTAGAAGGATTAAATACCAGACTCGACAGAGCCAAAGGTCTATGGGCCAACGAACTGAGCAGCATTCTATGGGCATAGTGGACGACACCTCGGACAGCCATGGGAGAAACCCTATTCAACCTAACTTATGGAATTGAGGCCGTCATTCCAACAAAAATCGGCCATCCGACGCTTTGAACTGAGGCATACAATGAGGCTGAGAACAATGAAGAACATAGAACAAACGTGGACTAGTTGGAAGAAGTTTGAGAACAGACACAAATAAGAGTGGCAGCTTATCAGCAGAGAGTGGCTCGCTACTACAATTCAAGGGTGAAAGAAAGACATTACCAAGAAGAAGACCTTGTCCTCAGAAAAGTCATGGTATCTGATCATGGTGTAGGCAAGCTCGGTCCCAACTGGGAAGGTCCCTACAAAGTTAAGCAACTTGTCGGCCCCAACATATTTTGCCTTGGGAGCTTAGATGGAAGACCAGCCCCTCAGATATCGATCTTAGAAAAACGCCGGATGTACTATCAATGAATGTAACTCCTATTGGCTGAACAGTGAATACTAGTGCAAAGATTCTCCTTGGCTCAATATTTTGGTGTACAAGTTCTTATTCTAAGTAGCCAGGAACCCTCGGCCGCACGACTGACCGATGCATATACTCCCATGAGGCCCTCACGCTCGGACTGGAATGTGGTCGGGACACACAATTTCTTCACAAACCAAACGCCCGCCTAACCTCTGCAATTGAGGCAAGGATGAACAGGGGCCTTGGCTGCAAGCATCGGCCAACACCCTCGGGCCTATAATGAACAAACCCAAATTAAACCTAAGTACCACACCAGGGAAAGACAAGCTAGGTCAGCTGAGGCATTACATCTCTCACCCCAACCCTCGACGGTAGTCGGCCAGCTCAGCTCCATAATGCTTAGCACAACCAAGTCAAGAGGGATGCAACCCCAACCTCCTCGGCGGATCACCCTCGGCCTCGCCTAATCAACCCTTAAGGGCTTAAAGCAAGCTAGGAGAGGAAAGGGACTCTGAGCACCTCGATGGTGCAGCTCAGCCTCAACCGGTACCCTTTAACTTCCTAAAGCGAGTGACTAAGTAACGAGCCACTTCAGGTAAGTTCTTTTGCCTACTTGTGACCTCTCGAACGGGGGGCATAGAGCCCTCGGTAAAAAAAAAAAAAAAAAGAGAGAGAAGAGGCAATAAAGTCACAAGGTACGCAAAAAAAGGTATTCCATTAAGTATTGATTGTTTAGTACTTACAAAAGTTTTGTTCTCGGATGGGGGAGGCCGAGCCCCTTTACAAAATGATGTACAAAAAAAGGAACAAAAGAAAAAGTTTCCTACGCACCACCCTCGGTAGGAGGGGCAATGGAATCCTTGGTGGCAGTAGTGTCAGTAGGGACCTTGGAGGGAACCTCGAGAGGAAGAGAGTCGAAGTTGGGGAGCACCCTCAACTCGTTCACTTGGAAGTCTGGCATCAACTTCAGTAGTGTCTTCTTGGCCTCTTCAATACCTTTCAGGTAGGCATCGGCTGCATAGTCGGCGAGGCACTTCTTGTACTCCGCCGTCTCCCTCTAGATAGGGATGACATCTCGAGATTTTTCTTTGGCCTCCATTGCCCGCACTTCAGCCTCCACTGCCCGAGCCCTAACCTCTACAGAACACCTTTGGGCCTACAACGTAACCTCGTCCAGGCGAGCACGCTCCAAATCAGACTTCTTCAGCTGGTCCTGAAGCCTGGCGACCCAAGCCTGGTCTGCCTTCAAGTCATCCTCCAACGTCTTCTGGAGTTGCTTCTCCTCCCCCAAGGTCAAGATGGCCTCATCCTAGCAACTCTTAGCCGAAGCGACCAGCACTACGAGCTCATCGTTCTTATTCTTGAGACAATGCACATGATCAAGGAGGAGATCGACCCGGTCTCCCAGGCCGACATAGTGCCGACAGACCTGCAAGAAGCGCAACCCCGTTAACAAAGTAAGCAAAAGGAAACAAATAGTGAACTTGAGGTTAGCCAAAGCCCACCTCGGCCAAAAAGTCCAGCCCTTGATCCCGAATGATGAGGGGGTCTGTGTTCATCATCCCGAGGCGATCCCCCTAAGGGATCATTCCCTTGTTCAAAGCTCTACAAACACCCTTGGCGTCGATAGAGTCTCCCTCATGAACGTTCCACTTGGGGCAGAACACGCGCGTAAGGCGTTCCCCCTCCCCTGCTGGCTCTGATGAAGAAGGGGCGGACGAAGGCTCGGTTGCGGGCCCCTTTGCTGGAGGCCCCCTCGGAGCAACAGGAACATCCTTTCTTCGCTTGCCACCCTCAGTCGGGTGGTCCTTGTGTGCCAGTTTCTTCATCGAAGGAGAGTGAGGAGCCTCATGCGGCCTCTTCTAGCTAGTCTCTCGCTGTCGGCCTCCCTCAGCTGGTCTCTTTCATCAGTCACCCCCTCCGCCAGTAAGGCCTGAGGCCTAGGTGTCCTCTTGGTAGGTACTGGCATCCTATCGGTTGGTATAGACACCCTCTCTACAGGCTTCTTCGGTGTTTGTCCCCCGAACGTGCCCATGCCCGGGGCCTTCTTCTCCAACGTGCTCTCCAACAGTATTCTCTTTGTGTTCAGTGGAATCTTTGAAAAAAGAACAAGGATTTAGTACCTTCAAGAAGTGAAAAGCCGATGTGTTAAGAAGCCGACAACAGGATTTCTCCTACCAAGGCAGGCAGGATTGAGCCTAGCGAAAACCAAGGTGAATTCCTCCATCACCAGGGTCTTGGCCCGGATTGTCCCCAACACCAAGATGTGGGTCATCATTACAACTTCATTGTCTCGAAGAAGATGCGTGGCCTTCTCGGCAGATAGGTACATCTCCCCTCAACCCGACTTAAATGACCATGCCTTGGGGCAAGAAACAAAGAAAAATTTATTCTTCCAATTATTGGCAGATGAGGGGTTATCTACAGGTCAGCCTCTCTGAGGCTGGAAGTAGTACACCCCACCTTCTGTAGGATGTGACCTTGGCACGAACATGGCACGGAATACCTTCGGTGTCAAGTCCATGTCCTAAAGCCGAGCCACCACTAGTATGGTGACGATGATCCTAAGGGTGTTGGGGGCTAGTTGGCTATGCATGATCCTATACCACTTCAACAGCTCGGAAATCAGAGGGTGGAAGGGAAATCTGAGGTCGAACTCCAAGAAGTGCTGGTAGACACAGATCTCCCCCTCCTTCAACATCTATGGCCGATCACTAGTGTCAGGGACCCTAAGTCTATAGGACTAGGGGATGTGGTACCTCCTAGCCAAGGACTTCACTTGGTCGTAATCTAGGATGCTATCATGCTCTGAGTGTGGCAGATGCTCTATGTTCACCCCTCGGGCAGCATAATTAGCCACCGTCCTTGAGCTAGGCTCGGGGACCTCCTCCCCTTCTAGCACTAGGGGGGATCCCTCGGCCACCCTTGGCATCGCGAATGCAGTGCTCTCAAAGGGAGAGTCTCCACTCCGCCAGTTGCACTCGACACTTCTAGGGGCAGTCCTCTCCCATAGCACCTCGACCTCCCGCCTCAGGCAGGGATCTCAGCTACCGAGGAGCCTCGGTTGGAGCTAGAGGGTGGAGCCCAACTTCAGTCCAGGTTGCTTTAGTCAGGGCACCGTTCGCGTGATTAGTTGATTGAAAATGTTTCAAACATGTGTCCTCTAATTGTGTAAACGTTTGAAGCATGCGGGGAGGTTGTTTGAAATGTTTAACGCCGTTAAGCTTTCAAAACCCACGCTAACTGAAATTCCACTTCGCCTAAAATCTCTATTCGTCATTGGAGAAATGAGAACTCCAGCGATTGATCCTTCTATATATCGCTTGAATGTTTGTATCTTCATTCGTCGCCATCACGTCTTTCACGAACCTTGCTTTAACCACTCCTGAAAATGGAGAGCAGCAATTGCAGGTGTTGGATTTTAATCTCATAAGTGATTAAACCCAATGGGTTTGATTGGTCAATTACATGAGAAATTGCACCTGCACACTTGTTTGGAAAATTAGCTTTTATCTTACAAAACTCAGTTTTGAACTTGTCCCACATTGGAAAATTATAAGCTTTGCTTTCAGTATTTTAATAGGTGCTGATTTACACTCCTTAGAAATAGTAGAGGAGAGTATGGAGGTATGATACCACGCAACGTGCATGCACGCGTGTGTGCGGCGCAATGAGACGCTTTAGAGGCACACTTTGCTCTTACTTCGCGCGCACCCGCGTGGATCAAGAAGGGCAACTTTGGTTTTGGTGCAATGCTGACTGTTGATCACCGTTGATGAGATCAATGGTCACGATTCGATCGGGTGTGATCAAGAGGCACAATTCAAAGTTAACAGTCATTAACTGTTAACTACCTTTTAAATAGTCACAATGTTTGAAATTGTGACCGTTCAAGGTGCCTTCTCTGAACCAACACCTACCTTTTCTTCATAAACTATTTAAGGAGCATGAATCAGACTTCAAAAACATACATTTTTCAAAATCCACTTTCTCTCTCTCTCTCAATCCGGTCTGCTACAGTCTCATAGAAGGTTTCTTCGGAGATTCTTCAACTTTTCTGTTTGTAGATTCTTGCCCAAGGCTCTGTTGTATTATGGGAACGAATTTGCCTTTAACCTAACAACAAACTCAATGAAACTGAGTGGAGGCAAATAACATTCTAAAGACATTGTCTTTAGATGCACCTCAAAGCTTCTCCTCCAAAGTTTCAGTGACCCCATTTCCTAACAATTTTAGAATGTTATTCTGTAATGGAGGCGGAAGCAAGCATGACTTCGATCAAGATGATGAACCAAGATCTTGTTCGACTAGACCAGTTCAATGGAGCAAATTTCAGCAGATGGCAAGACAAGATCTTCTTTTTTACCATACTAAAACTATACTATCTGTTGGACCAGAATCTGCAATCACTTCCTGAAGCCACTGACGAAGACTCAGAAAAACGAAAGAAGGAAAGAGCAAAATGAGAAGAGAACTCAATTCTCTGTCGAGGACACATATTGAATGCCTTATCAGACCGACTCTACAACTTCTATAAGGAACTTACATCTCCAAAAGAAATCTGGAAGGCCCTGGAAATCAAATACAAGGTGCAAGAAGCAGGAACGAATAAGTATCTTATTGCAAAATACTTTGACTTCACTATGAACGACCATAAACCCATATTGGAGCAAGTTCATGAACTACAGGTGATAGTCAACAAAATTCAATCCCTTGACATCATCCTTCCTAAATCTTTCCAAGTTGGAGCAATTATTGCCAAACTTCCACCCTCTTGGAAGGATTACAGGAAGAAGCTTATGCACAAGGCTGAAGAACTTACCTTGGAGCAAATTCAGCAACACCTTCGTATTGAACAAGAGTCTCAGATTAGAGACAGTAGGGATAAGACCCTGGCCAGTATGCTAAACTCTAAGGTCAATTTTGTGGAAAACGGATCGAAGAAGACTAACCCTTCATTACAAGTAAAGAAGAATGATGGGAATTTCAAGAAGAGCAACAGTAAGAAAGGATCCAACTATGTTTGCGGAAAAAGGGGCATTATGCCCGAGTCTGCCGACATCGGAAAGATGGAACCAAGTCTGCAAATATGGTAGAAGACAATCTAGTGGCCATGATTACTRAAGTCAACATGGCAGAATCGTCTTCTGGATGGTGGTTTGATTCAGGCACCACAATCCATGTTTGTAAGGACAAGTCCTTGTTCAAGGCATATGAAGAAGTGACTGATGGCTAGGAGGTACAGATGGGAAACCAAACATGTGCCAAAGTTGCTGGAAGAAGTAGCATAGAGTTGAACTTCACCTCCGGAAAGACACTGACTCTTTTGAATGTTCTCCATGTTCCTGACATTAGAAAGAACTTGGTCTTAGTAAATCTTGTCTGTAAGAGGGGATTCAAAGTTGTTTTTGAATCTAACAAACTAACCCTATCCAAGAATGGGATGTTTGTTGGAAAGGGATATGGTTGTAATGGTATGTTCAAATTAAGTATTAATGAAGGAAAAGTTTCTGCTTATATTGTTGATTCTTTCTCTTTATGGCATGATAGATTAGCACACTTGAATTTTAAATCCATAAAGAACGTGAGCAAACTTGGTATAATTGCTTACAGTAATGAATCAACTGAAAAATATGAGATGTGTAAAATCTAAAATGGCTAAGAAATCTTTCCCTAGTGTTGAGAGAAATTCTCAAGTTCTAGAACTAATTCATTCTGACATCTATGAACTCAATGGTGTATTAACTAGAGGAGGTAAGAGATACTTCATAACATTAATAGATGACTTTTCTAGGTACACCTATGTCTACCTTATGAGAGCTAAGGATGAAGCCTTTGACATGTTTAAACTGTACAAGACTGAAGTTGAAAATCAAATAGAAAAGAAAATTAAAATCCTCAGAAATGATAGGGGTGCTGAATACTTTAAAAATGAGTTCAATTCTTTCTGTGAAAAATTTGGAATAATACATCAGTGTTCTACTCCCTATACCCCTCAACAGAATGGCCTGGCCGAAAGGAAAAATAGAACACTTATAGAAATGATAAACTGCATGTTGTTAAAAGCTAATGCACCCTTAAACCTGTGGGGGGAAGCACTCCTAACAGCTTGCCATTTACATAACAGAATTGTTTCTAAAATTAATAACAAATGCCCATATGAATTATGGACAGGAAGAAAGCCTAATTTAGCATATCTAAAAGTGTGGGGGTGCTTAGCATATTATAGAGTTTCAGATCCTAAAAGAACCAAGTTAGGACTTAGAGTTAAGAGAAGTATATTTGTTGGATATGCAGAACATAGCAAGGCCTATAGGTTTCTAGACTTAGAGTCCAACATAATAATTGAAACTAGAGATGTTGAATTCTTTGAGAATAAACTGTGTTCTAAATCTACAGAAAATGAATCCAAGAAAATGACAGAGAACCTGAAAGAGAAACTTAGATCTCAATAGCTATTGATAATAATGAAACTGAAAGAAGAAATGACATAAATGTAACACCTACAATAGAACCTAGAAGAAGTCAAAGACAAAGAATAGAGAAACACTTAGGTTCAGATTTTATCTCTACTCAGTCAATTGTATTTTTGGTTGAGGTTGATAGAGAGAAGATTTTAAATAAGATACCCATTTACTTGAACATTGAAAATGATCCAAAAACCTATAGTGAGGCCATGACCTCTAGAGATGCTGCCTTTTGGAAGGAAGCTATAAATGATGAAATGGATTCAATAATGTCAAATAACACATGGGTACTAGTAGACCTGCCTCTAGGATCAAAACCAATCAAATGTAAATGAGTGTTTAGAAGAAAATACAACACTGATGGAACTGTGCAAACTTTTAAGGCTAGATTAGTAGCCAAAGGATTTAGTCAAAAGGAAGGGATTGATTACTTTGACACCTGTGCACCAGTGGCTAGAACAATTTCTATTAGAACACTCATAGCATTAGCATCCATTTATCACTTATCTGTTCATCAAATGGATGTTATAATTTCTTTCTTAGATAGCGATTTAAATGAAGAGGCTTATATGGAACAACCAAAAGGATTTGTATTCTTGGAAATGAGAAGAAAGTTTGTAAACTGGTTAAATCACTATATGGATTAAAACAAGCACCTAAACAGTGGCATGAGAAATTTGATTCTTGTATTATAGCTTTTGGTTTTAAACATAATAGTGCTGATAGATGCTTCTACTCAAAATTCACTGAAAATTATGGAGTAATTGTATGTCTTTGTGTTGATGATATGCTTATTGTGGGTACAAATATGGTTGGCATAAATGAAACTAAAAACTACTTATCCTCTATCTGAAACATGAAAGATTTAGGAGAAGTAGATACCATCTTGGGAATAAAAGTTAAAAAGCATAGTAGGGGCTATGCATTAAGCCAATCACATTATATTGAGGAAGTACTTGAGAAATTTTAGCATTTAGGGTTTAAAGAATATAGCACGCCATATTCGGTCCAACTAGTTTGGTCCAATCTGCTTCGAATGGGTCTAGGGTTTGATTTTTAATTCAAACCCTAGAAAATTTCAATTCAAACCCTAGACCCAAGAATGAAAAATTAGGGCTGAGAACAACCCCCATTGAACCACAGATTCGGTCCAACCAGTTTGGTTCAATCTGGTTCGAATGGGTCTAGGGTTTGATTTTTAATTCAAGAATTAATTCAAGATTTGATCTGAAATTAAATTACTGGTTAAAGACAATCACGAATCAGTACTAGGGTTGTTCGCAGATCTGCTACCTGCAAAACAAATGTTAGAATATAGTTTGCAGTTTCTCAAACTGCAAATCGCAGATGGCGAAACCCTAATCTGCGAAATCTCCTTCTTTTGCGTGATTAACTTTGAACTTGATTGAAATGAAATACAAAACCCTAAATTTTTATTAATATTACATCAAATCAAATTCCTATACATTCAGTCTAAAAATAAAAAAACAAATTAATTATAGACCAAAATGTAAAAGAACTACAAATCGTAGTTTTCCTATGCCAATCAAAATTGCGATCTCCACCGTACGAACAACCCATAAATCAAGATAAATATAAAGAATAATTCTAAGTATATATCAGATTTAAAAAGATTTAATTTTAGATCAATCGCCCTTAATCTGGGAACCGATTTCCCAGAAAATCTATTATCTGCGCAAATCGGGTAGAATGCCTTCTGCCCATTTGCGCAGTTTCAGATCTGATCAATTTTGGTTCAAGATTTGAACCTAGCTCTGATACCACTAAAGGGATGATAGATCCATCATATGGATAGCCGAACCCTACAGGTAGGTAGGGTGAAATTTCAAAAATTTCTCTCCCTCCCATATGGGAATCACATTCCTTGTTTTAGAAAACTGCATTTTCAAGGATCAATCTTGAACCTAAACCGGACCAGATCTGAAACCAAAAGGTAGGAGAGGGATATAACTGATACGGAGTAATAGTAACTCCCAATGAAGGTGTTCACGCCCAAGGAAAATGCCAAAGACTGCTCCCACTGAAGATGACACAACGTAGGGTGGAGCAGAATTAGCAGGTGGTTCTTCAGCAAGAACTAAACTCTTCAGCAAGAATTCAATGGAGGGTGAGTGACCACGACCTCAGATCAGTTTTTCACCAAAAACTGATATCAAGAATGTTTCTTGATCGCTCCTACATGTGGAGATCAAACTAGCAATGGCGGCAGCAATAGGAGGCAAGAGAAGAAGATGGCGTCGGTCTAATTGGAGCTATCTTCTCTCTTGAATCAGTAATCTGATTTGGGGTGTCAAGTAGATTTCACCCTCCTCCTCTATTTATAGCCTTAAAGAGAGATTCTCCTAATCCCATTACGAGTTTCCTAATCCAAATCTTGTATTTGGATCTGGACTCTCTTTAAGAGATAAGGATAAACCCATATCTTATTTGCAGATAAAGATCAGCCTTCCTAATCTAATTAGGAGTTTCCTGATCCAAATCTCTATTTGGATCTGGACTCTCTGAGTGGATAGGGATAATCCCTTATCCCATCTGCTGATCTAAGTCACAGAACTGCCCCTCTTTAATTAATCATATTGAACTAGTTTGATTTGCGCTTTAGAGCCATTAAGTCCATGTGCTCACTTATCCTCCAAACTGTTGTCCAGTTGGATATCCTTGTATGGCGTGGGACCCAAACATTGATCTACACATCAGCCACATGGGTTCAGCCCACCCTCTGTTACAAGGCCTAGCTGAATTCACTATAGGAAATAGTGAACCCCTGAATCCATCACCATGGGCTCTTAATGGGCCCAACATTTACACTAAATGGTCCCTGGGTCAAGCCACCTTATAAAAACCCAAGGACTATGGGCAGATGCAAGATTTTCCCATCAGGTATTACCCTCAATGGTCTTACACTTAATCTCTCAGCCCATAATGAACAAACTCTACCCGATAAGAGATGACCTATCCCTCGGCTGCATGGAACAATGTTGCACTCTCTACTCACATGGATCCTGGGAATTAAAACCTTTTGCAAATATTTTGAAACCATAATATATATATATATGTATATCTCTATATAAATATATTTTGCAAAAACAAATTTCAACGATTGAAATCGGCTGTCGGCAGCATAGGTTTCCATCAGAGAGAGTGCATCCCCGATCATTCACTTTGTTTGACAAAGGGGCTGATCCTGTCACTATGATCACCCACTCAGATGAATTCTTGGACTGTCCCAACATACCCTGGTTTTGACCCCCTCTAAGGATCTCACTGATTGGCATATCAAAGATAGCCCAATCCGACACCTAGTGCAGTATCATAATCGAGTCTAGGGGTCAGGTGTAACATTCCAATTTTGCCCATCAATCTCCAAGGTCCAAGGCAATACTGGAATTTTGGTGCGGTTTAATGTTTCAAGAAAACCCACACTGCATCTTCCTCAAGTCTCACCCTGGCAGCTGAGACAAGACACCCCAACCAACTTGGCGGCATATTAGTGTCAGCCTTGGCAGGATAAATCTCCCCAGATCGATCTAATGGCTGTGAAGATTCTAAACTAACTCGAGTCTCATATGTGTCTAGTTTAAAGGTACTACACAGAAACACACCATTATAACATGAATCAAATATGTACTTTATTCATTTAAATGCCATAAGGTACATCATTCTGATTAGAGCTAAGGGCATACACTGTCTAACAGTGTGATGGGCTTGATGAAGCCTACTTTCAGAAGTTATTTGACCTCCTCTTTGATTTCAAGAGCTATTTCTAGTTTGAAGATCCTCTATGGTTGTTTCACAGGTTTGAATTTGGGATCTATGCACAATAGATGTTTGACAAGGGCCAAGTTCAGTCCTAGCATCTGGTCGTATGAGCAAGAAAAGACATCTTCGAACTTTGTGAAAGAAAACAAAGTTCTATTTTGTTTTAATGAAAGTCCTAGTATTTGCGACGGTGAAAAGAAAGGCTTTTGTACCTTTCAAAAGGTTTATTAATTTTTGCTTTTCCTGAGATTCTAGCCTGGCCGAAATATACAATGGCCTTTTCTCTGTTCCTTCTGCAGCCATGTTTATTTCTTCTAAAGGTTCTTCTACCGTGTCGATGGAATCCTGCATGTGCTTGGGTGGTGCATGGACCTCATCATAATACTTTACGACCTCTTTGTTTTGCCCCTGTTATTTAGGGTGATATTTAGTACTTTTTCATGTTGCTAATTGTATGTATCAACTTATCATGTTGTACCTTTGATTTTGATGGGCTCTATTTTGTTTGTTCATAGTCTTTTTGCGATAAGATCATTACGATGCCCATTTGTCGAGGTGGTACAGAAAAATAGTTCTGATTGAGGCAACATTTAGAATGTGTGTACACACCTCCTTAGTTACAAAGACGTATAGTTTATAGAGATCATTTGGTTACATGCACAGTGATCATTTGGTTTTAGTAGTAAATGTATGTATAGTAGTTATTCAATTTCAATATAGTAGCAAATGCATGTATAGTGGTCATCTCAACTTCCGTGATGGTAGTATAGCCTATAGTGATCATTTAATGGTATGTAACAAATAGTAATCGTAAAGTCATATCTCGAGGATGTCCTTCTTAGTGGCTAGTGTACCATCGTCCTCGTATTCCTTTATGATAGTGTAGTAACTTTTTTTGTCATCGTCGGTAACTCATACGCACCTTGTCCTTTTCTTCTTTTCCAGTGTGGTAGGTGGTTCGTCGCCCTCATCGGTCAGCTCAATATAGTAGATCGTGTCCTACAAATGGGTCTCCGTCTTGTCAAAAGGGACGCGAGTCACCGAGATCCTTAACACATGACCTTTGTATTTCACCTTAATGCACTAATGGTATGTCGGTGGAACTAAGGCCAATCTGTGTATCAATGGGTGACCTAACAGAGCGTGGTACGCTGTTCTCCCAGAAATAGTCACAAATTAGCATATCCGGGTGGTCTTGGCCTAGCACTCCGACCATGTTGATACTCCCTCCTTTGGTGTGTGTGGGGAGGAGTTTGTTTCTACCTGAGCCGGTTTTCTCTTAATGAAATTGTTGAGTTTTACCTTTTGTACAAATAGTCACGATGCGTGAAGCAATCCATTACATCGTGGTTTAGTGACTGGTGAAAGTTGCACCACCTCTCTCCTTGCCTCTTCTTCTCCGGATCAACTCCTTCTAGTGGTGGCGGTAGATTGATGACACGGTCCTCTACCAATTTATTCATTATCATTATTACCTCTTCTTTGGTGCAGGCAAAGGGAGGAGGGGGTGGTGGCAATATGTTGTTCCTCCTGTTCTGGTTGCCACCGTGGTAGTAGGGCACCTGGCTAGGCCCCCTGGTATTCTGAAGCTTTTTGTCAATGGTGTAAGCCTCATTCTTCCCATACTATGCTGAGCCTGTGGTGGGCTGGGATGTAGTGCTCTTGACGGTGCACGCTTTCCTCTCTACGCACTTCCATAGTTGACTTAAAGTTTCAACCTCTATATTCTCAATGCTTATTCGATAGGAGGGCTGCATGCCTTGCACGCACTGCTCAACAAAACTTTTCTCAGTGACGTACTCGTTGAAGACTGAATGGTTTAACTTTTGGACCTCATGACATAGGCCAAGAGGTCCTCACCTATGCGTTTCTTTGTGTTGCACAAATCCGTCATTATCAATCTCCGTTCCAGTGTGAACGATTTGGACAAAAACCTCTTTGCCAACTCTACCCACAAGTCTATGCTCCCGTGGTCAGATCGATGAACCATGTGTAAAGTCGATCTGGTTAGTGACTTGGAGAACTCTCTAACCTTCAAATCTTTGTCTAAAGCAAATGACCCAAGGACATCCTCAAGCTTGTTTATAGGTTCTTATGGGCTTCCCTTTTACCCATCATACTGCGGCCACTGTTGAGGCAGGACATATCCGATAGGACAAGATTTGTATAGGATTCGGTCGGAGTAAGGTTTCTAGAGGACAAGTGAGGCTTGGGCTCTATTCTAGTTCTCCACCATCAGCCCTTGACGTACTCTTTCAATTCATTGCAGCTGAGGGGTGCCTCTGATATCAGGTTAGTTTATGGGGTGACTTGGGGTTGATCAATAGTGGGGAAGTGGGTTCTCGGTGCCAAATCTTGTGTGGGCACGGGGTTGGTCTTAGGAGGTTGGAGGGGTTTGGGTTAATGGACTGGTGATTGGTGGTAATGGATGTGGAGAAGTCGGATGGAGTGAAAAGGGATCATTCGGCCCTGGATGACCGTTGTAGGAGTAGCTGCAAGGTGCTCCTTATCTCATTTTATATTTGCTCCATATGGTCGAAACATGACTCGAACTCATATACTTTTCTGGAGAGAATCTCAATGTCGACTTGCTCAGCCGATTCCAGGCCAACCTAATCTCTATTTCCAGGTTGATGTTTTCTTGCTTGTTGATTTGCTCCAAAGGGATGGGGAGAGGTTAATTCTATAGGAGGCCACCCTTTGTGATCAAGGAAGAACCAGAGATTCTAATGTGAGTATGGTGGTTAGGCTACATACGGGGGTCTCCTTGAAGGACAAAGGAAAGCTGAAAGCAGGAGGTAGGCTAAAGGGTAGGGCGAATGAAGTGATAGGATGATGATCTCATTATAAGTTGGACCCCTACTTATAAAGAGAGATCCTGAGGTCCCAAAAGAAAGGAGCTAAAAGTGTTTGATTTCCATTAGGGAAGGGAATCTTGGATTCGATGTTATTTGCTAGGGAACACCGCTAGGGTTTTTCCATGTGTCTTATGAGATATCTCAAGGACAAGGTTTCCTTTCGTCTGAGGATTCTCATAATGCACATGTGCTACTTCCTTTAGCGAGCATCTTAGACTGACGTGGTGCGAATGACGTCAATACTTATCTCGTGTGTCCTTTTTAATCCTACTGGACGCAATGTCACACATGTTATTAGTGAAACACGTGTTTCTTTATTCGTTCTTGACCTACAATGAACTTGAGCTCACCGCAGGTGTGTGATGGCTTTCAGCTCATCGCAATTCTATGCAGTTTCTGAACTCATTGCAGCTCATTTCGGGCTTTAAGTTCATTGCAAGTCTATGCAAGTTCTTAGCTCATCACAAATGTGTGCCAAGTTTTGAACTCATTGTTAGTGTCTTTGTGGCACTGGTTTAGCACCCTTTATGCTATTGTGGTTGTGGCAATCAACATATACCTACAAAATGAAACCAATTACTTGGATTTAAAAAATTAAAAAATTTAGAAAATTAGCAAAGAGAATTTTAGAGCAAATTTTGAAGAAGAGAAAGATGCCATGTGGACTGAGTCACTATATAATATAGTATAGATTGTTTTATTAAGTTAGAGTACAAATTAATAGAGCTCTCATTGCATGATCAAAGAAATACTGGTGATAATTTGAAGAGAAAAAAGTGACCTACATTGTGAGAACCCTTTATCTGTAGCCTTCAACTTCTTAAGGTTAACATGATGGGCATACCTATCATGCCTTAGTTCATTTTCCGTGGAGAGTAAAATTTAATTTTCCTCATTGGGTAATTCCCACCTACATTCAATAGAAGATTGTTTATGTTAATGAACAGGCACTAACATACATTGTTCAATTTATTTCTCATTCGGCAATCTTCTACTCTTCTTACTTTCAAGATACATTATTGAATTTGTCTTTATTTCTTTCTCTTTTTTAATAAAAAATTATTAGTATAGAGAAACAATCTTATTTAGAAATTATATTCAATCATACAAAGTCTAACTTCATTTTCGATGCAAAAGAGAAGGCAAAAATAAATATAAATTATACACATCAATAAAGAAAAGTAGACATAGGTAGCCCATGATCTAAGGAAAATAAATCAACCTAAAAACATATTATTTTGCCTATAGTAAAAATAAACAAATTAAAAACTACTGAGGAAATAAATGCAAACAAAGAACCTAAAAGGCTTAAGAGATAATTGAAATCCATTCTTCACTACTTATATCGATTTTCCTCTATTTGATAAAATGTTCATTTTTTGTATTAAAAATAAATTAGAAAATTACACATAAACTAGTCTTTTATTGACTAAGAAAGAAACACAAGTGATTGATATGGACAAAACTAACCACCAATTAGAAGTTGCGAAGTTGTCACAAGTGACTCCTTCGCCGCGCCATCAACCACCTACCGTGTGCCATCAGAGTGCCAACCGCGTGCCTTCATGGTGTCGACATGTGTGTCATGGGTGGGCTATGCATGTATTTTGTAAGGGGGGACTGCCAATGGCATTATTGTAATTACATAGTATGATTTTTCATCCTTTTAATGTTTCCTATTGTCACTCCCCCAAAAGCTTAACGTACTCTTTGAGGGGAGGTAGGTAGTCGAGTGAGTCATGAGCATGTAAAGGTTAAGCATGAGATCCCCTTGACACTGAACTGTGTGCTTATGCTTGCCATCCATTAATGCAATACAATTTTCCTTTTATCTAATTTGTGTGCCATTTTTGTTGCCTTTTCTTGTGTTGTTGCTTGTCGCTTAGGCTTACTTGTTGCATTCGAGTGCTGCACGGGGTCCCAATGACTAGCCCCGTGACAGTTGGTATCAGAGCAGGAGCTCCTTCACTCACTCTGGACCCTGTCTTCGTCCCTACGTCAACACAATGAAGAGCAACCGTGGCCTTGCCGATGACACACCACATGGGCGGCTCCAAGCCCACGACACTAATGAAGCTCCACTTGACGAACCTACCAAGACACAAGCCCCAAAGGGCCGCACAACTAAAGCTAGTAAGCGTGACAAATCAGTCGACCAACTAGCTAGCATGGACATGCGCCTCCTACGTTGCGAGGCGACAGTGGGAGAAACCCGAGATCGGGTCGATGAACTCCACCTCAACCTAGAGACGGTTGAGAATGCAGTGGTGGAACTAGAAGGACGTTTCAATGGTGCCTTCAGAGACATGCACACCACCATACAAAATTCGGGAGTTGGGCCTTCCCAAAGTAGCCTACAGAGCTTGCTAGACATATTTCAAGTGCAATTGGACGAGATGAGAGATGAGATGACTCTCCTAAAGAGGGCGGTGGCCAACGCATCTAGCACTCCCTCCACCCTAGATTCCATGAACATCAAAATCCATGAGCCAACACCTTACTCAGGTGCTCGGGATGCTAGGGAGCTTGACAACTTCTTGTGGCAATTGGAGCAATATTTCTCTGCCACTGGCATCATTGACAACCAAACTCAGGTACGCACAACTGCTATGTACTTGACTAATATCGCAATGTTATGGTGGCGTAGGTGTTGCCAAGACATTGAACATGGAACCCGCATCATCGACACCTAGGTTGGATTCAAGCGTGAGATCAAGCGTCAGTTCTACCCAGAAAATGTGGAGTTCATGGCGCACCGAAGAATGAAGAATCTCAGACATCAAGAATCACTACATGACTATGTCAAGGAGTTTTCGGCCTTGACGCTAGAGATCTCCGACATGTTAGACAAGGATCTCCTGTTCAATTTCATGGACGGTCTCAAGCCATGGGCCGAGCTCGAACTCCAGCGACGCAGAGTTGAGGACCTCGCCACCACCATGGCCGTAGCTGAGCAGCTTGTTGATCTGAGAACACCTAAGGAAGATGCACAAAAGCCATCCAGCCCACGTACCATGAGTTTGAGTGGGAGAGATCAACAATCAACATCTACAAAGGAGAAGCCAGTGCCCGCAAACAAGCCCTACAATTACCAATAAGGGAAGAAGCCACAAGGAGGCCCAAGCTATCAAGGCCACCAATTCACTAGGAGAACTCCTCCCGCGCCTTGTTACCTTTGCAATGGGAAGCATTGGACGAGTGACTGCCCAACCCGAAAGAAAATAACTGCCCTCATCGCCAAACTCAGCGATAGTGAAGAGAGCAATGAGGAGAAACCCACAACGGCGCCAAGAGTAGGCACCCTCCAGCTCATCAACGCCACAATCAAGAAAGAGGCCACATCTAAGCGGCCCACCAAAGACCAAAAGGAGCTGAATTATGTAGACATCACCCTCGGCAGGAGGACGACCCAATTGGTGGACACTGGGGCCACCCACAACTTCATTTCTCTTGCGGAGGCAAAGCGACTCGGCTTGACCACCACCAAACAAACTGGGTGGGTCAAGGCTGTCAACTCCAGGGCCAAAGCAGTAGAGGGCATGGCCCGTGGAGTAGAACTCCGAGTTGGACCATGGAAAGGACCCATCAATCTATTTGTGGTACCCTTGGATGATTTTTAGGTTGTTCTTGGAGTGGAGTTCCTCATGCAGAAGGAAGCAGCACTTATGCCACACATCAGCAGCTTGCTCATTCTAGACGAACACTCCCCTTGCATGGTTCTTGTCTCATCAGCCTTGCAGATACTTGGGAAGCAGCTTTCAGCCTTGCAGTTGTACCAAGAAACCAACAACAATGAAGATAGCGCCGCATCAACAAGGAAGAACCCCTGTCAAATATCTCACATCGACACTGGAATTGGTTGGGAAGTCGTCACCAGGAAGAAGTCTCCCCCAAGACAGTTCCATTTCCAGCGCCAACGCCAATGCCAGTGCCCAAGTCAGCACCAACATCAGCATCAACATCAGCTTCAACACCAACCACATCAGCGGAAGTCAACTTCGTAGTAGAAGCCGCAAGTGCCTGCAATTGATGGGCCCAACAGAAGACCCAAGGCCGTGTCAAACCTTGCCCACATCTACTACCACAACCATCGGGGAGAGAGAGTGCCACCCAAGCCATCTAGGGACCACATTCACATCATCCCTCAGGCTAATTCACCATTTTGATCCTTACCTGGCCCAAACCTTCCCCTTAAACAAACTGAACCAGTCACTAACATACCTTGAGGATGCCAGGAAAGGAATTAGCCATAGGAAACCCCAACAAAATGAGCCAACCCAACCATGCCACCAAAATATACACCTCGGCCTTGGACGACAGGCGGTTCGGGGAGCAGCAGAAGAACCTTCCTTCCGCAATAGTGACTCTAAGGGACCAGCCGAAGCCGACCTCCGATGACGTAGATCGAATTGAGTGGGGGAGAATGTCACAAGTGACTCCTTTGCCGCACCATCAAGCACCTACCGTGTGCCATCAGAGTGCCAACTGCGTGCCTTCATGGTGTCAACATGTGTGTCATGGGTGGGCTATGCATGTATTTTGTAAGGGGGGACTGCCAATGGCATTATTGTAATTACATAGTATGATTTTTCATCCTTTTGATGTTTCCTATTGTCACTCCCCCAAAAGCTTAACGTACTCTTTGAGGGGAGGTAGGTAGTCGAGTGAGTCATGAGCATGTAAAGGTTAAGCATGAGATCCCCTCGACATTGAACTGTGTGCTTATGCTTGCCATTCATTAATGCAATACAACTTGCCTTTTATCTAATTCGTGTACCATCTTTGTTGCGTTTTCTTGTGTTGTTGCTTGTCGCTTAGGCTTACTCGTCACATTCGAGTGCCGCACGGGGTCCCAACGACTAGCCCCGTGACAAAGTGCCAGTAGGCTGGGGCATATTGGTTAATTGACCTTACATCACCTTATAAGGTTGAGCCAACTGGCCGATCCAACCTAAGAGAAACTAGCTTGGCCAATCCAAACCTAGCCTGATCTAGCCAACTTGATACCAACTCATGACATACACGCACACACACCCATAGCCAATCAAGGGAGCAACACGTGGATATCCACTAGAGCATCAATGCCACCGCATTCAAAGCAGCTCAATACCTATCATGTGCATATAACATACCAACCCAAGGTGTGAAAGTAGTCCAAGCTCCAACTATGCGTGAATGATGTCCCTATTCTTGAATGAAGTTTCTCTCTTATAAATAGGTTAGCCCCTCATTTGTTCCAACACACTACACCAAATGCTACACGCAAGACACACACCAAACACCTTAGCACACCTCACCTCATATCATATTTCATTGAGCTTATCAACTCATTTTCTCTATTTTCGACATTACTAATTTGACCACTGAAGTCCATGCCCTCGGGATATCACCCTAGGGCCTCTAACATACCTCTATGATTACAGATAACCCTCTAGTAGTCGAGGTCCATAGACAAGGTGACACCCTCTCAGCAAGATGACATTTTAGCCATCGAACCGAGGCCTTCAGCAAATTTCAAATTTCACCTTTGTTGCAAATTTTGGTAGAAATACATATCAAGAGCATTGAATCCCACACTGAGGGTAGTTAAATCCTATCAACAATTGGAGAGAGAGAGAGAGAGAGTATGCACATTTTTGTAGCATAAGAAAGGGTAAAGGAGGAAGAGGAGAAATTTGGAGAAAAGAAGAGAGAGGGAGATGTTGGTGAGCCGTCTCTCTTCCTTGTTTCAATTGCAGAAAAAGAAAATTTGAATAAGAAATAAAGGGAAAATGGGGAAATAAAGGAAAAAGGAAAGGAGAAAACATAAGGAAAGAGGAATGAAGAAAAGTAGGTGGAAATAAGGAGAAGAGAGAAAATGGCCGATGGTGAGCTAACAGTCCTTCCTTGTCATTCTTCTCTTTTTGTCAAAACCCTCATTTTATCCACTTGTTCTTCTCTTTTCAAGAAAATCTAGTTTGATCCGTTACTCCATTGTTCTCTTTTACGCACAAGTCACAACCCATGTTGGTTTCGTTCAAAGTAGTGTTCATTCTTTCTTACTTTGAATGAATAAAATTAAATTGGTTCATGGCCGGTTCAACATAATAACCAACGAACTAATGAAAAAACATCACATGTATCTTATTTTGCATATTAGTAGGCAGTTAAGAAAAAGCTACCACTTTACGTACCTCTATCCTAGTGTCCATAATGAACCGCCAACCAAAAACCATTCACTTTAACCATTTTTCTTTTAGTGTTTGAGCTTGCAATCTACTAAAGTTTCATCACAAGACACATTAAATTGTTGTTATATCAAGGAATTTGATAGTTCTTTATTGCAATGAAAGTCATTTAAAACATATAAAAATTATTTTTATAATTTTTGGAATTTTTCTAATGTTTGAAGAAAATTCATAGATCTAACAAGTTTGGACTGCCAATCTAATTGAATATACATTGGTAGTCCAAACTATCCAAACAACCTATTAAAATTGCCAAAGTTAGGACGAATGTTAAATAACATTTTATTGAGTTAGGAAACTTTAGAAGTGATTATTAACACTTCATGTCGTTCCACCTGTGCCACATGCCCATGCTTTTAGATATATTTTGGACCATGGTGGGATCCATATTAATGATCAATGTTTTAAAAACCAACTCAAAGGCTAAGCTGCTTTTGTCTCTGGGTCACAGGTCACTGTTTCAACCATTTAAGTCAAATGAGTTAGACTGCCATGTCATCAAATTTGTACACACACATGTGTGTAGGTATGTATAAATATGTATTTTATCATTAAAAAATGTATAATTATTTTTTAGATGTAATATGCGTATTGTGTTATGTTTCATTTATATTTTTAAATAAGTTTCAAATTTTTTATTTGCAAAAAAATGTTAAAAATTGCAGTTTGAGGCCCAAATGTATTCTTATTTTTTTAGCAATAAAGGCTTTTTTTTTTGTTGCATGTAGATTTCTTCTATAAGATCCTCCATTTAGGAACATAGTTTTAGCGTCCATCTACCATATCTCATAGTGAAACAATATAATGACTAATAGGATGTTGATAGATTTCAACATGGCCATAGGTGAAAGATTTCCTTATAGTCAATTCCTCCTTTTGAAGATACATTTACAATTGATTGCTTTTACTCCTTTGGGTAAACCTAGAAGAGTCCAAACTCAGTTGGTTTTCATTGAATCCATCTTAGCTCTCCTGGAATCTACCCTTCTAGGAGACTATGTCTAACATAGCTTTTGAATAAATTTGAGGATCCTTCTCATTATCATTGACTTTCATCAAGAACAATTATTGATCATAGCCATATCTAACAAAAGGCCTAGATATTCGGGTAGACCTTCTTAATTAAGGTGCGGGATTAACAATACTTGTAGATGGTTGGAACTTTCCCATTACAATAGTGGTATCCTCTTCAAGAACTATTTCCTGAGGAGGATGATCACTGAGAATGTATTCATATTCCATGAAGTGTGCATTCTTGCCAACAATAACTTTTTTCTTAGTCAGATTATAGAATAGATACCCAATAGAATCTTTGAGGTAGCCTACAAATAGGCTTTTGGTTGTTTTGGATTCCAGTTCTTCAACACATATTCTTTTGACATGTGATAGACAATCTTAAGTTTTCATGTGTAGGACATTTTTTTTGTTATTGGTCTATAGTTTCTAGTGCATAACTGTAGAAGGATATGAGTAACTTAAAGTAAACAAGTAAGCATTGAACCATATCTAATAGTTTCTTATTCCTTCTTTCAAATACAACATTTGGCTATGGTGTAGCTACAGGGGTTAACTATGAAATTATTTCGTTCTCCTTGATGTAGTCCCTAACCTCATCCGAGAGATACTCACCTCTTCGATTTGATCAAAGGGTTTTGATATCCCTATCGAATTGTTTCACAACCTCTTTTCTGAATTCATTGAACTTTTTAAAGGACTTTGATTTGCGTTACATCAAGTATACGTACCCATACCGAGAAAAATCATTGGTGTATATCAAATCTAACGTAATTGTGAATCTTTTTCCTTTTCTAGTAAATGGTTCACATTTTGGTAGATTTTTTTTTAAGTTTTAAAAATCCAAATGGCCATTCTTTACCAGTGTTATGATCCTTTCTTTATTTATGTGGTCAAGTTTGAAATGTTATAGGTAGGTAGGGTTAACAGTTTTATGAATTCTTTTCATGAGAATGGCGATTTTTGTTTTGTTCAGTCACATTAGATTCTAGGGAAGGATGTAGTATATGGAGAACATTCTTTATTTCTCATGTAGTAATGCTTTTGTTATTCAATTTGATAGTAATCTTATTACCAAAAAACAAGAATATTCATCAATACTATATTTTGAAATAGAAATCAAATTTCTTCTTAAATGTAGAATATAAAGACAATTTTCAAATTTAAAATTCCATTCCAAAAGGCTAAGTCTACACTACTATAAATGTAGGAGCAATAGTTTCTAATGCCCCCATGTAAAGTACTACATCACTATTACTCAACCTTTGGTTTCCTTGAATCCTTGCATTATGTTACACACATGTGGATGCACCTACTAGGAAAAAGCGAAAGTGACCAATAAATTGGCATATATGATATAGGCTTTGGTCTTACCTTCAGTAGGCTTCTTCTTAATGAATTCCAAGTATTGTAGAAAGTTTCTCTTCTAGTGTCTTGTGTGTTTGCAGAAGTGACACTTGTCAAACGATTTGTCTTTCTTCTACTTTTTGTTGGGGTGCCCTTTCTTCTTTTGAGCTTTATTTTTCCCTTTAATCTTTTTCTCATCATCCTTCTTGCCTGATTCTAAAAACATGGCTATGGGCTTGTCCATTTTGATTAGACCCTTAACGCTCTATAGCATGAAAGTTCTTTCATGGTAACTTTCATCTTTTTCATATTATAGTTTAATATGAATTAATTAAAGGAGTGAGGAAGACAAGTAAGGATTGCTTCAATCTTTGTCTAAGTCAGCACCAAGAGACACTAGTTCATTTATATAACCAACCATCTTTATGGTATAGTCATGGAATGGAAAACTCTCAATTAGGAGATAGTTAAGACTTCACAATGTGGACACCTATACAGCCCTATTTGTGCAAATCGATGCACTCAACAAGAAGATAGATGAGATGCAGATAACAGCCATGCATGTTCAGACCGTGACTTGTGAATGGTGTGGGGGAAGTCATATCAGCACTCAATGTCAAGTTGGAAATCAGCTTGTACAGTCCCTCGAGCAGGTAGACTTTGTTGGTAATTTGCAAAGGCAGCAAGGAAATCAGTACCCTTGTGCCTTTAACCCCAGATGGAGGAACCACCCGAATCAGTCTTGGCAACATTAAACTGCGGAGACACCCTTTCCTCAAAATTTCAATCAGCCAAAAAAGAAATCCAGTCTAGAGGAGCTGATGACCAAGTGATGAGAATGAAAAATATCATATTTTTCTCCCTTAATATTTAGTCTTTTATATTTATTTTATGCCCAAATGCACTCATTATTCTTATATTTTGGTTTAGGGCACAGAAGAAGGCGTTAAGTGAAAAATAAGGCTAATCGGGTAATTTTACACAGTTTTGGCGCCGTGTGGTAGATTGAGCATAACTCTCCCATTCGGACTCCGATTGAGATGATTCAAGATTCATTGGAAAGATAAGGAAAATTTCTACAACTTTATTGCTTTCAGTTTTGATAGATTTGGACTTCGTTGAGGTAAAAATCGGGCTCAAATTCTCTGCAACCGCACTGGTGACGTGTTGGAGACATTCCTTAGCCTTGAAGCTTTCTTCCGCGAATTAACCACTCACACAAGAACTTTGTGTTTATCTTATTTTTTAGTCTTTTCTTGATAAGTTAGACTTGGAGAATGTTACCTAGAGAAATTTTAGGAGATTTTGTAGGCTTCTTTTGGGGGAAGTAGAGAGAAAGAAAAGAAGAGAAAGAAAAGGAAGAAGGCAATCAGACCCAAGGCAGCCGAACCTCTCTTCTCTTCTCTTCTCCTCTCTTCTCTGTTCTCTGATTTTCTTGAGTTTTCACCATGACCATGCATGGCTAAACTCTTGTACTTGGTAGAAGGAAGCAGAAGCCTCAAAATCCACCAAACTATGAGATCTAATTTGGTTTTTATTGTTTAATTCGTGCTTTGGATATCGAATATTCTTCTATATTTATATCTATGATTGTTTCGTTTGATTTCTAGGAAGGCCTACTAGTTTATTATTCATTACAATCTATTGCTAGATTAGATATCAAATTCATAATTGTTTGGTCCCTCTAATCTATGAAGTAACTAGAGTTTAATGATTTGCCGCGTCAGAAATTGTTAGATCCTAGGAAGGACACTCGACTGAATTAAATACAACCGCTTGTGCTTGTGTTGTTTAGCTTCATCGATCTCTAATGCTTAATGCTATTGCTAGATTAAATCTTTAACGCTTGTTTAGGGGTTGTTCAGTAGTAAGGGTTAAGAGGATCACTTGTTTTTCGATTAACTGATATTAGGAAGTTGCGGGAAAATAATTCCTACGATGAATATTCAAAGTCTGAATTGATTTATTCTTGCATCGATGAGAAGTAGTGAAATTCTGGCGGTGGATGTTATCCTAGACCAAGATTCGTTCTTCTAGAGATATAAGAATTGTCACCCATGGATAGGATGAGTTGTGCTCAAGAGAGGCTGCTCATGCCATTAGGGTTTCACCAAACCATGGCTGAATTCCAATTCAATTGAATAAACTAATGATTTAATTGCTGGAACGAATATGCTAGTGTTCACATATAGCTTTTCTTCTCATTGCATGAAGGTGGTTTGATCCGAATTGATTAGGACAGTTTGCTAGTTAGGAATTTAGATTTTAATTAGGTTAAGAGTTTGGTTTATCAGATAACAATTGACTGATTTATTACTAGTAATTGTTGGATAAATCCTCATGGGAACGATACTCTACTCATCACTTTATTACTTGATCGGCTAGTGCACTTGCTAGTGTAAGCAATACACATCAAATGTCATCTCCCTGATGTCTATCAAGTAGAAGCACGAGGAGAGCCTTCAGGCATATATGAAGAGGTTCAACTAGGAAGAACTCGAGGTCAAGGACCTCAACCCCTCAGTTTTCATGAACACAACCATTAGTGGCCTTTGGCCTAGACACCTTAGCTGGTCCATTTCCAAGACTCTACCCAAGACTAAGGTCGAGTTCTTGAAGAAGGTTCAAAAGTACATCTCCGCTGAGGAGGCTAAAGCCAACAAATATCTCTAAGAACCAGAAGCCGAGACCAACTGAGGACCAAGTAACAAGAAGAGGAAGGATAGGGATGGTCGTGACGATGGTTCTAACAACAGAGGAGAGAAGCGGCCAACCCCTTCAATAAGTACACACCGTTAAACTCCTCCTAAACACACATATTGATGCAAGTAGGGAAGCAGGAATTCATGGAGTGGCCGACTAAGTTGAAGAGGAACACGAGAAGGGAGAACCCCAAGAAGTACTGCAAGTACTACCGCGACACCGGCCGCGACACCAAGGTCTACTACATGCTCAAGAACGAGATCAAGTCCCTCATCTGCTATGAGAACTTAAAGTATTTTGCTGGAGGAGATGCCCTAGTGTCATCCTCATAGTAGCCTCAGGCCGAGCCCCACAATCATCTTCCCTTGGCCGGAGTGATTAAAGTCATAGCTGGAGGCTCGTCCTCGAGGGGAGCATCAGCCTCATCTTGGAAAGCACATGCCCTATAGTACAATAGCTAGAGCCAAGCACCAAAGAGGTCAAGGTTGGAAGACCTAATTTCCTTCTCAAACTACGACCTATGAGGGGCATTTGTGCCCCACAATGACATGTTGGTGGTGTCAATGACCATCACCAACTACATGGTGAAAAGGATCCTCATAGACAATAGTTCTTTAGCCGACATCCTATTCTACGAGACGTTTGAGAAGATGCAGTTGATGTCAGACCAACTATAGCACATTGATGTGTCACTCATCGACTTCACAGGAGCAGCTATCAAACTCAAAGGAAAAATAACCCTACTGGTCACCATAGGGACTAAGCCTCGACACGTCACTTGGATGGCTGAGTTCTTGGTCGTGAAGATAAACTCACCTTACAATGCCATCATAGGGAGGCTGACCCTTTACGCACTCAAGGTGGTCATCTTGTCTTGCCACCTTGCCATGAAGTTCCCCATGGAGCATGGCATAGGGGAGGTTAGAAGAAACTAGCAAGCTAACAGACAGTGCTACATTGCGGCGTTAAAAGGCAAGAACAATGAAGCCCTACCACTGGAGGGGCTTGACCTCAGGGATGAATTATCAAATTGAGGCTAGCTAGTTGAGGACTTTATCTCGGTTTCCCAAGACGAGGCCAAGCCCAAGAAAATTGTACAAGTAAGATCTCACCTCCCCCAGGACACACTTTCCAAACTGGTAAGCTTCCTCAAAGCTAATACTAATGTGTATGCTTGGTCCATTGCTGATATGCCAGGAATTGACCCCTCAATCATTACTCATAGGCTAAGTGTGGACCTGAACTATAAGCCGATTCAAAAAAAGAAGATGAACATTGCATCAGAGTATTGGAAAGCCATCGGAGAGGAGGTGGACAAGCTACTTGGCACCGACTTCATACAAGAGGTACGCTACCCTAAATGTCTATCTAATGTGGTCATGGTTAAGAAAGCTAATGGGAAATGGCACATCTACATTGATTTCACAGATCTCAACAAGGCCTACCCCAAAGATAGCTTTCCTTTGCTGAGGACCTTGTCGATGCCACCACAGGATGCGAGCTACTAAGCTTCATGGATGCTTTCTCCAACTACAACCAGATAAAGATGCATCTGGCGAGGACAATACCAGAAAGCCTTTGAAGTGTTAAAGTCCTATGTTGTGTCACCACCGTTGCTCATGAGGCCCCTCCTAGGAGAAACTTTATTCTTGTACCTCTTGGCTGGGGACGAGGCTATCAACTCGGTGTTGGTTCAGGAAGACAAGGGAGTTCAGAGGCTAGTTTATTATGTCAGCAAGGTGATCCACGAGGCCGAGACCAGATACTTAGAAGTAGAGAAAGTAACCTTTGTGCTAGTGATCTCGTCCAAGAAACTGAGGCCTTACTTTCAAGCCTACAACATCTCGGTGTTAATCAACCAGGCCCCTTAAGTTGGTGCTCTCGAAGTCGGAGACCTCTGATTGGCTAACCAATGTGCTATTGAGCTATTGGAGTTCGACTTACATTATCAACTGAAACTTGCAATAAAGGCGCAAGCATTGGTAGACTTCTTGGTTGAATGCACCTTCAGCCACGACCACAACCAAGCCCCCAAGAATGAGGAAGATTAGTTGCCAACCTAGACCTTGTTCATAGATGGATCCTCTAATGCCAAGGGAAGAGGAGTCGGCCTCATACTTTTCACCATGGATAATAACGAATTAGAATATGCATTGTGGTTTGGTTTCCCTGCTTCCAATAATGAAGCCGAGTATGAGGCCCTGCTAGCTAGCCTCCAACTTGTAGAAGACCTCGGAGGCAAGCACATTGAGGTCTTCAACAACTCACAATTGGTTATGAACTAGGTGAATGGAGAGTATGAGGCCAAAGAGCCAAATATGTTCAAATACTTGAACAAAGTTCGAGAGCTAACTGACCACTTCTAACACTTCACTCTACACCAAATCCCACGGGCTAAGGAAACACGAGTTGATGCCTTGAGAAAACTTGCAAGTTATTTAGGGTCGTCCCTCGGCTGCACTGTGCACATCAAGAGCTTACACATCCCAGCATCGGAGAGAGGCAAGTGTTCCTCGTCTAAGCTGAGCCTAGTTGGATGGATCCCATTCTTGCCTACTTGCAATGTAAGCAGCTGCCATCTGACAAGAAGGAGGCAAGGAGAATCCAACATCAGTCAACACGGTGCACCATACTCAAGGGAAAATCGTATAGAAGATGCTTCAACCTGCCTTATCTCAGATGCCTCCGGCAAGAGGAGGGCGAGTATGTGCTAAGCGAAATCCATTAAGGCATCTGCGGTAATCATCTAGGGGGGTAGGACCTTGGCACAAAAAGCACTTAGGTAGGAATACTTTTGGTCGACCTGTTAGACAGTTGTATGCCCTTAGCTCCAATCAGAATGATGTACATTACGAATTTATTGTAAATGAACAAATTAAATATCTGATTCATGTTCTTGTGGTGTGTATTGTGTAATACCCTTAAATTGGACACTAATGAGACTTGTGTTGGTTTAGAACGTTCACAGCCAATGGGTCAGTCTGGGGAGACCTATCCTGATAAGGCTGACACTGATGTCCTGCCAAGTCGGTTGGGGTAGCCTGTCTCTGCCTCCAGGGTGAGACCCGAAGTACATGCAGAGTAGGATTAATTGAATCTTTGAACCGGACCAGATTTCCAGTATTGCCCTGGACCTTGGAGATTGGTGGGCAAAACTGGAAAGTTACACCTAACCCCTAGACTCGATTATGATACTGCACTAGGTGTCGGATTGGGTTGTCTTCGATATGCCAAACAATGAGATCCTTAGTGGGGGTCAAAACCTGGGTATGTTGGGACAGTCTGAGAATTCATTTGAGTGGGTGATCATAGTAACAGGATCAACCCCTTTGTTGGACAAAGGTAATGATCGGGGATGCTCTCTCTTTGATGGAAACCAAGACTGCCGGTAGCCGATTTCAATTGTTGAGATTTGTTTTGCAAAATATATTTTATATGAGATATAAAAGTATATATATTATGGTTTCCAAACGTTTGCAAAACGGTTTTAATTCCCGGGATCCATGTGAGTAGAGAGTGCAGTAATGTTCCTTGCAGCCGAGGGAGAGGTCCTCTCTTGTCGGGCAGTGTATGATCATTATGGGCTGAGAGGTTGACTATAAGACCATTGAGGGTAATACCTAATGGACTAATCTTGCATCTGCCCACAGTCCTTGGGTGTTACAAGGTGGTTTAGCCTAGGGACCACATAGGGTAAGTGTTAGGCCCATAGAGCCCATGTGATGGGTTTCAGGGGGTGCACTGTCCATAACAGTGTATTCGGCCAGGCCTTGTAATAAAGGTTGGGCTGAACCCATGTGGCTTATGTGTATATCAATGTTTGGGTCCCACGCCATACAAGGAAGCCCAACTGGGTAGCAGTTTGGAAGGCTAAGTGAGCATATAACCTTATTGGGCCTAAATCCCATTTCGAACTGGGCTGATTTGATTAGTTAAATAAGGGGAAAATTCTGATATTAGATTAGCAGATAGGATTGGGTCTTAACCCTATCCACTCAGAGTCCAGATCTGAATGTGATTCAGATCTGGAAACCTCCTAATGAAATTAGGAGAAGGTTGATCTAATCTGCAGATAAGGGTTTACCCTTATCACTTAAGGGGAATTCTGATCCAAATATGATTTGGATCAGCAACTCCTAATGGGATTAGGAGCTGATCCCTTTAAGTTTATAAAAGTAGGAGGGGGCGGCTGCCTTTAGAAGACACATATTCACATCCTCTTCAGAGCTGAAGTCACAGAAGAGAGAATTCAGCATCACTGCGCTAAATCTCTCTTGCTGCCTCCTTCTTGCTGCCACCACATCTGCCAGTTCATTCTCCTCTTGTTAGTAGGGGATCAAGATTGGATCTTGATATCAGTCTTTTGTGGAAGGGCTGATTGGAAGTAGTGCTAATGTGTCATCCAGCTGATTCTTGCGAAGGATCCGGTTCTTGTGAAGAACATTGCTGATTCTGCTCCATCCTACACTGTGCCATCTTCACTGGGAGTAGTTTTTGGTTCCTCCCTTGGGCGTGAACACCTCAATTGAGAAATACTATTTCTCTGTATCAGGTATATCCCTTTCCTACTGCTTTTGTTCAGATCTAGTTTGGTTCTTGGTTCAAGATCGATCATTGAAAAATATGATTTTTCTAAAATAGGGAATACGATTCCCAGTAGGATGGAGAGAAATTTTTGAAATTTGCCCATTTTATTCCGCAAGATTTGGGCATCCATATGATGGATATCTCATCCCTTCAGTTAATCCCACGTGCCTGTGGCATTACCGACTTGGCCATATCAGTATTGACCGAATCACAAGACTGGTAAAAGATGGTCCTTTGGATTTTCTAATTGTAGAAGATCTTCCCACTTTTGAGCCTTGCCTTCAGGGTAAGATGAAAAAGAGGCCATTAAACAGTAAGCCTGAAAGATGTACAGTCACGCTTGACCTTATACATACTGATGTATTTGGTCCCCTGAGTGTTGGGACCTGTAACCAGCACGTGTACTTCATTACATTTACCGATGATTATTCTCGGTATGGTTGTGTACCTAACGAGACATAAGTCAGAATCCTTTGAAAAGTTCAAAGAGTTCAGACAAGAGGTCGATAAACAATTTGGGAGAGAAATTAAGTCCCTTCGATCAGGTTGAGGCGGCGAGTATCTCTCTGACGAATTCAGGGACTACTTGAAGGTCGATGGGATAGTATCACGGTTGGCTCCTCCTGCTACACCACAACTTAACGGTGTTTCAGAGAGGAGGAATAGGACCTTATTAGATATGGTCCGGCCACTTCTCATCCATTCAGAGTTACCCACATCCTTTTGGGGATATACATTGGAAACCGCAATATACGTGCTGAATCGGGTTCCAACCAAATCAATTCCGAAGACTCCTTATGAGCTTTGGACCAAAAAGAAACCAAGTGTACGACACTTGAAGATTTGGGGTTGTCCGGCACACGTTAAAAGAAAGAGTACGGACAAATTGGAATCCAAGACCAGCCGTTGCCTATTTGTAGGCTACCCAAAAGGCTCTATGGGTTACCTATTCTATGACCCAAGTGAGCAGATGGTGTTTTGTAATCGAAATGCACAATTCTTGGAAAATGATTACATCCTAAACAATCATCGTCAGGAAATTGTTCTTGATGAGGAGAGCTTGGATGTAGTGGGAGTTGTTCCACAAGTTCCAGGTAGTGATCAACCTAGAAGATCTACCCGGGTATCCAGGCCACTAGTCCGTTTTGGTTATGACCAGGATAGTTACCTAGTGGAAGCCTTGACCAGTGAGGAGGATCCTGTGACTTATGCGGAAGCTATATTGGACATAGACTCCCTTAAGTGGGTAGATGCCATGAGTGATCAACCTAGAAGATCTACCCGGGTATCATGGCCACTAGTCCGTTTTGGTTATGACCAGGATAGTTACCTGGTGGAAGCCTTGACCAGTGAGGAGGATCCCATGACTTATGCGGAAGCTATGTTGGACATAGACTCCCTTAAGTGGGTAGATGCCATGAGAGCTGAGATTGACTCAATGGAGACTAACGGAGTTTGGACTCTAGTAGATCCGCCCCCGGGGTAGCTGTAGCAGCATACCATGACTATGAGATTTGGAAAATGGATGTCAAAACTACATTCTTGAATAGAGATCTTACTGAAGATATCTATATCCAGCAACCGCAAGGCTTCATAGTTGTGGGTCAGGAACACATGGTATGTAAACTAAATAGATCCATATATGGACTTAAGCAAGTTTCTAGGAGTTGGAACATCCGATTTGACTCTACTGTCAAAACGTTTGACTTTGAGCAGAATCCGGATGAGTCCTGTGATTACAGGAAGACCAGTGGGGACAAGGTTAAGTTCTTGGTTCTGTATGTAGACGACATTCTACTCATTGGGAGTGATGTAGGAATGTTGACTACGGTGAAAGTATGGCTTTCACAGGAATTCTCCATGAAAGATCTTGGAGAAGCCTCCTATATACTGGGTCTTCGACTCTATAGAGATAGATCGAAGTGGATAATAGGATTATCCCAATTTGCTTACATTGACAAAATTGTCAAGAGATACAGCATGGAGAATTCCAAGAAAGGAAATGTTCCTTTTAGGCACGGAGTCACTCTCTCCAAGAAGATGTCTCCCAAGACCGCTGAGGAGATTGAGGGCATGAAGAATGTTCCCTATGCCTCAACCATAGGGAGCATCATGTATGCCATGCTGTGCACTCGTCTTGACATTGCTCAAGCAGTGAGCAGATTTCAAGCTAACTCAGGGCAAGAGCACTGAACTGTTGTGAAAAACATACTTATGTACCTTTGAAGGACAAAAGAGTTTTGTCTGGTATTCGATGGTAGCTCACTACAGATCCAGGGGTATACTGATGTCGATTTCTAGTTGGATCCAGATGATAGAAAGTCTACATCTGGGTATGTTTTCACGATAGGATCGTGTGATGTTTCCTGAAAGTCAGCAAACAGGGGTCCTAAGTAGCAAATTAACAGTCACAACCCAAGCTGAACACATTGCCGTAAGTGAGGCTGCCTTATGAATGAAGGTGTTCATTCCTGAATTTGGAATTCAGCACATCACCCATTCCACTATTCTATGACAAGACTGGACCTACGGGAGATTGATGTTAAGAGGTAGCATTAGCAGAGAATGTGGCAGATCCATTGACTATGCCACTGACACAGAAAGTGTTTATGAAACACATGAAACACGTGGAAAGTCTGGGACTCTGGCTTGTACCAGATTAGACCTAAGTGCAAGTGGGAGCTGTTAGACAGTTGTATGCCCTTAGCTCCAATCAGAATGATGTACATTATTAATTTATTGTAAATGAATAAAGTAAATATTTGATTCATGTTCTTGTGGTGTGTTTCTGTGTAATACCCTTAAACTGGACACTAATGAGACTTGTGTTGGTTTAGAATGTTCACAACCAGCGGGTCGGTCTGGGGAGACCTATCCTGATAAGGCTGACACTGATGTGCTGCCAAGTCGGTTGGGGTGGCCTGTCTCTGCCACCAGGGTGAGACCCGAAGTACATACAGTGTAGGATTAATTGAATCTTTGAACCGAACCAAATTTCTAGTATTGCCCTGAACCTTGGAGATTGATGGGCAAAAATGGAAAGTTACACCTGACCCCTAGACTCGATTATGATACTGCACTAGGTGTCGGATTGGGCTGTCTTTGATATGCCAATTAGTGATATCCTTAGCGGGGGTCAAAACCTGGGTATGTTGGGATAGTCTGAGAATTCATCTGAGTGGGTGATCATAGTGACAGGATCAGCCCCTTTGTCG
>NW_010729167.1:1442581-1477654 GCF_000365185.1 Nelumbo nucifera
AGGGTAAGTGTTGGGCCCATAGAGCCCATGTGATGGGTTTCAGGGGGTGCACTGTCCATAACAGTGTATTCGGCCAGGCCTTGTAATAAAGGTTGAGCTGAACCCATGTGGCTGATGTGTAGATCAATGTTTGGGCCCCACGCCATACAAGGAAGTCTAACTGGGCAGCAATTTAGAAGGCTAAGTGAGCACATAACCTTATTTGGCCTAAATACCATTTCGAACTGGGCTGATTTGATCAGTTAAATATGGGGCAAATTCTGAGATTAGATTAGCAGATAGGATTGGGTCTTCACCCTATCCACTCAGAGCGCATTCAGATCTGGAAACCTCCTAATAGAATTAGGAGGGGGCTGATCTAATCTGTAGATAAGATAAGGGTTTACCTTTATCACTTAAGGGGAATTCTGATCCAAATATGATTTGGATCAACAACTCCTAATGGGATTAGGATCTGATCCCTTTAAGTTTATAAAAGGAGGAGGGGGTGGCAGCCTTTAGAAGACACATATTCACATCCTCTTCAGAGCTGAAATCACAGAAGAGAGAATTCAGCATCACTGCGCTAAATCTCTCTTGCTGCCTCCTTCTTGCTGCCACCACATCTGCCAGTTCATTCTCCTCTTGTTAGTAGGGGATCAAGATTGGATCTTGATATCAGTCTTTTGTGGAAGGGCTGATTGGAAGTAGTGCTCACATGCCATCTAGCTGATTCTTGCGAAGAATTTGGTTCTTGTAAAGAATGTTGTTGATTCTGCTCCATCCTATACTACGCCATCTTCAGTGGGAGCAGTTTTTGGTTCCTTCCTTGGGCGTGAACACATCCATTAGGAGATACTATTTCTCTGTATTAGGTATATCTCTTTCCTACTGCTTTTGTTCAGATCTGGTTCGGTTTTTGGTTCAACATTGATCATTGAAAAATATGATTTTTCTAAAATAGAGAATACAATTCCCAGTAGTACGAAGAGAAATTTTTGAAATTCGCCCATTCTATTCCACATGATTCGGGCGTCCATACGATGGATATCTCATCCCTTCAGACCATCCAAAAGGATGCTATTGTGTTGGTACAAAAGTGTGATCGATGCCAAAGGCACTCCGATATCCTCCATCGGTCTGTAACAACCCTCTCGGCCCTTAACAGCCTCTGGCCCTTTGCAAAGTGAGGAATGGACCTCTTTGGACCTTTCCCCCCGAGGCCTTGGCAACCATTATGGCTAAGATAATTAAGACCTTCTTCTAGAAGAATATTATCTATCGGTTTGGCATCCCCTACATGCTTGTCACTGACAATGGTTGATAATTCGACGATGCCAAATTCAGAAAATGGTGTAAAAGCCTAGGGATAAGGCAGTGGTTCACCTCAGTCGGCTACTCTCAAACTAACAAGATAGTTGAGGTTACCAATAAGGCGATCTTAGACAGACTGAAGGCAAGATTAACAAGAGCCAAAGGGCTTTGGGCAGATGAGCTATACAACATTCTCTGGACATACCGAATGACACCTCAGACTGCCATAGGTGAAACCCCCTTAAACATGACATATGGGATAGAACTTGTCATCCCAGCAAAGATTGACTAGTCAATGCTTTGGATTAAGGCATATCAGGAAGCTAAGAATAGTGAAAAGTTAAGAAACAACCTTGACCTATTGGAAGGTGTTCGAGAGCAAGCCCAAATCAAGGTCGTGACATACCAATAAAGAGTTGCAAGATACTACAACTCCCGAGTCAGAGAGCATCACTTCAAGGAAGGCAACCTTGTCCTTAGAAAAGTTATAGTTCCTAAGCCCGACGTCAAAAGGTTTGGCCTAAACTGGGAAGGGCCCTACAGAATGAAGCAAGTAGTAAGACCTAACACCTTTTGGCTGGAGTATATGGGTGGAAGACCGGTGCCTCGCACCGAGTATACTATCAATAGAGTTGTAAATACCTTAGTAGAAAATTCTAAGTGAAAAGTGCAAATTCCTCTTACCTCTAATATTTCTTTGTGTAAATGTTCTCGTCCCCTCCAGTTGCCAAGACCCCTCGACCAATTGACCGCAGCATACAACTTTTCTTAGGATTGTACATCCGGACCAAGCGGAGGCCCTCTTCGGTCGGTCGACCATGGCATATGACCTTATTTAAGGTTATATGCTTGGACCAAATGTCAGCCCCAAGGCATACGGCACTTTGCGAGTCATACACCTAGCTACCTTTTGACCTTTTGTGACTAAGGCAAGAACTTCTAGGACCTTGGCAACTATTGATAAGATAGGCCACAACCCCAGCCTTGGCCTCAAAGACCCTTAAAGAAGCGAGTCTTTAGAGGCCAAAGAGCCAATGTTGGCCAAATACTTAATAAAAAGCATGACGAATGACACATTAAGTAAACGACACTTCCCCACCAAGGCAACCACTCATGACCTCGGCTACAAAGCCTTTGTGTAATGACGCACTGAGAATGATGTCGGCCTCAGCTACAATCGAATTCCCTCTTTTTTGCTAAGGAAAAGTGTTCCAAGACTTCAATAGCTACTATTGAACAGTTCATGGTGTCAACAACGGCCTAAAGGAATCTAATACAAAATGTCCTCACAAAAGCCTAAGTAAAGAAGACTTTTGAAATAAAGAATTACTTTATTAAAGGATAGCAAGTTTCTTTACAAAGATGCCTCTTTGGGGGGAGGCAACGGTCCCGTGCACAAAACAAGGGAGAAAAAAGAGAAAAGAAGAAAGGGAGAACATCTTCTAGCAAGAAACTTAATTTGCATTTACTAAAGTGTCTTTACAAAAAAAAGGCCTCTTATGGGGGAAGCGTTGACCCCTTACAAAAAAAGAACAAGAAGAAAAAAATACAAGTTTTAGGGGCATGCAAAACCAAACAAAAGAAAACAAGAAAAAATTTATTGTCCCCCTCTAGTCTGAGTGACGGCTTGGGTAGTGGCATTAGAGGTTGGGTTCTCTTTCGTCCCCAATATGTCCACTATCTACTGAGCTTCACTAGCAAACGGATCCAGCTAGCCGGCGTCAAAGCTAGGAAGGAACTTTGTCACCTGGGCCTTATAGTCATAAGCCTAGGAGGCAAAGGTGGTCAAATCCATCTAATGCTCCTTCGAGGTCTTATATTTTTTTGACTGCCTTTGAAGCGGACTCCTCCAACTACTACTCCATTGATGCCAAGGAGGACTTTAGCTCCTTCATGAGCTCCACATTATTCGCCACCTCGGCCTTGACTTTCTTACAACTCTTGTGCTCATCACGTGCCCGGCCCTTGGCCACCTCCCGATCAGCCTACGCCTCGGTCACTTGCTTCTTTAGGCACTCAATCTCCTCCTATGCCCACCGAAGCTATTGGATCAGCACCTCGACCTTATTGCAAATGCCGATCGAGCAAGAAACCATCTATACATGAAAAAGGAAAATTGTCAGTCACATACTGCTAAGAAGATCTCAGCAACACAATGGACTCGAAGAAGTGTACATATACCTCAATAGCCTTGTCCAAAAGTGTGTCCAGAACCAAGTCCACCAAATACTACATCCAAGACTGGCGGTTCCCAGGAAGGACAATGCCAACCGCTAGTTGTCGATTGACGCTAGGAACCAACCAAGAGTCCCCCTCTTGGACACTCCATGTTGGCCGAAAGATCCACTAAGTGTTGAGTGTCTCATTCTCCTAGGATCAAATGACCGAGGCTCCTCCTAATGTGACCCACCCGAGGTCCTTAGGTTGGTGTTGCTTGTGCAGCTAAGTCTTTTGGCCTGAGGGTCTTGGTCCTTTCCTACAAGGCACTTTTGCACCTATGTCTTCTTATAGGCCGCTTCGGCCTCGGCCCATTGTCTTATGGGTCCGTCCTTTGGTGGACACAGAGGTGTGCTTCCAATAACTCCTTTCCTGGCGGCTCTCTTAGATGATGCCTCTAGCAGCTTCACCTTCCTATTGCTCTCCATTTCTACAAACAAGAGAAGCAAATGGGTTAGAAGAGCGCTAACCAAACTTAATGAATTTCATAATTGGCAAACAGTAGGAGTGTCCATACTAAAAGGGGTAGGATTAAGGCTGGCCATGACCAAGGCCTCCTCCACACCAAGGGTCTGACATGAATTGTTCCGCCCAGCCGAAGTCAATTCACCACGACCTTCTCATTATCGCTGCTATGTGGCGTAATCCTCTCGTCCAACATCTCTAGATTTCCCCAACCAGACCGAAAGGACCACCCTTGGGGGAAAATAACAAAGAAGAATTTCTTCTTCCAGTTGTGGATAGACGATGGATTGACCACTGTTAGCACCCAATTTTTGCTCAATCCCTTCATCTTGCCTGTTTGTACTCCCCTTTTGCACTCCAAAAACTTGAAATTCAACCAGATCAACTTGAGACTTTCCAAACCTAAAAAAATACACAATCCACAAGACAAACAAGAACCTTGATCAGACATCATCCCCAAACTTGAAAATACTATAACTTAGTTATACATCAGTTTTTATGACTAAACTACAAAGATCCACCATTCATCATGCCAACTTCCTTTTTAATGGCCCCGATCTATGCAACTCCTCCAAAATCAAATCCAACATATACATCACCCCAAGATCACTAGGAAATAATCAAATGGTGAATCCCACCACGAATCTTCAACAACCAACCGCAAAAACATCAAGATCCCATTCAGATGGCCCTGAATGATTACCAAGATCGACCATATATTTCTCAAATCAAAACCATCCACTTGACTCCTCACCCTAATTCATGCCTATCTTCCAAATTTTAGCTCAAAACGCCCACGTTTAACCCTCATTAAGCCTAGATCCTATTCCAACAAATCTCATTAATATGAGCCTACCATCCATCATCCAAACTTCGCATGACAAATCAGACCTCACCATTATGTTTGGAGACTCGAAAAACCCTTGCATGTCAAATCTCACAACCAAACACCTCCGTTTGACCATTGAAAAGGTAAGATTCCATTTCAAACCCTCTCGATTGATTGGAAAACCATAAGCTAAAACCATGATCTAAAATAAATAAACAAATATACACCTTTGATCAAAGATCCATCACTTCCATTAGATTCAGGATAATCAAAAGTGCCAACCCACCAAATGTCATCCCAAAATTCCCTCATTTAATCTTTTATCGAACAAATATTCTGTTTTAATAAATCTCATTGATCCGAACTTGTCAGTCATAAATCTCAACCATCTCGACCTCATTTTCCCGATCAGACCTCACCACTGTGTTCAAAGACCCAGAAACCCTAGGACACCAAATTTCATGACCATACTGATTCATTTGATCGTTAAACTAGAAAGATACCATTTCAGTGCACCAGATTACATTGCCACATCATCTGGCCCAACCTAAAGCCTTAAAAGGGTGATGGCTGATGTCAAACCCATTCTTGACCCATTAGAACACCTGGACCAATCAAACAAAGCTTAATAAACCCATAAAGCTCAAAATACCAAACAAACTCCTACTTAACACCAAGAGAAGACAAAATAGTTTTAAAAAGTTCATAAAATTTACATTTTCTGCCACTGTCAACCCCAAATACGAGATTGCAACGCCTGGCACGTCCCAAGCTCCCATTGGACACATAAAACCTGTGACGACCACCCTCAAATCAAAGAAAATGTTTCACCAAACAAGAAAGCTTGACTATGCACCTATTTCTTTAAAGAATCTTTGCCTATTTTAGTGAAAGAACTCTGCTCAGTCACAAACACTGTAGCTGAGCGAATTTCAGGCCCATCTCCCTCCATTTTCTCTATAAGTAGAGGCCCAACTCGAGCTTGAAGAGGAGAAGAGACCAAGGGGGGCTAAAAGAAGGAAGCCTGAGAGAGGTTCCTAGAGAAAGAAAAAGAGAGAAGGGAGGAGAAGAGTTTCCCCAATTTCCGTAACTCACCTGTTTTGCTTGAAATCTCAAAACCCTTGAAGCCAAGCTCAAGCCTCATCCCCTATTTTCCAACTTAACACCAGAAGCGTTCAGCCCAGCTCTTGCCTTACTCAAGTTTTTTTTGAAGTCCTTTTAGCTACTGGAAACCTTTTGGCAAGGTACATACGAAAGGTCAGTCTCCTTTAGTCATTCTGAGTTGCTTGAGGTTCTAAAATGTTGGAGAACCATTGTTTGTGATTTCTTCTTGGCCGAGAGTAGAGGCAGAGAGGTGAGGGTCTTAAGGAAATTAGTACCTAAGATCCGATAACATCACCTCAAAATTAGTCTTAGGAGAAGTTGAAAACACGTTCCTCCATATTTAAGAAGTTCTTGCAACTATTTCTATTTCACTCTAAAAGAAACTGAGTATGAACAACTCCCATATTGGACTGATATAGCAGCTTGGAGAGAGGGGTGCCTAACACCTTCCCTCTCCCAATCCTTGAAACCCTAAATCTCTTGGTTGTGTGTCTTTGCCATGGAAAACGGAGTCACTGTCAAAGACATAAATTGATATTGTCAAACCCGAAAATGAGGGCCCATTTCCTCTAAAAAATGGGTGGCGACTCCAACTCTTTGGGTCAGCCATGAGCTTTTCGGAGCTCACAACCACCACCCTTCCCTATTGGTCTTGGAAGTACCACAAGTTGTCCTCGTCAGGATCCTTAGTGCGAATAGACACCAAATCATGTTCAGCATCACTAACACCTCTCAGAGGTGAGCCATCACCAATATGACCATTATTGTCCTAACGGCATTGGGAGTGAGTTGGCTAAGGGTGAGGTTATAATGGTTCAGGATCTTGGGAATGAGGGGGTGCAAAGGAAACTACAACCCGAAGTGAAGGTAATGCTCATGATGCACACCTCCCTTTCAAGAGCAAGCCGCGGCCTATCACCCACACAAGAGACTCTAACCTTATAGTCCCCCGGAATGTAGTACCTCTCGATCAACACACTAACTTGCCCCTTTTCAAGAGTGTTGTCCAAGTTAAAGTGAGGATAACGCCCCAGTGTCACGCCTCGGTATTCAGGCTCGATCTGCTCCTTGGCCGGGGGTTCTCAGCCTCTTCCACATCCACCACATTTGGGTAATCAAGAGCATTCCCTAGGCTGTCATCCCTCAGCTATGTGGAACTAGTACTCTCATTGGCAAAGCCCGCACTTTGGTGATCGTGCTTAGCTCCATGAGACACAACCCTCTCCCTCAACACTTGGATGATAGACATTCGAGAGGAGCTCTTGGAGTCACTACAGTCACTCCCATCACTACTGCTAGGAGTACTCTAGTTAGGAAGGTTATAAGCCTCACAACCAGAATCCAAGGCTGATATGTTGGAGGCAAGAATTCTTTACCCAAAGGTGTTAATCAAAGAAGGTCTAAGGGATTGGTTCTTGATAGTAGAGGTGTCCTCAGTAGCTCCAAGGAGAAGGTTTCAAGAAAATGGTGGAGAGTCACTCAACTAACCTCCCTATCTAAAGAAAAATGTATGGCTCAGATCTAACTGATCCAAAAGCCGTGGACCTGTCGACTTGATAGTCCAAACCGATAGGCTCTACGTGGCACCAACCTCAAGAGACGAAATGACGCCAAGAGATGGGGCTGGTTCACCCATTGGCTCTCCAGTTCAAGGATACGCTGAACTAGACCCCCCCTATGTCATCTCGTACATGGCTTCATTCAATCAACCCCGATGCCCATCCTGCGTATGGATATATGATACCCGTCCCGCGTATGGACATACAATGAGTGACTTCAACTCCCATGTGAGGCATAGACAACGGGCCACAGTCACGTCTCCTCAGCCTGAGATGGTCCTTTATTAATCTAAAGGGTGAACGAAGGAGCAGTTGCCGCACAGCTGTTGAGAAGATCTCTGCAGCCGAGGCTGACATCTCCATGCGAATGTATTATACTCTCTTCAGCCAAAGTCGAGGCCTTGACACAACCCGTTAACTGATCTCGATTGCTATGGCCTCAAGAGTGTGGGGCAAGTGATGTAAGGGTATCTGGCCGACCAACAAATCTTGACACTTGGCGTTGGTTGGATCCTTCCCGGCCATCTCATGGATCCTGACACGTGGTGTCGGCCGGACGCACCCTGACCATCCATCACCAACCACTGGTAGCCACCGCCACCTGCTCCCAACTACTACTCCTCTCAAGCAATTCTGACAATAAAAAGGGGCTTCAACATTGAGGTAAACATACATTGGAACTCAATCTTTATCTCTCTTCTCTTGCTTGGTCTGACCCTTCAGAGCCCTCTACTAACTTGGCCGTTGGAGCCTTTGCCCTTGGGATAACTCCCGGGGCCTCTGACATCTTCACTCTCTCAGTAAGTTGGACCTATCAGCCTCGGACACTAGAAATTACATTGTTGTCCTTGGCTCCATATTTGGCAGCAACAGTTCTCCCTTTGATCCAATCCTCAAAGGTTCAATCTTTTAAGTCTTGAAACTATTTGGCCTCCAAGAATATCCACATGAAACAAAACAATAGCAAGGACATCTTTATCTACCTTTCTTTCTCATGGAGTGGAAGGAAAACTAGAAGGGGGGTAGCTCATTAGATTGTGCTAGCATTAATGTTCTATCTATTCCTCTTGTTTTGGTGTCTCTCACACCCTATGGCTGCCCCATGTATGGTTTATATAAGGGGATCTAAACCATAATTGCAATTAGCAAACTTAATCCTTAAGTTTTACTTAATTGCTAATTAGTCCCTCACTAAAACTCTTTTAGTGAATCACCCCTCCTTTAATCATTGTCTATGTCTTACCCATTTTTTGTGTAACCTCTTAGGTTCAATACTATTAGGTAGTAGCAATTAATACTAAGCTCTATTCGTATTCCAAATGGAATTCCTTTCCATTGAGCTGAATTGGAACTCTTTCAATTCTCCCTTCTATGTGGACTAGTAAGTATGCATGTGCTTTGCATGTAATAATTTTTGATGATGATGATGATGATAGTAAATAATATGTTTTCAAAATTTTCAATACTTTTTTATATTTCAATGCCTAAAAATTATTTTTATTTGTGACACTTATTTTTGTTTAATATGAGGAATATACGATATTAGATATGTGCCCAAATGTTTCTACATTTTTTTTGTATTTTAAATACTTTGTGTGTTTTCATCTTTTTAATTTTTATTATTATATAATTATGACATCAAGGGTTTACACATTTGAGGTTGAATTGTTGACTCGCCACCAAACAGAAAAACAACTCTATTTTTGGGTTGATTTGTATTTCTATGTTCAATTAAAACAATTATTCTTTGCGACACTTATTTTTTAATTTGGTTAATTAATATAAGATTCAGTGAAAGAATGGAAGTTAATACTCTGAATACAAAATTTGATGGGAGGGAATTGAATGAGGAGAAATGTAGTAGTTCAAATTACATTTTGTATCCTCATAAAAAATAGGGGTATTCTAATAAAAAATTGGTTTCAATGAATTTTAATGGGAGTTAATACATTAAATATAAGAATTAAGGAGAGGGTTAAAGTGATTGGTCAATTTACATTTTTGTCTGCACAATGAGAAAGGGACTAAATTCAAAAATTGTGGTATTTTAGTCGATCAAAAATTTTACACTCTTATTCATACTTTTAATAGTAGTATAGATGATCAACCATCATTTACAGGGTTTCTACTAATCATGAGTGACACTTGACAATAAAAAATGGCTACCCTAATAGCTTGAATATTTGATTGAACCTTTCACTAGACAATTTCCATGTAATTAAATCCTTCTATTATACAATGTCTTAAAAGAGTAAAGGGTCATGAAGAAATTGTCAAACCCTACTAGCCCATTCATATGTCCATTTAAGTTGATGATTACTCTTATGGTGACACTTGGACCACTTTCCATAAATCATGGTGCCTTGGGCAAGGACTTCCTTGAGTCATATTAATCATAGATACATAGGACATTCTCCCTCTCTACTAAGGATGATAGATTCAATTTTCAGTGTTGTGTACTCACATGCCTCCATGTATAAGTCACTATGCCCACACTCAAGGCCTCTTGGTTAGAGCATAAGTGTACTGCATTATTAAAACATAGAAACTCATATACAAGTCAACTATGGTGTTTCAGGTGTAAGGAACACTTATATAACTAAAATCATAGAAGTAATCTCTAACAAGCTTACAAAACTCCATGTGATTGTTTTCTTTAATGGATCATATTCAATGAATTTGTTCTCTAACAAGTCCCCACATATTTGATACAATGTCTATACAGAAGTAATTTGAGATTCATCACCCCTTAAAGCTTGCACAAATTATCAAAGCCCTCTTAATAATCCTCCAACTAGGAACAACTTAAGGATCATGCATGTACAAAGAATGATATATCCCAAATTGTTAACATACTTAAGAATATGTCTTCTGGTTTTGTGGATTATTCATGTGAATGTAAATTAAAAGAAACATGAATTAAAGCTTGTGCTTTATTATAATAAAATATGAACACTACAAAGTGCTCAATATATGTGTCAAATGATTGGGTTTAGGGATTATACAACTAGAATTTATATATGGATGTGGTCATTAATGATGTAGATTGAAGCTATGTTTTCCCATTTCCATGTCTCAGTCCTTGAGGACAAAGGGCGCCATCTTTTGAGGGAGGAATTGTTACGAGTTGTTACAACATGGGACCATGGGCCATCATGTGTGTAAGGCTGTAAGCATAGTAAGGGGAGGTTAAATCTGTGTCTAGATAATAAGTTTTTTGTTCAACGCAAACTAACCCAACCTAATGGCTCCTTAATAAAAAAATCTTATTTGTTAAGAGTTTTTAAGTTTGCCATGTCAGCATGCCATGTGGCAAGTTTCGATCAATATATGCCGGTTGCAAGTTTTGATAAGTAATATTCAAGGTTTTTAACTTTGTGTTGTGGAGTCATAGAATGTATATATTTATCAAAGGGGAATGAAATCAAGCATCCTACAAAATTTTGTCAACAATGAAATTCTAAAAAACAAATTTTATAAGATAATTGGTTTTTCCTTTCTCATCCCATTCTTTCTCGTCAAGCAAAAGGACCATTTATACAATTCTTGTAGATATTCTAGGTGTTCCTTTTGCTTGTGCCTTGTAGTTTTATCAAAAAAAAAAGAAGCGCCCATTAAATTGCTCTTTACTGTTTGAAATTTGAAATGAATGAGATTTTGAATGTTGGTGTGTTCACTTTTTTCATAGATGCAAACCCTAATCAAAGAGTCAAAAAGTAGGGAGCCTGTTCATCAATCTTCTCTCTTCAAGCTTCAAGCTTATAGTGGCGGGTGGTGTTTTTCTCATTATTTTCCCACTTCCTTTATTTTGTTCTAATCATCATCCTCTATTTCATTCCTCTTCTTTTTTGCCCTCTTCCCTATTTCTCTCTCTCCCCTACATCTTTCTTCCTTTGTTTTTTCTCTTTGGTAACCAAAACCCAACATCACCACCGCCGGCTGTATCAATCGTTTAACTGAGACAATCACACCGCAGCTTTCCTATTCCTCTTTTGCTGTTGTGGTTTATATCTAGAGCCAATCTAGCGATAAGAATCTTCCCTATTGCCACCATGTGAATTGAGTGGAGTTACATTTCAAAGCTGTGTGTGTGTGTGTGATGTATGGTGTTTATTAAGCAAAACTAAGCCGACGGAGGAGTCTCACAACATTATTGCATAGTTGGTTTAATTATTGTTTAGGTATAGGGCTTTAAGGTTTAAGGATTTTAAGGGATAGGGTTTTAGTGATTAGGGTTTCGGAATTTAGGAGATAAGGTATATGCACTACAAAAAGTGATCTAGAATGGTGGATTTTACGGCGTTGTAAATGTAACTGCCATTATAAATCAAATTTTAGTGGTGGTAATATGAAATAGTTGTTGTTAGTATAATATAGCATCAAATGTTTTAGGGACGGTTGTATAATTGCCACTATATAATTCTGTTTAGTAGCTATTAATAATAAGTGTTGTTGTAGGCAAGGTTTTTAAAACTGACCTGGACAACGAACCAGTCAGGGGTCCAGTTCCTGGGTTAAACACGGCCTGTTATGACAAAAAAATAAAAAATAAAGAAAAATCTGTCAAAACTGTTGAACGGTTCGAACGGCTCAATCGCCTGGGTGAGTGGTTTTCTAACCAAATCAACGTTTTTTGGAAAAAAATCGGTTTTGGGGAAAAATAGAACCAATCACCTGACCGGTTCCCAGTTTTTCTGGTCCAGCTCGGTTTTGAAAACCATGGTTGACCCGGTCCTTGGCCAAAAACTATTGAATCGATCAACAACCCATTGACCTAAGCGATCGAACCATTGACCCGTTAACCTATTCAATGGTTTTTTTTCCATTTTTTATTTTTTTAATTAGGAACCATCCAAGCAAATGGTTCTGTTTTATCCTAATCTCAGCCCCTGGCCAAAAATCATTGAATTGGTCAACGACTCATTGACCCGAGCGGTCGAACCATTGGATCATTCAATTGTTTTTGGTTCCTTTTTTTATTTTTTTAATTTCGTTGTCAGAATGGGCCATCAGTTCAAACCGAACAATCGAACCGTCGACCCGAAAACTGGTTGCCAAAACGGCTCCGTTTTCAGGTCGTATGAGTCACACACTTGAATGACATAACACGTATGGTACTGCATAATGGACCTCACACACTCAATCTTTTGCTTGTAATTTTTGTTGTCAGAACGAGTTATCCGTTTTTTTTATTTTTTAATTGGGAACTAATGCAGCACGATCTGGACACTCATAGCTTGTGGAAACCTAGCTCCTAGCTGGCGACGGATAGTACCTGAGAAGAAGAGGAAAGTGAAGAGTTCCCAGGGAGCTCGCCCAGTGGGAACACTCCGATGCTTAAGTTAGAACTCTGAGAGAACTGTAGAGAATGCAAAGAGAGAGCTAAGAGTGCAGATGGCGCAAGTTCAGTACCTTTGCTCCTTGGGGATCGGGGTCCTTTTATATTGGAGTTTTGTCAAATCAGGTGTAACCGCCTCTACCGCAGTCGTTACTACTAGAGCTGAGGTGGCGGGTGCAGGCAGCCATTGCAGGGTACGGACCTGTCAGGCTTGCCACATCTTTTAGAAATGGCAGGCACGACACCACCTAACGAGGGACGTGGGCGTAGCCTCCAGATTCGGCAGGTACTGTTGTCAGGCAGATCTTTCCTGCAGGTTGCCGAGTTACTTTGCACTGAGCTACCTAGGGCTGAGATACCTTACACTGAGGTGCTGGGGGTGCGCCGAGTATAGTGGCTATAAATAGTGGGGATCTTGGTCATTTTTCTCTCGCCATAAGTTCTCAGTTTTTGTCTTGAGCTCGAGTCTAAGGTCTCCAGCTAGGGTCAATTCTCCCCAATTCGGTTGCTTTTCCTTGGAAAGTCCCCTTAGCTTTTCTTTCAGTTTCCTTATTTCTTCCAGTTCGTTTCTATCTTTAACCATGTCTAGTTTCGATAGTCAACTGGATGAGCCCGAGGTGGATACCTCGGCTCAGGGTGACCCTACCGAAGTCCAATCTCACGAGGTGTGGGAGGCCTCAGGTAATTTGGCATCCACCTCTCGCCGAGGTCGGATGCCGGATAGGTTCGGTCCTTCCACCATGACCCTGGAGAGACTCCGACACCTTATCCGACAATACAACTTACCTAGGGAGTATACCTATAGTTTGCCTATGGGTAACTTACCATGGGAGCATGGTCCTGACGAGATCGTGATCTTCTGGGAGCAGCTCATAGCCGGGCGCCGTCTTCCTTTCCACCCCCTTATCATAGAGGTTCTGAACCAATTCAACGTCACAATAGACCAGCTTCACCCGAACTCCATTCGTAATGTGGTCAAGACCATTTCCCTCTGCTTTGAGTACGTCCTCCCTTTAGACTTAGATATTTTATGTTCAATTCTCTCAATAAAGAAGAGCGCTTCAAGCATTCTCCCCAAGCATAGGCGGGCCTACTACTTGTCCCCTCATTCAAGTTTCATGTTACTACACAAGCTTCCCAACAAAGTCCCGGCTTGGAAGTAGGACTACTTTGTAGTCTGGAACACCGCGGGGTGGCCCTTCCCCACTCATTGGAGGGTGGTTGTTCAAGACCCCGGCGTTATACTGGCAAGAAGACAAGGGAGACGCTCCAGTCATGGGCTGAGCTCGGGTTTAATTACAAGGATTATATCGCCGAGAGAAAGCTCATACAGGCCACCCACTCTATGGTGGTAAGTTCTAAAGACATCTTTTCTCCCTTTTCTCCTTTTTTTTTTCGTTGCCTCTTCAGTGCTAACTGACCTCCTCTTGTCAGGTGAACTCCGTTGTGCACGCCTTGACCTTTTAGTCCGAGAGGCACCTAAAGCGGGCTTTGGCTGCCGAGGACTCGACTCGCACAGCCCATACCGATCTGAGGGCAACTCACAACCAAATCCATTGGCTGGAGAGCGATGCTTCAGCTCAGAAGAACGTCATTGAAGCACTGATGGCAGAGAAAGAAGAGTTGGCACGCGAGAGGGACGGGCTGAGGAGCAAGGTGAACACCCTCAAGGCAGACAAGGGGGCCTTAGAGCTTGAGGTGAAAGGCCTCAAGGAGGAGAAGGGAGCTCTGGAGCACGAGGTGGAGTTCCTCAAGGCTGATATTGAGGAGAAAACCGATATCTTCACCCAATCCATAGAGGAGACAAAGGTCAAGGCCGTTATGGACTATGTCAAGTCAAACAGGTTCGATGCCATGCTAGGGGAGGCCTATCTTAAGGGATTCAAGCTTAGCAGGTGGTTGATAAGAAACACGTACCCCAAGCTCGACACAAGCGCCATCACCACTTTACGGATCACGAATGACATAGCCCGACAAGCTACAGAGGATTCGGATTCTGAAGAGGAGGGTGGTGACGAAGAGGTAGATGTCACCGACCTGGTTAAAGCTCCCGAGGAGGTCCCGAGTAGAAATGACGAGCCCCCAAAATAGTTGTCCTTGTACTATGAGCCTGCGAGCTCAGCTTTAGTTTCTTCTCCCTTTTTTTTATCTAGCACATTTTATAGAACTCTCCCATCAATGAAATTTGTTTTTTGCCAAGTGTTATCACTTTATTCTTTTGTCAAAATGATTGCTTTATCCAAGCTATTAGAGTTAAGTGCCCGAAGTAGGGTTTCTCAACTGTTGTCACCCCGAACTGTCTCCTAGTACTTTGTAGGGGTGATTTTTATAACGTACACTGAGGTGAGTGACATAGTAAGGCATATGCCGACCTGTCTACTCCTAGGTTACTTGATAGTTGTCCCCAGCGGTTCCGACCTGTTGTATACCAAGGTGGGCTATGCACCGTAGGGTTCACACCTGAGCTGCCCGTATCCTTGGCATACTAAGCCTACATCGATGAGGTGGTTAGGTCATATATAGTGCCAAGGCCCTTAGTTAGCTTGGCGTTTTAGCCCTTAGGCTGGGGAAGTGACATAGTCACACTCTCCTAGAGTCTGCCCATGCTGAAGAGGCGACTGGGTCTTATAGTGCTGAGGTCATCGTTAGCTCGGTGTTTTGGCCCTTAGGCTCTGGGAGCAACTATGGTCCACCCCCTCCTAGAGTTTTCCCATGTCGAAGAGGCGACTGGGTCTTATAGTGCCGAGGTCTTTTTGTTAGCTCGGCATTTTGGCCCTCAGGCTTAGAGATTGACTTGTAGTCCACTCAGTTCAGTAATTCATAGGTAATATTGCCTTAAATTGACAATATTCCATGCTCGAGGTACTTGCTTCCCTTCTAGGGTTTCGAGCTCGTACGTACCTGCCCCAAGCACCCGCTTTACTTGTAAGGTCCTTCCCAATTTGGCCCAAGCTTACTAACACCGGGCTCAGGCACCATAACTTTTTGAAGGACCAGGTCTCCAACGCCGAAGTTCCGCTTTTTTACCCTGGCATTATAGTACTGAGCTACTATTTGCTGGTAGGTCGCGGTCTTAATGTACGTGAGGTCCTGTACCTCGTCAAGTAGGTCGAGGTTGGTGCGTAGCTCATCTTTGTTTGCTTTGTCGTTGTGCGCTTCTAGACGTAGCGTGGGAACCTCAACTTCTGTTGGGATAACTGCCTCGGTACCATAGGTGAGGTTGAAGAGAGTCTCTCTTATAGCGGTCTTCACCGTGGTCCAATAAGCCCATAGAACACTGGGTAGCTTGTCTGCCCATAGTCCTTTAGCTTGGTCCAGTCGTGCCTTCAGTCCACGGAGAATGGTTCTATTTGTGACTTCTGCTTGGCTATTTGCTTGAGGGTAACCCCACTGTGCGAATGGCCACAGGCTAGTTAGATATTTTAGGTCGGCAACAGGTTGGTGGTGGATGTTGGCGTGCTTCTGACACTTGTCGCATTTTTTGACGAGCTCGGTCGCGTCTGCCTTCATCGTTGGCCAGTAATACCCCTGTCGCAGTGCTTTCTGGGCGAGAGCCCTGCCCCCCAAGTGTTCGCCGCACAGGCCCTCATTAGTATCGCGGAGGACGAGCTCGGCCTCAGAGGGTCGCAAGCAACGCAAATAGAGGAGCATGTAGGATCTTCGGTACAGGCGTTCGTCTATCATGATGTATTTGGCTGTCTGACGCTTTACCCTTCTGAAGGCATTACGATCTGTAGGGAGGGTTCCATGTAGTAGGAAGCTCATGAGCAGATCGATCCAGCTTGACTCTGCTTGAACAACGGGAGCGACCTCCTCTGCCCCCCCGAGAATGCTAGGCCGAGGTAAGTTCTCTATATACACGGTTCTCATGGTGTTATCACTGTTGCTGGCTAACCGGGATAGGGCATCGGCCTCAACGTTCTCTGATCTCGAGATCTACTGGATGAATTCTGACTAGAAGTTGAGCAGAGTCTCTTTTACTTTGGCTAAGTAAGCGATCATGGTTGGCTCGCGAGCTTCGTACTTACCCATAACCTGGTTGACCACGAGTTGAGAATCACTGCAGATGACAATGTGTTTGGCTTTCACTTCGTTTGCTAGAGCCAACTCGGCTAGTAACGACTCATACTTTGCTTAATTGTTGGATGCCGCGAACTTGAAGCATAGTGCATATTCCAGTTTCACACCGCTTGGCTCGTACAGAACGATCCCAGCTCCACTGCCCTGTCGGTTTAACGAGTCATCTACGTGAAGGATCCAGGGCTCCTCATCCTACTTTGCGCTCGGTCTCACTAGGAGAGATGCCGCACTGGTTGCTACTTCACGGTGCTCGAGCTCAACCGGCTTGGGAACCTCAGGCTCACCCGAGCTGGGGGCCTCGTGTTCGACCGGCCTGGGGACTTCAGAGCTAAAGGTGCATTCTGCGACAAAATCTGCTAAGGCTTGGGCCTTGATAGTAGTTTGCGGCTTGTATTGGAGATTGTACTCACTGAGCTCGATGGCCCATTTCGTCAACCAACCGGAGACCTCGAGTTTGAGCAAGACTTGCCCCAGAGGAATGTCGACGTCTCCATTCTTGACCGCATCACTGACCCTTGAGTAGCACTCCGGTTGGCCAGGGGCATGTAGCTTCTTGAGGACATGTGGCACTTCGGTAGTCTGGACCCTCTTAATGTTGGGGCTCACCTCGCCCATCATTTTGTCTAGGTTCATCTTCTTTGTAGAAATTGTATCTTGCTTCTGCAAACCTTGATCTAATTGTGCTTCTTTATCTTTGATTAGGCAAACATCATCGGGCAGGTCTTTCTAGACCGGGTACACACGGGCCAGAGGAAGGGGAGTGAAATGCAAGCAATCCTCAACACTCTACAGACCGAGATGCAAAGGGTCCAACTCAGCTCAGAGGAGGATTTCTGACATTTTTATGAACAAAACTAAAGGATGCAACATGAGCTGACCAAGGCTCAGTGCAAGCTGGTCGAGGCTCAAGGTACCATCAATACTCAGGCGCACCAGCTGGAAGAGAGGCGGTCAAAGTACACTTAGGACATCCACTGAGCTAAGGAGGTAGTTGTTTACTCACTTCTTAGATTATCCCAAGTATGAGAAGAAGAAGGCGGAGGATGGTCTTCCTGAGATGAAGAAGGGGTTCAAAATATATCGTCACTATCTGAAGATGCTACATCCTTCTTTTGACTTTGGCTCCTTTTCTATGAATGATGTGCCAAGTGATCTCTTCACACAAATTGACGAGGAGCCTCTAACTCCAGAAGAGGATGAGGGTGAGAAAGGGGATGAAGAAGGTGATGGCGAGGTGTAGCTCAGCCTGCATAATGGTGCTGGTCTGGTGATGTCATCATTTATGTTCTGGGAGACTGCATGCTCCTGTAAGTCTCTTTGGGCTTGCGTGCCCATTTAATTCCGAACTCAATAAACCCCCTCTTCTTTTTTCTCCTTTTTTCTTTTTTTTTTTTTTTGAGATACATATGTACGGTCGTGGGCCCTTTTTTATTTCAATGAAACTTGGCTTTTTATATCTGTTGCTTCCTTTTGGATGGAACCCTTTCTTGCATCTGTTAGTAGACTGCTGTAGTGGTAGCTCGACAAATTTGCCTCCTGTGCTCCTTGGCCGAGCTATTGGTTGATTTGAATGCCTTAGCAAAATATAACAAACTCGCAAGTGCAACTCGGAACACTTCTTTTCAAAGATAATACCTATGTAGGTTATCTATGTTCCATGCCCAGGGTACTACCTTCCCTTCGAGCATTTTGAACTCGTACGCATTTCCACCTATAGCTTTGGAGACCCTATAGGGGCCTTCCCAATTTGGTCTAAGCTTTTCCACACCGGGATCAAGCACCATAACTTTCCTAAGTACTAGGTCAGCAACTCTAAATTGGCATCTCTTGACTCGGGTGTTATAGTATTGAGCCACCTAATGTTGGTATGCTGCAGTCCGAATGTAGGCTAGCTATCTCACTTCTTCTACCAAGACAAGATTTGCTCATAAATCTTTTTTGTTGGTCTCTTCATCGAAGGGTTCAGATCGCAGGGTCGACACTTCCATTTCTATTGGTATTACTGCCTCGGTTTTGTATGTTAGGTTAAAAGGTGTTTCACCTTTTGCTGTTTTTACAGTTATTCGGTAAGCCCATAACACATTGGGCAGCTCGTCCACCCACAAACATTTAGCGCAGGAGAGCCAAGCTTTGAGGCTACGGAGGATGGCCTTGTTAGTTACCTTGGCCTAACCATTGGCTTGGGATGAGTGATCGAGGTGAAATTCTACCTTATACCCATTTGTGTACACCAGCCTTGAAATTTGATATCTTCAAACTATTTTTTGTTGTCCAAGATTAGTATCCTTGGTAGCTCGAATCTATGCACGATATTCCTCCAAAAAAGTTCTAAACATTTCGAGTTGTTATGGTGACTAGTGGCTCGGTTTCTACCCACTTTGTGAAATAGTCAAATGCTACCACTAGAAACTTCTTCTGTCCCTTTGTTTGTGGGAAGGGGCCCAATAAGTCTATCCCCCATTGTGCGAATGACCACGGACTGGTCATGTACTTCAGCTTGACCGCTGGTTGGTGTAGGATGTTGGTGTGTCGCTGGCACTTGTAACATTTTTGGACTAGCTCAATTGTGTTCGCTTTCATGGTGCGCCAGTAATACCCTTGCTATAAAGGTTTTTGAGTGAGGGCCCTTCTCCCCAAGTGTCCTCCATAGTGTCCTTCATGGATTTCATGTAATATCCGATCTTCTTCATATTGGCATAGACACTGTAGGTAAGGCAGCGTAAAAGATCTTCTATAGAGTTGTTCGCCTATGATCATGTAGCGAGCTACTTGCCGTTGTATTTGTCGTGCTGCATTCTGTTCCTTTAGCAATGTGCCTTGACGTAGGTAGTCAAGGAGTGGGTATATCTAACTCAGCTCTACTGTTGTTATTTGGGCAACCTCTTCCACTCCCTTCTCTATCGAGGGGTGAGGTAGCTCTTCTATGTGGACTGTCCTCTTCATTGAATTGATCGCATTGGCTAATCTGGAAAGGGTGTCAGCTTCAGTGCTTTTCGATCTTGAAATTTGTTGGCGATGCCAAGAGTGGAAATTGGGCAAGAGTTCCCTTACCTTGGCCAAGTAGGCCGACATGGAAGGTTCTCTGGCCTCATACTGTTTGTTCACATGGTTTACCACGAGTTGTGAGTCATTGCAAACCACGAGATGTTTGGCCCTGACTTCCTTTGCCAGTGTCAGCCCGGTTATCAGTGCTTCATACTCAGCCTCATTATTCAAAGCTCGGAACAAAAACTAGAGCGCATATTCTAGTTCACCTCGCTAGGCTCGTAGAGTATCAACCCAACTCCACTTCCACTTTGGTTGGATGAGCCATCCACATGAAGTATCTAGGGCTCCTCGTCCCAGGTCGCGATCTCGCGAGCTACGATTGGTGCTGCACTAGTTGAAGCCTCCAATGTGGTCACTAGCTCAGCAACTTCAAGGGCCAATGAGCTAAAGGTGCACTTGGCAATAAAGTCGGCCAGGACCTATGCTTTTATTACTGGTTGTGGCTTATAACAGATATCATATTCATTGAGCTCTATTGCCCACTTTGTTAATCTCCCCGAGACCTCGGACTTCTAAAGAATTTGCCTCAGAGGTCGATCGGTCAGAACCACAATAGTGTGGGCCTGGAAGTAGGGCCTTAGTTTATGGGCTACCAACACTAATGCAAAGGCAAGCTTCTCTATGTCCGAGTACCTCGTCTCAGCAACGTGCAGGACTTTGCTCACGTAGTAGACAAGTCACTGAAATTTATCTACTCTTATTAGGACCGAGCTGACTACCTTATCACTCACGGAAAGGTGGAGCTTAAGCTTGTCCCCAGTCTCGGGTTCAGTCAATAAGGGAGGCGAACTAAGGTATCTTTTTAGCTTGTCGAAGGCGAGCTGACACTCTTCGGTCAACTTGAAACCTTGTTTTATCTTTATTGCCTTATAAAAGGGTAAGCATTTCCTAGCCAACTTAGACATAAATCGGCTTAGGGAAGCTATTTGACCAATTAGTTTTTGGGTTTCCTTAATCGAGCTAGGAGGCCGCATGTCTAAGAGTACTTGGATTTTTTTCCGGGTTGGCCTTAATTCCACATCGACTGATGATGTACCCGAGGTCACACTAAAAGCGCACTTGTTTGGGTTGATTTTTAGGTTATACTTTCTTAAAACACTGAAAACAAGGTCTAGGACAGCGATTAAATCATGTGAAAATCGAGTCTTGACAACCATGTCATCAACATAACACTCGATTTTATTCCCAATTAAATTTGAAAATACATTATTTACAAGTCGTTGGAAGGTTCTCCAGCATTTTTTTAGTCAGAAGGGCTTAACTTTATAATGGTACAAGACCATCTCGGTTACAAAAGTTGTTTTCTCTTAGTCTATTGGGTCCATCAAGATCTGGTTGTAGCCAGAGTATGTATCCATGAAACTCAACAGCTCAAACCCTAAGGTCGTGTCCACTAGGCGGTCTATTCGGGGGAGAGGAAAGTTGTCTTTGGGGCATGCTCGGTTCAGGTTGATGTAGTCAATGCATATGCACCACTTGCCATTGGCTTTTTTCACCAGTACTGGATTTGCGATTCAGCTTGGGTACTGGACTTCTTTCACAAAGTCTACAGTCAGCAGCTTCCCTACTTCTTCATTTACTATTTTCCATCTTTTTAGGGCGCGGTTCCTTTTCCTCTGCCAGATTAATCTAACTATAGGGTCAACATTCAATTTATGAGTTATAAGTTTTGGGTCTATGACAAGCATCTCTGATGCTGACCAGGCGAATACATCTAGATTATCAAGTAAGAATCTTACCAGGTTGGAGTGCACCGGTTCTATCAGGTGAGCTCCTATTTGCACTGTCTTTTTTGGCATGGTTTTTGAAACCAGAATTAGGATAGTCTCTTTAGTGGGTTGAGCTCACTCATCTGTATTCTCAGGAGGTGGCTCTAGGTCGATGTCGATGGCAATCTTGCCCTTTGCCTTCAAGGCAACTATGTAGCACTTGCAAGATTCCAATTAGTCACCTTGCATGACTCTGATGCATGTATCTGTAGGGAACTTCATGGCCAGATGGTATGTTGAGATGATTGCCCAGAGGGTGTGTAGGATAGGCCGGCCTAGTATGGCATTGTATGGGAAAGGGGTGGTGACCACTAGGAAATCATGATCAAACCAAATTATGTTAAGAGACGAATCTGCCTCAACTGGTACCCTTACCTTGCAATAGGCCAAACTACCTCTCCACTGAAGCCTACGAAGGGATGTCGGTGGGCTGTATATCATTTTTCCTGAGTTTCATGCGCTCGAAGGCCTCCAGGAATATAATGTCGGTCGAGTTACTGGAGTCAATAAGGATTCTTTTCACCTTGAAGTCATTAAAGAGTAGCCTTACCATCAAGACATTGTCATGCTGATATTGGATTCCGTGCATATCATCCTCAATGAAACAGATTACCTCTTCTCTCTGTGGGCACTTTTGAGGGTTATCATCCTCATGTTCAAGTTCCCTAACTGAGTTTTTGCCTACTAAGGTGGTGTATTTGGTGACAATTGACCCTCCGATGATCATGTTAATGATCCCCTAGATAGGTCGCTCTTGCTGTTGGTTCCTAGGAGCTGCCTCTTGCTCCCTACTTGTTTGGGGGCCTCCCTGACTTGATCTATAGGTCAGTCCTCATCTTTGATGAACTGTCTCAGATACCCTTTCTTGATCAGATCTTCAATCTCATTTTTGAGGCTCCAACAGTTTTTAGTGACATGGCCAACATCGCGATGGAAGTGGTAGTACTTGTTGGGGTTCCTAGTGGCTAGATCGCCCTTCATCCTGCATGGCCACTTTACATAGTTATTGGATTTTATTTGCATTAAAATTTCTCCCCTTTTTGCATTTAGGGGAGTGAAGGTCTTACTGTACAAGGGTGGGACCCCAGATCGCTGGTTTGAACCCCGAGGTGGAGACTTACAATTTCTTTGAGGCAAGAAGTTGCGCCTGCCTCTTGGTGATTTGCTTCTTTTAGGAGACATACTTCTCCTCTTTGTCTTATTGTTGCATGCCTCTTCTTCAATTCGCTTTCTTATCCCAGACAGCTCGACCCGCGATCCAAGTGCTTCTTCTGCCTTGATGAATTTCTCCGCCATGTCAAGGAACTCTTCCATGGTAGCCAGTGGGTTCAACTTTATCTCCTAGTGTAGGTCAGGATGACGCATCCCATTCTTGGCCGCGGTGAGCTGGACGGTGGGATTCATGTTTGGGATTTGTAGGCGTTCTACATTAAACCTCCTCATATATTCATGAAGGGTTTCTCCTGGTTTTTGAATTACATTCAACAAACAAGTAGTTGCTTTTGTGTGCTTTTTACTTGTTATAAAATGTGTAATGAATAGGTTGGCGAACTGGTTTCAGTTTTTTATAGAACTAGGCACCAACCCAGTATACCATAGTCAGGCTTCTTCTCTCAGGGTGGTTGGAAAGGCAATGCACATGCTCACATTGTTAGCCCCGTGTAGCAGCATCAGTACCTAAAAGTTGTTGGCATGCTCTACTAGGTCGGTGGAACCCTTGTAAGTCTCGAAGACAAGTGTTCTGAAATTCTTTGGGCTTGGAACCTAGAGAACCTCTAGTGCTAACGGAGATTCCCGAGTGATGAGTGGCTGTCTAGAAGAAGTCCCTACCTATCTTACCGCTTTGTTGTTCGCCTTGCTTTTTGCCTTGTTGTCTGCTTTATGGTTCTCTTTGTTGTCCGGTGCGCTCCTAGTTGGGGCAAGCGGACTCTTCTTTGCGGCATGGTGGGTGTGTCTTCTGCACTTCCTCTTGGACTCTTTTGATCAACTGGCGGCCTCCATTCTGATAGGAGCCATGGCTCGGCTTTCCATCGACAATTGGTTTTGGTGGGCTTCAGGGGCCCGCATTGTCAACTTGAGGTCAATTACAAACTGGTTCTCATACTGGTTATGGAACTTGGTCAGGGACATTGACTTGGTTGTTGGCCCTAGTCTAGGCTGAGTTTTGGTTATCGAGTTGATTTTGTTCGGCATTCTATCATGGCACACGCCATGGAGGCAGTACCTGTTGTTGGTGTTGCTACTACTACTGTTGTACTCCCACCATGAAGGCAAGCATACTTTCCCAAAACTTGAGTTGATCACTCATTCTCCGAACACACTACACTAGATCATAGAACATGCGCTTATCGACTGTTGTAGGAGCTACTATAGGCTCGACCACAAGAGCAGGCATGTTCATATTCTCTGGAACATTGATCGGGTTCAGGGGAATGTTGATCTACCTGATGGTGATAGTGGTCACTTGTCCGTTGTTGGTGGGTTTGTTGCTTGAAGAGGCCATCGATTCTTAAGTTCTTGAAAGAAATGTAAAGGGAGAGTACTTAGCTTTTCATTTTAGGTTTTCCCAATGACAGCACCAATTGTTGCACGATCTAGAAGCTCCCTCGTGTTAGGCGACTCAAACTCTGATTCGGATATCTCCTGGTTAGGGTTGAGCTGTACTAGGCCGAGCTAAGAGGTGGCCAAGTTGATGTATGTGTCTAGGTGTCTTTTACCCAGGGAGGGCACTCTGATGCTTAAGTGAAAAGATATTTGTGAGTTCTTTTGAGGGATTGAGAGAGGTAGAGAGTATGTAATTGTGCCTACCTTTTTAGGTTGAAATGAGTGCCTTTTATAGGCACTTGTGGTCAAAGCCCTCTTGTAACGGGCTTCAACTTCTTGCATAACCGTTTCTGCATTGTTGGGCACATTAGCACGTCAATTACGAGATCTGCATGGAGGTTATGATCTACCTAAGAAACTCCAAGGTGTTCGATGCGGTAGGCCGGTCTAATGGTCGAGGTATTAGCACTCTAGGGATCTCGGCTTGGGTACTATTGGAATGGGTCAACGGGCTCTTCCTCACAGGTTGCCATGGATCTCTACAACTCAGCCGGTTTCTAGAATAGGTTGTCGTAATCTTACGGAATCTACTAGTTCAGCCTTGCCGAGGTGGAGGTTGGCCTGGATGAGGTGCTTCAAGCTAACTTGTCGAACTAGTTTGCTTCCTTATCTCCGAGGTGTCACTCGAAGGCCACGTGTCGCAACATGATTGGGAGGACCAAATTACCCCTCATCAGCTAGGATAAATTGGAACATTTAAGACTCTAATAATTGCATAATCAACTTACATAACTTCTTAAGAATCCAATGGCAGTTTTGTTTGAGTGCAACTTACATAACTTCACATTTCTTTCTCTTTCTTTTGTTCTCAAGAAATGTCTATTACATATGCATGAGAAGCTCAAAATCATTGACTTGAATTAATTTTTGTTGTAACCATATCGTTTAGGCTTTCTTTCCCCTTATTTTTTTAGAATTTATTTTAAAATCTTTGCCTAATTGGTGGATCGTGGATTGTTTTGAGTTTTGTTTTTTTCTTTTGTTGTAAGTATGAATCCTATTGCTCAAATATTCAAAGCTTTAAAGTTGTTTTAGGAACTCATTATATTACTAGGAGATTGTTTCCCAATTTTTTATGCCTTAATTTGGTAGGCCCATCTAGTTACTTCCCCCCAGAGCTATGACCCAAACCCTCTAGTCTGACCTCTTAGCCCACATTAGACCCATTCAGTTGTTCCCCTCCTAAAACGTAACTCGTGCCCCTTGCCCATAGTAAGCCCACCAAGTTATTTCTTCCAACTCCAAAACTTAACTCTGGGCAAGCTATAGGTCGTGCCATGGGCCTGGCTTGGGTTAGGTTGGCCTATGGGTTGGGTCATGGGCCTAGGCCAAACCAAGCCAGTCTTTTTTTGTTCTTTGGACATTATTATTTTTTATTTTTGCTAAGTGATACAAAATTTGGGAAAATTAAAATTTAACAAAATACAAAACAGGCAATAAATTGGAAAAAATTAGAAATTTTATTTCATTTGAATTTGAACAATACAATGGTGTTATTGAAAATTTAACAAATAATTTAAATAAAAATGAAAAACAAAATTTACAAGAAAAAATATTGACTTCATTTTCTTCAAGTTCTACTTCCATTTCCATCTCCATCTCCTTGATCCTGATCTACATCATTTGCATCTAGTGAAACATTAGGTAAAGTCTCATGTCCTCCTTTATCTTGTAGTTTATCCTCAACATCTAACCAATCTTTTAAGCATATGCATATCTTCAATCTTTCATTATTCACTTAGTTTCTCTTGTCACCCAACACCCTAGTACTTGTAGTAAAACAAGACTCCAATGGAACTATAGACACCGGAGGGGTTAATAGGTCATGTGTCATGTCAGTAAGAACTGGATAATTTTTTCTATGTTCATTCCACTAAGCTAAAATATCAAAATTATTTATTTCCTCCAAGTCGAAGAAATCATTTAAATTAGAAAAAATATTTTGTAAATAGAAATTAAGCTCAGTAAATGAACTTGATGTTGAAGTAGCAGTAGATTTCTACCTTTTATTTACTAAATACCAACATTTTTCTTTTCCATTACTAGAACTAGATGTTTCGAAAGTGGAAGTTGCACTTGTACAAGTTTTCCTATGCCCTAATAATTGAGATTCATATTCTACCAAAACAATTGAGATTCATATAAACTATACATTTTAAACTGTAATTTATTAATTTCTTGGGAAAATGACCAATCAGCCTAGATCAGAATTTTGTAGCCCCAGAGTACAGGGGGAATGCATCTTGACCGTGAATTGATGCCAAATTCACGGGCAGGATGTGGTTTATAGGGGGGAGAGGGCTAGTAGTAGGGGGGGCTGGAATTCAGAATTCTGCATCGGGTGTTTTCGTACTTCTCTGTAATTTCTTCTTTTTTATTTACAATTTCAATATTCATATTTTCACAATATGATTCAAGGAAAACATCTAAACCATCTTTAGACCTAATATTGTAGCTAAGTAATAAATAGGAGAGATTTTTTCCAATATTTTATAAAATTTTAGTTTCATTATTTCAATAATACTTCTAAATTTTGAATTACTTTTATATTTTGCAAAACATTCACTAATCATAGATTAATGATTAACTAAAATACAACTAGTTGGGTAAGAAACACTCGAAAATTAATTAGTTGTATCATAAAAAAATTTAAAAAATCTTTTATACAAATTGCCATTTCCCAATCATCTTCACTTATAAAACCAATTGACATTTTTTTCATTATAAAAATTAGTAAGAATATCTTTGTATGAAATACAACTTTCTAACATAGAATAGGTGGAAATTCCACCTATGTTTAACATCTAATAGAATTTTTTTTTTATATTTTAAACCATATTTTTGACATAAATTTTAAATTCTTATTTTATATAATACAATTTATAACTTTAGAAATATGATGAGAAATAACATTTAAAGCATATTGAACACATAAGTTTAAGCTATGACATGCACATCTAATATGAAATAACTTGTCATTTAAACATGATTTTAATTGAGATTTTAAAATATTTATTGTCGAATCATTATTACTAATATTGTCAAAATTAAAGGAAAAAGTTTATTTTTAATTCCATAATTATATAAAGTATTTAAAATACTTGCAGTAATTTTTGGGCCAGCATGTTGCCATTTAAGTCTAGTAAAACTTAAAATTATTTTTTTAAAGTCAATTTTCATCAATAAAATGTCTAGTAACACAAATATAACTTATATTATATTTAGAAGTTCAAATATCAAAAGTAATTGTAACTTTAGAATTAAGTGTTGATAAAGTAAAAATTAAAATTTTTTATATGAATAAAAAATTTAAAGCATCTGATCTAATAGTATTTATAGAAACTTTTTTAAATTGGGGATTTATAGAATGTTGTAAAAATCTTTCAAGCTTAGTGTAATAAGCTAATAAAAATGTTTGTTCAGCTAATTTTTGTCTCATTTTTTCTTGAGAATATCTAAATTTACCAAAAAAACTCATGCCCAATTTGTGTTTGTGATGATTGTTTACCTTCTTCTTCATTTTTTTCATGATTGAACATATGTCTGCTCAAATGGCCACTACCACCCTTGTTAGTCAACTTATTGCCCTTCTTTTTCTTTCCCCTAGTATCAGTACTAGGGGTGGGAACTCTAACATATCAATAGCATCCATGTTGGTTTTGAGAAGAACCGGTCACTTTTAAAAAACTTATAATATTAAAATTTTAAAAAATAAAAATTAATTTAATTGCAACGCCAATAAACTAAGTTGTACTGTGGGCTTGCTAATACGGCCTGCACTATCATGCCATGTCATGCCGACATGTGGGCCTAAAAGCACAAGTCCGACACAACCCATACGTTTGTGTCGTACCTGACACAGACGGCATGGTACAATAACGGGCCGTGTTGGGCCTAACCTATAACAATGTCGGTTTTTGTAGATGCAAGATTTTAAAAGAGGAGTGTTAGAAGAATATAATTGGTGAAGGTCAACTAAGCGCAACGTTTACTTCTACACGCTGAGAAGGTAACGAAGCTGCAGAGTGGCTGGCCAATAAAAGTTACCAAAGGGAAATATATTTCAGTTGAAGCCTGCAATTTATTAATTTGTTCATTGATTTCATAGCCCGTTGATAGTTTATTGATGAGTTTAGTTGTTGATGTAGGAATATCTGTCCGATTTGGGGTCTTGACATGTTCATCATCAATCAGCTAATCGTTGTAAACACTCTTTGTAACTTAAGCTTTAAGTTTCTTCTCTGGTTTGGTTCAATCTTTTGCAACTTTGTTTCACCTTGAGATAATTCCCGGGGTCGTCAAGTTGGATTTGTCATTTTTATCCTTGGCTCCATATTTGACAGCAATAGCTGTGACACAAGGTTGTGAAAGTCGGTGGGTTTGGCCCGATTTATGATCAATGTAGGCACAAGCCGCACAACGCTAAGAATTGGATCAGTTTGGGCTTAGCGATAACGGCAGTAGAGATGCGTCGACAGGTAATTGATATCAAATTACCATGCGATCTGCTACTTCCAGCAAGAAATTTTGATGCTCTTGCTGTATGAAAATTTGACAGAGCCTTTCTCCATTCACTCTCTCTGAAAATTTTGTGGTTTCCAAAGAGTAAGACTTAAGAGTTTTATAGAAAGAAAAATTCTCCCAAACTTGATCCATTCATAAGCCAAGATTAAAATTTAAAAATAAAGGCAAACCAGAGTTTGCCTGCCCATTTCTCGTTATTGCCAGTACTACTTCTGTTGATAGAAGACAACAGGAAAAAGGAAAAACAGAAAGAGAGAAACATATATAACGAGAGATCCTAGAAACTATTATCGCTGGGCACGTGTAATGGCATCAGAGGATGGTACAGGTCGAAGGTGAATCAGCGACGTCGGCGGCCGGTGTACCCGGCTTGATACCGGGCCATTGACGGCAGAAACAGTGCTGACCATCCAGGATCTGTTTGTAGACGGAGGCGACGTGCCTTCCGCAACCAGCCCAACTGCTCTTCCCGCAGGACGAACACCTCACGACGTAACACATGTTCTATCCTCGTCTGCTACACCTGCACGCCTTGTATTTGTTACCTTGTTTCAGAGATTTGTTTCTGAAATTCTGGATTTGTGATTTGGGGGATGGCTTTACTTCAGCCCTCAGACCCCAGCCCCCAGCCCCCAGCCCTTTTATTTATGCTTGAAAAGAGAAGATTCCGTGGGTCGTTAGTGAACTTTAATGCATATATAATTGTGGTTACGTCACGACTGACGAAAAAGCATTACTAGCGCGTGATAAGATGCAGGAGGGAGTCTTCAGTCCTGTATGGGGCTGGCGTTCGTTCCTCCGTTTCCACGACCTCCGCGTCAGCGTCAGGCCAGCCATTTCAGCTGGTAAACGCGTTCATACTTCAAACCGTTGAACGGCTTGGTTGCAAATCCAGATTCTAATCTGATTAGAATTGGATAAAATATGGATCCACCTATCGGATTCTATTCCTATACGATATCCTTCTTAAATTGTTTCATTTTTTAAGTTCGTCAATGAACATTTAAGGTTTAAATACACTCATTCATGTTATTTTATTTTTCGGGTAAATAAGACGATGACTGTTTTAGTCAAAAAAAAATTATTATTGAAAAAGATAATTTTGTCTCATAAAATTATCGTCAACTTTCCTTCCATGTAAAAAAAAAACTATTTTACCCATTTAGGAGGTATCTATCAAGAAATTCTTGGGAAGTGCTATATAAAGAAAAGTAAGTTTTTATAAATTTCGCGTAAATCTAAAAAAAAAGAATATAAGTATCTTAGTCAATGGGTTAGATGTTGTGCTTTCATTAAAAAGATTGTATATTTTTTCAATGTATTTTGTTAATTATATAAAATATTAAAATTGTAATATTTGTTCATTTTACTGATAATATTTTGTTTATTCTTATTTTTATTTTATTAATTCAATTCGATTTCGAATTGTAATTCAAATTCAATTCCAACCCTAAATTGTAATTCTTATTTTTATTTTATTAATTCAAATTCAATTCTAAGTTCTTGTTCTACTTACATACAGTAGTAGAGGCCAATATATGACCAAAGTATTATAATATCTATTTACATTGGATAAAAGATTAGTGATGTAATCATTTCTGGTCACGTACCGATTTTTGTGATGTATCAATTATTTTTTGGCTAAGTACCTCGTCATTTGACCTACTCCCAGGTGGCCTGTGACTCAGAGGATGATGGAGCTCCCTGGTGGCGAACTGCCTATTGATGAGCTACTTGGTGACGAGCTCCCTGGTGACGAGCTCCCTGGTGGAGAACTACCTGGTGGCGATCTCCCTGGTGGAGAGCTACTTGGTGATGAGCTCCCTGGTGGAGAACTGCCTGGTGGCGAGCTCCCTGATGGCGAACTGCCCGGGGGAGAGCTATGCTGAGCTGCCCGAGCTATGCCGAGCTGGGAGAACTATGCCGAGTTCCATGATGGCGAACTGCCTGGGGGAGAGCTATGCCGAGCTCCTTGATGGTGAGCTACCTTGGTGGACTCGTCATTTGACCTGCCCCTAGGCGGCCTGTAACTCAGGGGATGGTGGAGCTCCCTAGTGTAGTGCAACCCGATTGCCCTCTGCATGAGGTGGTCTCCTCTCCTTTGTAGGCGGCGAGAGCTGAGGGACCTGCGAGAACTCCATCTTTTCCTCCTCTTTGTAGGCAGCGAGAGCTGAGGGACCTGTGAGAACTCCATCTTTTCCTCCTCTTTGTAGGCGGCGGGAGCTGAGGAACCTGCGAGAACTGAATCAGAGGACCCAGGGGTATTTTCCCGGCGGGGACTCTTCGATGCCTAAGTTAGCATTCTGATTGTAGGGAGCTTGGAGAGAAATGAGAGAGCTAGAGAGCGGGGGTTACCATACTCCTTTTTTTCTCCTTTTTTGGCTTTGGGGGTCGGAGTCCTTATATAGTGGTGCCCAGTCACATCAAGCGTAACCACCACTGCTCAAGCCATTACTACCAGGACTGAGGTGACAGGTGCAGGCTGCTGCTACAGAGTACAGACTCGTCAGGTGTGCCATGCTTTTCAGAGATGGCAGGCACGACATCACCTGGTAAGAGAAGTGGGCGCTGCCACCAGATCTGTCAGGTACGGTTGTCAGGCAAGAGATCTTCCTGCGATACGCCAAACTACTCTTCTGTACCGAGCTCCTTGGGCTATGCCGAGCTGCCTGGCTCCTTGGTGGTGAGCTCCTTGGAGAGCTGCCGAGCTTCTTGGCGAGCTCTTTGGTGAGCTACCGAGCTCGTGGGGTATGCATGCCGTTATCGGTGGGCGTCTTATGGGTTGCCAGGTCGGCCAGGTTGGGTAAGTCGGATCATGTGTCGGGCTGATCCAAGTCGGCTAGGTTGGCTAGGTCGGATCATGTGCCAGGCTGATCCAGGTCGGCCAGGTCACGCAGGCCGTGCAGGCCACGCGCAGGTCGCGCTAGGCAGCGCGCAGGCCGCGCCAGGCCGGCCAGGCCGGTGCCCGGGTGGGACACCAACTTGGTAAGTTGTTGCCTAGGTGTCGCCTAATTGTCACGAAGTGCCACATGTCACAATTTCACTAGAGGGCCAAATCTGCCCTCATCAATTAGTAAACAAAATATTGTAAGATATCAATGAACTTGCCATGATGTATCTATACATCTATTGTACTAGTATTTAGTATATTCACTATTACTTTAGCATTAGAAAAGGGGACCACGCCTTGCATATCTATGGGTGACCATATTCTGCTCTAATTAACGAAGGATAAAAGAACTATCTACAAACATATTAGCTGTGTTTTTCTTCAGTTGTAATCTAGATGGAGGAATAGAAATAGGCCCTTTCAAAGTCAGAGAAATGTATCTATTGTGAAAGTATGGATTTTGTCCATTGAACTTTCAAGCTCTATTATTTTGTTTCATGTACTTTCAGATTCCAAGGTAGACATGGACCATGGTCGATAGATCCTTTCAGTTGTTCTTTCTATTGATGAATAGACTTGTTCATGGGTTGGGCAGTTTAGCAGGCTTAGTGGTGGAATTTGACTAGGGGTGGATTCGAGCCGAGCTGGACCGAATAGTTAACTTTTCGAGTTTGGCTCGTCAAGGCAGTACGAGGCTTGAGCTCGAGTTCGAGCTCGGCTCGGTTCAAGTTCGACTTGAGAAAAATGTTTTATAAAAATAAAAATTATATATAAAAAATACTTTTTATTATATTTAAAAAATTAAGAATTATAATAATTAGTAATTGTTATATACAAAAATAAAAATATTATATATAATATTATATTATTATTATTATTATTATAGCTAATCAAGGTCGGCTTGAAACTCAGTTGAAATCGAGCCGAGCTCGAATAGCTCATGAAGAGCTTAGCTCGTGGCCACCCCTAACTCTTGCTTTGGAAATAAAACTGGCCTGATAATATTATATATAATAAAAGTATATTTTAGTAAATAGTGATAAGTAAATCTATATCTATATACTAAAACGCAATGTGTTGAGCTGGCACATTGCTGCGTTTAAGTTAACTTGAGCGCACTTTGCTGCTTCCAAGATTTTTTGAGGTTTTTTTTTTTTCTTTGCAAAAAAAAAATTGGGAGCGCACTTAGTAGATCCACACTTAGGATTGGGTGTTTGAGTTCCCAAAGACACCCTTGGGAGCCCAAACGTTTCAACCGTTTCTTGGGTTCCCAAAGACATCTTTGGGAACCAAAACATCTCAACAGAACTTCCTCTCAAAATTCAAGCCTCACATCCGAACCTTGGGAGCCCAAACATCTGCAATGTTTTCAGACATTACAAAATATTTTCAGCCACCAACAAGTTGATTGTAAGTTTGAGACATTTTAGCATTCTCTTTCAGGTTTTCTACTCTTCAAAAGTTGCAGGTTTGCTTATATTTTTTATTACAGGTTTAACAGGTTTGCTTACAGTTTTGCTTCCAGGCTTTCTACTCTTTAAAATTTGCAGGTTTTTGGTTGAACAGAATCTTTTTGGTTGATCAGGCTTGCAAGTTTCCATTAAGACCCGTTTTTGATAAAACCCGTTTCCCATAAATGGGTTCACATATAACCATTTTAAAACGGGTCCATTAAGACCCATATGCTACACGGTTATGATTATAACCGTGTATATTACGGGTAATAATAATAATAATAATAATATCAGGTACGGGCTCCCGCTAGTAGTGATATATAATAAAAAATATATTAGCATTTACTAATATATTATTATAATTAGTAATAAATAATAAAATTTACTTGTGCCTATTTAGACAGGCTTTGGTCTTGGGCCAAGGGTGCAGGTTGGACTTGGACATTTTCTGTTAATAAAGAGACATTGTTCGACATGAATCCTGCCTGACCTGCCCCGTGAATAGGTCTATTTATGAATAGTTTGGTGGAGCATGGTATGTGTGATTTGTTTTGTGATTCCCATATTTAGCCCGAACCACACAGCTCTAGACTAATGACAAGTAAAAAATAGGTGATTTTCTAAACTACACATTGGGCACATCATCAGGAATTCTGATCTGCTCCTCACACCGACCTCAATCATAGGCACATCCCACCATGTATTGGGAATATCTCCTATACTTATATGTTATTATTCATGGAAGATGTTCCCAGTGCAATGATGGGATGTGCCTATGAGGTCAACGTGAGATGCACTATGTGAGGGACAAATCCCAATTCCATCATCAGTTCATCACTGGTGAGAAGCTGCTCAGGCGCATTATATGCTACAAACACGGGGAACCTGAAGGGAGATATCCATCATATGGATGGCCGAACCCTGCAAGTAGGTTGGGCGAAATTTCAAAAATTTCTCTCTCTCCCATTTGGGAATCACATTCTCAGTTTTAGAAAAACTACATTTTTCAATAATCAATCTTGAATCGAGAATCAAACTAGATCAGAAACAAAACAGTAGGAGAGGGAGATACCTGATACGAAGAAATAATATCTTCCAAAGGAGGTGTTCACGCCCAAAAAAGGATCCAAAAACTACTCCCACTGAAGATGACACAGTGCAGAATGGAGCAGAATCAACAGTGTTCTTCCAAAGAACAAAATCCTTCACCAAGAATTCGTTGGAGGGTAGGTGAGCACGACTCCCAATCAGTTTTTCTCCCAAAACTGATATCAAGAATGCTTCTTGATCCCTCCTACAACAATGGAGATCGAATTGGCTATGGCGGCAACTAGAGGAGAATGCAGGGAGGAGATGGCGCGGTTACACTGTTGCTGTCTTCTCTCTGCGTGATCTGAGATCTGATATCTCTAGTGGAGTTGGATGTAGAATGGTCCACCCCCTCCTCCTTTTATAGCCTTAAAGAGATTAGCTCCTAATCCCATTAGGAGTTTCCTAATTCAAATCCTTATTTGAATCTGGACTCTCTTTAAGAGATAAGGATAGACCCTTATCTTATCTGCAGATTCGATCAGCCCTCCTAATCTTATTAGGAGTTTCCAGATCCAAATCTATATTTGGATATGGACTCTCTAAGTGGATAGGGATAAGACCCTATCCTATCTGCTGATCCAAATCCTAGATCTGCCCCTCTCTAAATAATCTAATTATACCAGTTCGAATTGGGCTTTAGTTCATTAAGTCTATGTGCTCACTAACCTTCCAAACTACTGCCCAGTTGGGCTTCTTTGTATGGTGTGGGACCCAAACATTGATCTACACATCAGCCACATGGGTTCAGCCCAGCCCCAATACTTACACTAAGTGGTCCCTGGGCCAAGCCACCTTATAAAAACCCAG
>NW_010729167.1:1486098-1549401 GCF_000365185.1 Nelumbo nucifera
TTCAACGATTGAAATCAACTACCGACAGTTTTGGTTTCCATCAGAGAGAGTGCATTCCCGATCATTACCTTTGTCTAACAAAGGGGCTGATCCTGTCACTATGATCACCCACTCAGATGAATTCTCAGACTGTCCCAACATACCCAGGTTTTCACCCCCTCTAAGGATCTCACTGATTAGCACATCAAAGACAGCCCAATCTGACACCTAGTGCAGTATCATAATCGAGTCTAGGGGTCAGGTGTAACATTCTAGTTTCATCCACTAATCACCAAGGTCCAGGGCAATACTGGAATTCTGGTCCGATTTAGGGTTTCAAGAAAACCTACACTGCATGCACCTCGGGTCTCACCCTGGTAGCTGAGACAAGCTATCCCAACCAACTTGGCGGCACATTAGTGTCAGCCTTAGCAGGATAAATCTCCCTAGACTTATCCAACGGTTGTGAACATTCTAAACTAACACAAGTCTCATAAGTGTCCAGTTTAAATGTATTACATAGAAACACACCATAATAACATGAATCAAATATGTACTTTATTCATTTACAATAAATGTAATAATGTACATTAATTTGATTGGAGCTAAGGGCATACACTATCTAATAGAACCAACTAGAGGTGTCAATTGTACTGGATTTGGTCTAACCCAATCTAGTCCAATGTGGGTCCACTTACAAATGGATTGGACCCAATCTAGTCCAAATACAATACAAATCAAATCCAATCCAATCCATTAAAATGTAAATGGACTGGATTGGATCCAATCCAAACCGAATGAAATATCAAAAATTGTATAAAAAAATAGAATATATAAAAAAATTACAAAAATATATTAAAATGAAGAAAATCTGAAAATTACAAAAATATACTCTTTCAGCATTGAAAAAGTACTTTTGTAAAAGTGCTTCGTAAAATCACTTTAATGAAAGTACTTTCATAAAAGTACTTTTACTTGTAAAAGTAATTTTATAAAAGTACTTTCATAGAAGTGCTTTTATAAAAGTGCTTTTGTAAAAATGCTTTTATAAAAGTACTTTTATAGAAGTGCTTTTATAAAAGTACCTTTTTAAAAGGATCTTTTGTAAAAGTGCTTTCATAAAATACTTTAATAAAAGTGCTTTTATAAAAGTAATTCCATAAAAGTGCTTTCGTAAAAATACCTTTATAAAAGTACTTTCGTAAAAGTGCTTTCGTAAAAGTACTTTTAAAAAGTACTTACGTAAAAGTGCTTTTATAAAAACTAAAATGTACTTTTGTAAAAGTTTTTTTTGTAAAAGTTCTTTCGTGTAAAAAGTATTTTTATAAAGTTCTTTCGCAAAAGTACTTTTGTAAAAGTGTTTTTTATAAAACTTCTACAAAAGTGCTTTCATAAAAGTACTTTTGTGAAAGTACTTCCGTAAAAGTATTTTTGTAAAAGTGATTTCGTAAAAGTACTTTTCATAAATTACTTTTATAAAAGCATTTCGTAAAAGTACTTTCATAAAAATGATTTTATGCCGATTTCAATTTTTACCGATTTCGAATTAGACAAGGGTTTAGCTTCATGATCGAATTATTAGATATTTGGTTTAGGTTCAATTCAAACAAATAAGAATATGAACTAACTTATTTTGGATTGACCCAATCCAATAATTATAATGAACTATTCAAATCAGATTTGATAAGGTTTGGATCGAATTCCAATCCAAAACAGGTCGATTGACACCCCTAGAAGCGTGTTTGATATCATTCATTGGTGTAACAACCTACAGAGTTGATAAACTATTTATTATTACAATCCTCCCAATAAGCATGGATTTTGATTTTTACTACTGTTTTAACTCAAAAATTCTCCAATAATACGATATCTGACAATTGAACTCAAAATGGCTCTGTGGTTCATTGTGTAGCTGGGCTTTATATTCCCATGTTAGATCTGGACCAGATGTAGAACCGGAAAATGCATTGACTGTTTGTTGGTTTAACCGACTTCAAAAATATATCATTTAACCCACATAAACCGGTTAAAAATGGAGATCAAGAAAGCTTACTGGTTCACCTGTTCAACTGGAAAGTTGTGAGAAAAAATAAGAGAGAAAGAAAAGTTGTGAGAAAATTCTTGTGAAATGTCTTAAGAATTCTTCCTCAACTTTCTCTTTCTTATTTTTCTATGCAATCAAATATAGCCTAAATTTGATATTGAAAAGGGAAATTAAGTGGGTTTCTATTGCAGCCTGGAGGTTAAGAGGACTACTCTTCTAACCTTGATTGTATATAAAAGTGGAGAATAAAGTATTAAAGATATTAAGGCCCTGTTTGGTTCGTGGAAATAGGGGTCTGGAATCAGAATAGGAATGGGCTATTTCAATTCCAACTGTTTGGTTGAGTAGAATCAGAATCTCATTCCTGTTGATTCCAATTCTTATTCTCATTCTTGTCTGAATCAAACAGGCTATATGAATAGATCATTCCAATTTCGATTCTGTAAAATTTCAATTCCAATTCCGATTCCAATTCTGGTTGTAAACCAAATAAACCCTAAATGTTCCTTGCTTAGGATTCTAAAATATGAAATGGAAGGGTGACGAGGAAAACATATTCTCATTTTTTTTCTATGATACTGAAAATGTCTTGGGTAAGCTCCTGTTTACACCAATAAGGTGAATCACATGTAGTGCCTTAGAAATGTATGGATGTTTATGAAATAAGTAATTGTAGAAAATGAATCAACCATCACACATTCACACTGTCACACCTATAAAATTTAGGGATGTTTGAAAAGAATCAGCCCACCATCACTATGAATTTGTGAAAAAAGGGGTAAAAGTTTTCTATACATATAATGTTGATCGGGACCCATCATGTCTCGGCATAGAAAATTTTGATATTCCAGACTGAATCGAATTTCACAGTCGAAGAGAAAGAGATGAAAGGACAAATCTAATGAAAATTCCAGAAAATAAGACCCATTCCTTCACTAGTTAGTTGGGCCGGGTCCAGGTAGTGCCAAAATTGCTTTGGGGCGGATCTAAAACTACTTATATAATGATGTTCGTATCTCAGGTTGTTCCTGTTTAGACCAATTACTTCTTAATACTTGAGAAGGTGAATTGCATTTTCCCATAAAAAATAGAAAAAAAAAGAAAAGGTGAATGTTAAAGAATAAAAGGTCGCCATTGTGAATTTGTGAAAGTGGGGTAAAAAGTTTCTAGACAAAGAATGATGATGATGAGAACCCATCATCTCTTCAGGCGGTCTGATAAGGGGTGAAGTGGCTTAGGCTGCATTTGGCATTCCTTCTATTAAGGACTTATCTCCTTTTTGAAATTAAAATTTCAGTGTTAATATGAGTATTTTAACCGTAAAAAAGAAATATATAAGTTCTTAAAATAAAGAACGCCAAATGCATATTTGCTTCTTCTTTTAGTAATTAATAAACAATTAAATAGGTTGTGTGCTCTTTAATATATAGATGGACAGCTGAAGTTATGGGTTGTAGTGCAGAATTGGGATCTAATCCAGCCTTCACCATTGTTGGGGGTGCTATTTTAATTTATTCACTAAGACAAAATAATAAGTCATTCAGTTCAGCTATTTCAGTCTTATGCATCTCATCTGAATGTCTCTGAATGTCTTAAAAAGATTTTCTTTAATTTGGTGAGTTCTTTCACATATTGTAGATCAAATCTTGGTTGGCACCTAGAAGAAATCATCTACCATGAGATCATGCCTTTGATGCGTTGTTATGGTCACACTTTACCTCACTTCATCCAATTCAAGATAGGAAAAACTTTCAGTCTTTTTAAATTGCAGGTACAATTACCTATTCACAGTAGATTTAAAGCCACCCCACGACGCATTTAAACTTTTGACAAAAATAAGGAGGCGTGGATTCATCATCCACTGTTAAAAGTGATTGTATCTAAGGGTGTCAATGGACCGGTTTTGGATCGGACCCCATCCAGTTCAAAATCAATTTAGATATATTAGATAGACCAACAAGATATATTGGATTGGATCAATTCGGTCTGAAATATTTATTAGATTGGATTGGACCTGGTCAGGCTGTAACAAATTTATATTAGATTGAGTTGGATTAAGTTAATATCTGGTCCATTGATTTAAGATAAGAATATATGTGTCACTGGACCGTGTTTGGCTTGAAACCAATCTAAATCAAAATGAATTTGAATAGATTAGACAATGCAGACATTGAATTGGACCGGTCCAAATTGATCCAAAGTATTCATTAGATTGGATTGGACCAGGTCCATTTATAATGGACTCACATTGGACTGGATCAGATTCGACCAAATCCAATCCAACTGACACCCCTAATTGTACCTAGTGCCTACAAAGTTTTTTCATTCAAGATGGGGCCACGTCAATCATGATTCACAGCCTGCCCAGACCAGGAGAGGGTGTTTGTAAGCTAATCAGCCACATGATTAACTTGTCTATTAGACATGATTATAAATGAAATGGAGGAAAAAATGGGAGAATGACGTTCAGCCCAGGGTCAGAATTTTTAGGCCCAAAGTACTGTTGGGGTAGGTGCCAATTCGGAATTGATGCCAATTCAAGGACAGGCATTGATGCATAAAGTGTGGGTATTTGACATTTTAAATGCTTATAAATCTGTATTAGAATTCAGAAATCTGCATTCAGCCTGTCCGTATTTTTTCGGGCAAAAAATTTACTCAAAACCCTCGAGACATTATTTTCTTGTATTGGATAATGCCTTGAAAAGCCTCTTAACAGGCATTCTCTCTTGAATGGTAGACCAGAATTGTTAGTCTTTGGTCAATGGTTGAGAGGACCCAAACCCCAATAGTATGTGAAAGGAATCAAAGTCGTCATGGTCATGGCGGGGTGCATATCGTAGCAGAATGGAAGGAAAACCCAGATAATCAATTCATCAATTGAGAGTCAGTCAACCACTCAAAAGTCTTCCATGGACGTGAATGCTACGAAAGCTAAGCATATTCTTCTCTCCCTACTGTCTATAAATAGGATATATCTAGAGAATGCCTCTCTCATGTTTCAGTTGCCAACTAGCTAAAAAACAGAAGATCAAAATAACAAGTATCTGGACCGATCTCTCAACACACCAAAAGAGGAATCCAGCAGCAGAAGAAGATCGAGATGTGTTTTGCGGTGAAGTGTTCAACATGCGGAAAGAGCACATGGGCTGGATGTGGAAGGCACGTTGCGTCTGTTTATAAACAGATTCAGGAAGGACAACACTGTCTTTGCCGTGAATGGCCTGGCGTCCAGCCTGCTGTTCCTCAGTCCACCCCTCTGGATTCTGGTATTGCGTCCAAACAACCCGGTTCTGCAGTTTGTGGTGATGGTGATAAGCAGAAAGTTTCATGCTGTGGTACTGCTAACAAGAAAGATACTATAAATTAAATTATACTCTCTCTCGATGTAGTAGAAAGTGACAATAAAGAGAAGTGGGTAAACGCTAGTTTGCCCTTATATGTGTTGTTCCTGATCTATTTAGACGTATATGGAAGAAATCTGAGCTTTCTATTAATTACATTCTTGGACAAATATAAATGGTATCATGATGGAAATAAGTTAAGTCATTAAAAGCTTCACATGGATCTTAAAATTTTGGGATATTATTTAAAATTCACCATGACTTTTTGTTTTTCATTTCTCTTAAAATCATCATAAAAAGATGAATGACGCTATTAGATTCCCCATCATACCCCTCCAAGTACATGTTTGACATTAATTGATGCTGCATATAAGAAAGCAGTGCTGTATATGTGTGGGTTGGAAGCATCGTTTTTTTCAGAAAACGGTGTCTTTTTTTCTTTCTTTGGAAACGTTGCTGTCAGGTAAGATGTTTCTTGGGGCAACAGCAATACCTTCTGTTTGGTACTAGTGCTCCATATCTATTTTCAGCACTGATACCTATTATAGGAAGTCCATCTCACTGTCACATCATGTATTCATTAACGGCAACGAATTCCAAATTGAGAAAACGTCGAATTTGATATTTTATGAAAAAATGGTTCCAAACATATTACCGTTTTCTGGAGTAACGATTTTTTCAATGTGACGCTGATGTATCACCGTTTTCTGTTGATTGTTTCTCCCTCTCGACGAAATCAGAGATGCTTCTCTCTTTTTTTATCTCTCTCTTCCCCTTCCTCCACATAGAGGAGTCGTTCGAAACCCACGGTAGAGAAGGACTCAAGTAAATCAAACACTGCAGTTGGGTCGACTAATCACTTTAAGAATACAAAGAATTTGAGGCAATTTGATGCATTGTTCTTGAACCAATCTGTTATGCGAGTTAGGGTGAGTGATTTCATTCCTAAAAATACAAGACGAGACCCCTTGACCGTCTACAAGGGTATTGCCAAGTGCATTTATTGTGAATCAGCTTAAACCCTGCATGGCCTCTCTCTTATTGACTATTACCAAAATGCATTCTTTCATGATCGATCTATATCAGATAATGTAATGATATCTCATGAGGTATATCACTACCTGAAGACTAAGAGGAGATCTCCCCACTGTCATATGGCCATTAAGATTGACATGAATAAGAATAAGGCCTATGATATATTAGAGTTGAAGATTCTGATAGAAACCCTGTAGAGATTATGCTACCCACCCCTTGAATTCATTTATAGTTGCATTTCCTCAATCCAGTTTTAATTAATGGATGCACAAAGGGTAGAATCACTCCGGAGAGGGGATTGAGGCAGGGAGATCTACTGTCTCCATACTTATTTATTATAGCAATGCAATTTTTATCTGCAGAAATTACCAAAGCTGTGGATGCAGGGGAGATATAGGCCGGACATTAAAATCCGAAGATCAGTACCTATGATTTCTCACTTATTTTTTGCAGACAACATTGTGATATTTTGCAAAGTGGATGTTGCAAATAGCCTGAAGGTGAAGCAAATTCTAGATAGTTTTTGTAGTGTGTCGGGGTAGGTTGTTAACAAAAGGAAATCAATTGTCACTTTTGGTAAAAATACCCCCTAAGGTTCAAGAAGATTATTTCAAGAATCCTTTAGATTCCTGAGATGCATGACGAAGGTAAATATTTGGATGCCCCATCCCTGATATTTAGGAGGCGTTATTTTTCTGGATTTTGAGATGAGGGAAAGTTGGTCAATGGGATTTTGATTCCCGTTGACCATGAAACCCATGTTCTTTTTTCAAATTTATGTGGGGATGAGTGAAAGTTTATTTTCCTGGGTATAAGTGATACCCATCACCTAAGTGAGTAAATAGCTTTCCCATCTAGGGGGAAAGTCACTAACACTTGAGTGGGACAAAAATGCCCCTTTTAATAATGAATTATTTTAGCTAAAATGATCATTATTTTATTTAACTATTAAATAAAAGAACATGGTTAAATGCACTTACCCGGGTAAGTCTTTTCTAGGAAACACTTACCCGGGTAAGTGCATTTACCCAGGTAAGTAACTTACCGACAGGGCCCTAGGAGTAAAACTGCAACTTTTGGGTACTTGAGAGACAAGGTTACTAGCAAACTTCAAGGATGGAGGAATGCATGGTTGAATCAAGCAGGAAAGGAGGTGCTTGTGAAGGCTGTAGTCATGGCAATGCCAACATATGTGATGTCCCATTTTCAACTACCGAAGAATTTGTGTTAAAAAAATGGATGCTAAGGCTGCGAGTTTTATTTGGGGACAAAAAATAATGAAAAGAAAAATTAATAGAAACAACCTTTTATGAATTCCCCAAGTCTTTAATCGATATTAGCTTTATAGAAAGCTCAGAGAGAAACAAATGTTTATGAACTTATTTTATATCAAACCAAGTAGAGTGGTCATAGTGAGGGTTAAGCGTGGATCAGGAGATATTGGGAGAATAGATAAATTCCCTTACACTATTTTGGTTTGAAGAAAAAGGTAGGGAAAAGAAGGGAAAGACAGGAAAATCTATACAAGATTTGTAAAGATTTTCCGACCTTTCCCTTTCTTTCCCTACCTTTTCCTTCAAACCAAACACAGCCTTAGGTTTGAATGGAAGAAGACAAATTAAATTAGCTATGATAGCAGCCAGACTTTGTGTCTTATTTTCTATAAATCAAACACAGGGAGAAGTGTATTTTAAACATGGATTAAAGATGAGAATAGATGAATTTCTTAAAATTGTTAAAATTTTTTATGTTTAAGAAAAATTAAGTTATCTATTATAGCAGACAAACATTTTATCCTCTTGATCCGGTCCTAGGGGAAATTAATTTGGAAATCTTTCTCACACGTTGCTATCATTCTCAATTTCTTTGGATTTTTTTTTTTTTTAATTCTGAAGGACGTCATCAGTTAGCTTTTCCTTGGGCCATTGGTATTTGTAACTGCAAGGCATATAAGGGGAGAAAAAAAATCATTAATCATACTCTTTGAAAAAAAAAGCAAAAACACCATGAACAACAAATTCAAAATCAGAAAAAATGCTTCAAATTATCATTCTTTTTTTTACTATTTAGGAAAGCATAAAATAGTAAGATTTCAATTTTCAGACTCCATTCTTGGTTGCTGCTGCTGCTTCTTCTTCTTTGTTTTTTTTTTTTTTTTTTCCATATATGATTAAGATGTATTGTTAAAACCTCCCCTATGTTTTCTAACAATTCTTTAAACCTCCCCTATATTTTGCCCATGATTGAAAATTAAAAAAATTCTCCTAGCCACTGTGGCATTTACATCGCTTTTATTTTGGCTGCCAACATGCTTTGAAAATCGGAATAATTTTGGCTGTTGGAGGCCACCAGTGTAGGCTGTTGAGAGCATTTTTAAGTCGGACATGTTTACCATTTCACGCCCATGTCTTTCTTTTTGATCAAAATAAAATAAGGGGCAATTACTAATTTACCCACTTTCATGATAACGTGGCATTTCCAAAATTGCTCTCAACAAACATAGGCTATTGGCCCCAATAGCCAAAGTTTCCGATTATGTTGGCTTTGTATGGACTATATATATAACCGGATCAGATTCAGATAGTGACAACTGACTAATAATTGGTCTGAATTCCAATTTAGTCCAATTCGATCCGATAGAAATTTGAATCCGATTCATATGGTATATGTTTGATTATAAATATATATTATATAATATATTAGATTTTAAATTATTAACATGTCCTCAATATATTTTTTGCCTATTCTCTTTAAGGATTTGTACTTGTTGCTAATTTAAAGAGTAAATGAGTAAATAAGGCTCAGTTTGGAAGAAGTACATAAACTGCAAAACCTTATATTTTGTATTATTTTGTATATATTTGCATTCTATATATTTGTATTTGTATCCTTCCAAACTCTGAGGCTAAAGCACGTATCGCCTTTATTTCCATAATGGAGACACTATCATTATGGGTCGTCCACTGCTCAATGATCTCATATTTTCAAAAACAAAAGGAAAGTAATCAAGACTTACAATCAATGTTCAGAGAAGCGGGCCAAAACCAGAAAAGAGAGAGGACGAGAGGTTCTTGGGTCAAATGTTGAATTAGGATCAAATTATGATGATGTGGCATATATGTATATATACTAAGAGTTTTATAAATATCAAATATAATATTTATTCCTTATTAATCTCTATAATGATGGATATTTACAATCGTTAACTTGTAGGTAGTGTTTGGAGGTAGATCAAGCTACCTCTCAACTTAATGAGAACCACAACGGCATGCGTTTGCATAGAACTCAACTTGCTTATGGAGAAACCCTCACGAGTTTGGATTGACTTAGGTAAGGAGGGATAGTGCAACTGATTCAATATGAAAACATCCTTCTTTATGATACTAACTGTTATAAGCACAGGCACAAAGAGATAAAATGTCACTTGAAGAGACAACTAAGAAAGGGAATGGGCCTAACCCCGATCGAAACAAAATCCCATTCCTACCCCTGATCACCATTCGGGATAAAAGTTAACCTGCATCCGTGATCATTGATGGTGACGGATTCTCCAAAGGGCCCCAAATCCTTGAAATTTTTTAATTAAAAATATTTTCTGAAAAATAGATTTACTTAAAATAAATAAAAATTTTAAATATAAAATATTTTAAATATATTTTAATATCATATATAATATAATGTGTCATCATCATCATTATCTCAATTATATATATATATATATATGTAAATAATATATATAAATCTCCATCCCTAATCCCATCAGGTTGAAAAGGCTAGGTACCCGATGGGAATGGGAAAATTGTCATCTTATTTTCTATAAACCAAATACAGCTAGAAGTGTGTTTCAAACATGGATTAAAGAGGTATTAGGAAAATGGATGAGTTTATTGTTAAAATTTTAATGTAAAGAGACAAGTTAAGGCTGTGTTTGGTTTGAAGGAAAAAGTAAGGAAAGGAAGGGAAAGGTAGGGAAACCTTTAGGCTCTGTTTGGTTTGTGGGATGGGGATGAGAGAAAAGGAATATTCCAAAAATATTCTTTTTTCTCTTATTTGTTTTGAGGGAAATAGGGGGATGGGATGAGAAAGATGTGGGATGCGGGATCCCAAAATCTTGTAATTGGGGTCGCACCAAAACAGTGTGACCACGGTGGAAAAACTTGAGAAAACTCGAGTTTCGTCTTCATCCTCATCCTTTGCCCCACTTCACTTTCTCCTTCCCTTCTCAATGCTACCACCACCACTGCTACGGGTAATCGCCTTTGCCCTTCTCGATGCTGCCACCACCACTGCTAGTAATCACTGCTACCCTTCTATCTTCTACCTTCTACCTTCTGCCTCCACCACCGCTGCTGGTAATCGCCTTTTCCCTTATCAATGCTGCCTCCACCACTGCTGCTAGTAATCGCCGCTGCCCTTCTATCTTCTATCGCCACCACCGCTGCTGGTAATCTCCTTCCCTTCTACCTTTTGGCGCTCGCAGACATTAGTTCAGAGGGGTTTCTGCCATGGTAGAACCCAAATCTGAGTTCATAGACACATATTGAAGAGGTTTCTGCCATGGTAGAACCTAGATCAAAGGAGTCTGCCGATTCCAGTTTCGCACGAAGTAACACCGTTGATGACGATCCTCACCAAGGCATTCACCGGCAATGAGGGCGGATTGATCTCTATGGATTGAATCTCTGAGAACTCTATTTTGTGTTGGGTAATTTTCCTATTATTTTCCCATATAATACCAAACAATAGAAAGTTAAATTTTTACACTTTCCCATCCCATTCCATCTTTTCCTATCCCACCCAAATCTTTTCACAAACCAAACGGAGCCTTACAAATCTTGTATAAGTTTCCCTATCTTTCCCTTCCTTTCCCTACTTTTTCTTTCAAACCAAACATAACCTAAATACTATTATAGCAGCGAGACTTTTATCCTCTTGATCCCTTGAGAAAGTTTGGAAGTCTTTCTCAAACGTTGCTATCATTCCCAATTTCTTTGGGCATGTTTGTTCTTTTCTTTATTAATTACTTTTATTATGGTCTCAAAAGTTGGCTTTGCCTGGTATCTGTAAGTTCAAGGCATCTAATTAAAATGTAAGGACAAAAATCCATCAATCAACTGTTTAAAAAATACCATGAAGAAAAGTCAAATTCAAAATCAGAATAAAAAATTCATCAAAGCTTGGATTTCTTGTTTTTTAATATTTAGGAAAGCATAAAATACTAAGATTTCAAACTCCACTTTTTGGCTTTTACTTCTTTTTTCTTTTTTTCTTATATGACCTAAATATTTCCACTTTGATTCTATAACCAAGAAACAAGATTTGGTTCCTTCTTCTTTGGAGAGAGGTAATTATATATATATATATATATATTATATTATTTTTATCAAGAGGGTTCACTTGGGTCCATGTATAGATACAGTGTATATCTTGAGAGTTTACATCTCCGCCCCACAACGCCCTACAGCATATTTCCACTGTGTATTGGAAACATCTCCCGATGATGATATTATTGGGACTGATACTATCATCGGGAGATTTTCAATTCATGGCAGAGATGTATTGTGGGGCGTTGTGGAGTGGCTCCTTGTGGGGCGGAGATGTGATCTCGTATCTTGAATACAGCTAGCTAGACAAAAATAGTTCTTTTAATTTTCTAGGAGGAACTACTTTATTTTACTTATTATTCATATTTTAGACCACACATTTGCATAATTTATACTCATTCATGGTGTAAAAACCCCATTTCTTCAAGAGGATTTCCTAAGAATTTTCATAAGCTTTGGATTAAAATTAGAAAATTGCAAAGAACTATTTTTTCATCATAGGTTAATTAGGACTAATCCTCATTAACCTTTAACTAATAGGGTTAATTGGTAAAATCTCCCCTGGAGGTTCAGGCGATCGTGGCATCTACACCCCTTCCATTAGCTTGAGGTTAGAAACATATCAGAAATTAATTAATGATGTCAGTCTCCGAAAGTTATCCCGTGAAAGGAAGCATAATAAAAATACCAGCCATGGTAGTTGTTCTAATTTTATATTCACCATCTGCGGGTTCTAGTAGAAGGGGTGTAACGGCCAATAGTGGACTGAACTTTGGGAGAGTTTTCTGCCACATGTAAAATATAGAGGAGGTTTTTGCAATTTACCCTTTTAAAGCTTTTAAAAACCATTTGAATCTCTTACCAATCTATGACCAACACTTTCGGCCAGAGAGATCAATTTACACCATCTTCAATTGGAGGCGGTTCGGGTCTGATATTGGGTGTGAACCACTACTTTGGGAGTTGCTTTTGTGGACTGTATCAGATATGATCAGAAATTAATTTGGGTTTCAAGTCTGATCCGGTTAAGTGCACGTTTAATCCTGAAATTTCAGATTTCAAATTATCGGGAAATCAGTTCCCGAATTGAGTTAGAAAAAATTTTAAAAATTTAGCCAGCCACTAGATCTAGTTTGGTAATGTCTCTAAAACCCTTCCAACAATTGCTCCATTGATTTTCCTAATGAAAACAAAAGAAAAAAAACTAATTTTCTAATGCTTACATCAGGAAAAACCTAGCACAATTTTTTATAAAATAAAAATAAAACAATTGCATATAAAGAACAAAATAGGAAGTTGACTTATGTGTTTTCTCTAGAATGAAAAAGAAAAAGAACTTGACCAGCACCACAGTTTGAATCCATCATAAAATATTATTAAATAATGACAAAAATAATACACAATTATTCAGATCATAAGCCCTAATATATGAGAGTCGAGTCAATGTAAAGTAAAAAATATTCTAGCTGATTTAATCCAAGAATCAAATTGGATTAATTCTAATCCTAGATCAGAACCACACGCTCTAAAATCACTGTTAAAAGGACTTATTTATCCCCAAAAAGGTCGAACTTTAATTTGCTAGGTTTACATGTGTGAATTTTAAATCTTTTATTAGCCAAAGATGGGAGCATTTGAAATTCTCATTGAGAAACAATTTTCTCTTAGGACCAATCTAGGTTAAGTGATCAAATTTGAGGTCTAGAATGAGTTGGGTTTGTACCTAATACGGATGCCATTGATCACAGTTTCCAAAGTGGTAGATACTCCTAAACTTAGGTCTGAATTGAGTTAAAGAACTGAAGAGGGCACAACTCTAATCCAAGAACTCGACCTAGCAAGTTGATATAAATCAATGTACACTCCAATATCCTTCTTTGTTTGCAACTGTTAATGATTTGAATATTCTGTATTTTTTGGTAGAAAAAACTCAGAAAAAAGAGAGAAAAATCTCCCCTTTCAGCCTTGGTTGAACTAGGGTTTGGAGGTAATGAGAATATGTGATAACCTCTCTCAAAGTTCTCTCTTACTCTATCTTATATAGATCTGGAAAGTCATAGTCCTACTAGGAGTTTCCAAGTCAAATTTCTAGCTTAATTAGAAGTTCCCTAATTCGGAAACCCTTATAATCATATAAGAAATAAGAAAGACCCATGCCCAACACTTAATTCATTTAAAGTCACAGGCTTAGCTAGCCCATCTGACCTAAATATTGTATGGTGTAGGACCCACTAAGTGCTTATACTAATCCATATGGGTTTGGCCCATGTAGAGAACCATAAGGGTCGAATTCACGAGACAAACCTAGTGAATCTCTCACCCAGTCTTATTGGGATTAGAATAGGCCCAACACTTAAACATAAATGGACTTTGGTTTCAGCCACCCTATAAAGCCCAAAGCCAATGGATTAGTATGGGAAATAAGCCCATTAGGTTTCAGCCCAAATACTTTTGCTCTTAATCTCTTAGTCCATAATATTATACACTAAAATGTGGTGTCACACTCTTTGCTCAAATGGATCCTATGATTAAAACCTTTTGCAAACCGTTTTCATAAATAAATTATTTAAAATATGAATATGTTCTGCAATTGATTTCAAAGCACACTTGTGACCATCGAAAAATGACTCACTTGGGCTAAATTAGAGTTTCCACCCATCATTTGAAGGAAATAGAGGTGACGGGACCTTCAACATTGTTTGTCAATAATATTTTGGACTACATTTTAGGAACGACCTAAGCCAAAGAAGGGAACGTTGGCATGAAAAACGGAGCCACCACCATGAGCCGCAATGGATGGTGTGCCAGTGAAAGAAGATCATTGAAACAAAGGCATCGTAGAGTGGTGAGGGCAAGCTGTGGAAACGAACAGACGTAAAGAAAAAAAGAGAGGAGATGAGAGGGATATCACTGAGTGAGAATGTGGGAAGAAAATGGATTTGAAACGTGATTTTACTGTTATTGGTAGCTGCTCTGATCTTCGCCTGAGAAGATGGAGAACAAAGTGGCCACAGATGTACTAGGAACCAAGCTAAAGGGGAGAAAGGTGGAATGCAGTGAGAGGAATGAATTAGAACTCTAGAAAATGGGTAGAAACTTTGGAATTTGGGGAAGGAAATGGGTTTCATCACCATTGGGTTCTTGTTCTCACCTCAAGGAAGAAGAAAATGAACAATGTTCTCACCTATTTGGGGAAGAGAGAAAGAGAGAGAGAGATAGAAATGGAAAAGAAAAGATCAGAGAATAGTTCATCGTCTCTATTTGATGTCGAGAGGAAGAAGGAAATGGATAGTGTTTGAGCGAATTAGGCTAAATGATGGACTTTACTTTGAATTTATAATAGGGAATAATGGCAATTTCATAATTTTTGGGATATTTAGGGGCATTTTGGTAATTTTGAGCATTTTAGGGGGTAGTTTGGTCCAATCAGGTCTAAGGGGGTCATACTGGGATTTAAACTCAATGGTGGTGATTTTGGGGTAGAAAATGAAGCGTAGTGATGAATCTAAAGCTACAAGGAAATTCTATGTGTACAGGCTAATGAGATTGGATAATGTAGAATTTTTTAAGATTAATGGGCAATTAGAGGTGTTTTTGGATGAAATTTGGTAGGGAGGGGGATTTTGAATATTCTGGATTGAAAGGTGGAATCAGATTGGCCCAACTGGGCCTGGATCAGGCATATTTGGAAGGGGGTGATTTGGTTAATTCAGAGTTTCGAAAAAGAATCTTTATGCGATGGAGGGGAAAACAAAGGTAATTTTGGTTAAAATTTCATAGGATAGAGTTTTTGGGAATTTTGAATCGACTAGTGGGGTCAAATTGGCCTGATTGGGTCCAGATTAAGCAGATCTGGAAGGAGACTGATTTGTCCAGTCTAAAACTTTGAAATAGAATCTTTGTACGATGGAGAGGTAAACAAGGGTAGTTTTGGGTGAAATTTTATATGTAGGGATTATAAGGTGTTGGGGATCTAATGGTAATGTCTGATTTGTTCAACGGAGTTGAGGTCTTGGGAATTTGGGTCAATAAGAAGACATAAAATGGAATCTTGATTTAATGAAGGGGTAAATAGGGGAATCTTAAGTTGAAATTTCATGGAAAAATGTTTTAGGAGGTCCTTGGTCTAATGGTAGTGGTTGATCTAATGATCGAGGTGTAGATGTGGGTTAATTAGGACCATAGGATTAGTATCAAGCAGATTTTGTGGATCTGGAGGCTTTTGGACTGAAATTTAGGCTATCTAGTTTTTTTGGTGTCTTAAAGGAATCGAAAAGGTCTGATCGAGTATTTAGGGTGAATTGGGGGTTCAAGTGGTGAACCAAGCAAAAATCAGGTGTTGACAACATTAAAATCAATTGCTGGCAGTTTTAGGTTTCTATTTGAGAATGTAAATTAAGATATTCTCTTTGTCTAACAAAGTGGTTAATCCTATCACAATGATCACCCAGTCAATTGATATTCCAAACTGCTCTAACATACCCAGGTATTTGACCCTTAGTGGGTCTCAATGCTTGGTACATCAAAAGTAGACCAATGCAATACTTGATGTAGTACCATTATTAAGTCTATGGTTAAGTGCAACTTTTTCAGTTTTAACCATATGTGTCCAAGGTCCAAGGAATAACTAGAAATAGGCCATGTTTAGTGTTTCATCAAAGACCCATTAATTGCACCTTGTGTCTAACCCTAGCAATTGAGACAAATTGCTCTACTAATTTAATAGTACATCAGTGTTAACCTTTGTTAGACAGTGTATGCCCTTATCTCCAATCAGAATGATGTACATTATGACATTTAATGTAAATGAATAAAGTACATATTTGATTCATGTTATTATGGTGTGTTTCTGTTTAATACCCTTAAACTAGACACATATGAGACTCATGTTAGTTTAGAATCTTCACAACCGTTGGATAGATCTGGGGAGATTTATCCTGCCAAGGCTGACACTAATGTGCCGCCAAGTTGGTTGGGGTGGATTGTCTTAGCTGCCAGGGTGAGACTTGAGGTACATGCAATGTGGGTTTTCTTGAAACCCTGAACCGGACTAGAATTCCAGTATTGCCCTAGACCTTAGAGATAGATGGACAAAACTGGAATGTTACACTTGACCCCTAGACTTGATTATGATACTACACTAGGTGTTGGATTGGGCTGTCTTTGATATACCAATCAATGAGATCCTTAGAGGGGGTAAAAAACTGGGTATGTTGGGACAGTCCAAGAATTCATTTGAGTGGGTGATCGTAGTGACAGGATCAGCCCCTTTGTCGGACAAAGTGAATGATCATGGATGCACTCTCTCTTATGGAAACCTAAATTGCCGGTAGTTGATTTCAACCGTTGAAATTTGTTTTACAAAATATATTTATATAGAGATATACATACATATATATATATATATATATTATGGTTTCAAAATGTTTGCAAAAGGTTTTAATTCTCAAGATCCATGTGAGTAGAGAGTGTAGCACTGTACCTTGCAGCCGAGGGAGAGGTCATCACTTGTCGGGCAGTGTTTGATCATTATGGGCTGAGAGATTAAGTGTAAGACCATTGAGGGTAATACATGATCGACTAATCTTGCATCTGCCCACAGTCCTTGCGTTTTAATAAGGTGGCTTGATCCAATGACCACTTAGTGTAAGTGTTGGGCCCATTAAGAATCCATGGTGATGGACTCAGGGGTTCACTATTTCTTACAGTGAATTCGGCCAGGCCTTGTAACAGAGGCTGGGCTAAATCCATGTGGTTGATGTATAGATCAATGTTTGGGTCCCATGCCATACAAGGATAGCCAATTGGGCAGCAGTTAGGAGGATAAGTGAGTACATAAACTTAATGGGCCTAAAGCCTAATTCGAACTGGCTTAATAAGATTAATTAATTAGGAGTGGTTCTGGGATTTAGATCAGCAGATAGGATAAGGGATTATCCCTATCCACTCAGAGAGTCCAGATCCAAATAAAGATTTGGATCAAGAAACTCCTAATTTGATTAGGAAGGTTAATCTCTATCTACAAATAAGATAAGGGATTATCCTTATCTCTTAAAGAGAGTCTAGATCCAAATACAAGATTTAGATTAGGAAACTCCTAATGGGATTAGGAGATGTTCTCTTTAAAGGCTATAAATAGAGGAGCAGGGCAAACCTCCAAGACACAATACTCAATTCGCAAACTACAAAGAAAGAGGAATCTGCAGTTTGACTGCTCCTGTCTTATACTCTTTCTTGCTCTTGCCGCCCCTGCCAGTTCGATCTCCACCTATAGGATTGATCAAGAAAGGTTCTTCATATTACCTTTTGGTAGAAAAGGTAATCTGAAGCCGTGCTCACCAGCCCTCCATCATATTTCTTGCTGAAGAATTTGGTTCTTGCTGAAGAGTCATCTTGTTGATTCTGCTCCACCTCACACTGTGTCATCTTTAGTGGGAGCAGTCTTTGGTTTTCTCCTTGGGCGTGAACACCTTCGTTGGGAGTTACTGTTACTCCGTATCAGGTATATCCCTCTCCTACCTTATGGTTTTAGATTTGGTCCGGTTTGGTTACAAGATTAATTCTTGAAAATACAGTTTTCTAAAATGGGGAATATGATTCCCACATGAGAGAAAGAGAAATTTTTGTAATTTCGCCCAACCTTCCTGTAGTGTTCGGCCATCCATTAAATTGCTTCACCAATTTAATAGTACATCAGTGTTAACCTTGACATGATAAACTCTTCCCGTATGTTTGATTGCTATGAATGGAATGGGAAAATGGGAATTATTCCTATTTTTAGACATTTGGTTGTCGAGATAGGATGAGAAATCACAAGGTGCAACTTTCCAAAAATTAGGATGCGAAGTCACACTGATATGGTGCAGCCTCTATGAGAAAGATAAATTATTGAGGAAAACCATCAAGCTATCTCAATTGTGGCTAGAGTTGCCCTATCACGACCTTCATACCTCGACAATGGTCGAATCTTTGGTGACATTTCAGGAAATATCTAGCTAAGGATATATCTATAACCCCTGAACCTTGGCTATTCTTTTCTTCACGTTTCTTGGCTTTCACACTCTCTTCAAACCGATTGTAAGATACGGTCATTCGCCAGCTAGAAGCCATTGTTTTCAATGGGATCAAGGTCAAGTTTTTATAGATCTACACGTATATTGCAAATCTAACATGTTTATGAACTTCTTTTTTGGCTGTAGGCCAAGTTCAAATCTTTTCATTCTACTTTAGAAAGGTAAGGGTTCCCTCTATTTTGTGCTAAAGATGCTATAAACATGCTATTTTTTTTAGATTTATCCCTCTTGCGCAAACTACCAAGTGCCTCAGTCTAGGTGCTGAAATTAATTTCAGTTTATTTGTTCTATCATGTGGGATATTAAACTTATGTTATTAAATATACTCCTATATGGATTTTTAATATTTTTATGTTCTACATTTGTGTCGATGAGTTTAATAACATATATTAGTACATTTCTTCTATCTATTGTATTTGGTACCATGCTTGTAATTCTTTGGAAGCATGTTATGTTGTATTAAATGTATGGAATGATTAACTGAATTATGCTTGCTGGATTTGAACCAACAATGGATTATGTACCTTCTCAAGATGATATTAAATCCACCAAGCCTAATATATCTTGGATAATAGAAATGGATAACTTATTAATAGAGACCCTCGTTGAGCAAGTAAACCATGTAAACAAAGTAGATAAAAGCTTCAAGGCTCTAGCATATAGTGCCGCTGCTAGGGCCATAAGCTGAACCTTTGGGGTGGACTACAATTATAACAACATTAGAAATTGCTTGAAAATAATTAAGAAAAACTTCACTACCATCTAAAAAATTCTTAAATCAAGTGGTTTCTCTTGGATTGACCTTTCAAAGACTAGATTTAGAGCTTAAAGTTTGGGCAAAATACATCATGGAAAACTTGATATAGTGTTTTTTTTATTGTAGCAAACTTAACTTATTTAATTATATTGTGATGTTAATAGAATGATTCATTAAAAAATGGCTAGGCACACCTTGAGGCAAAGTAGTTTAGAAGGACAGCAATCCATAACTACGATAAGCTTGTGATAATTTGTGAATGATCAAGTAACTAGGGCTAGAGCTTTTACTACCACATAGGCACTTAGACAAGAGACAACAACATCAATAACTCGCAATAACAAACAAACAATGTAGGAGCCAGTATATGAGAAGTTAAATGAAGGAGACAATGTTACTGACTCTACCCTACAGGCTAGGCCACTAGAAGAGGGTAGTTCTATTGAAGGGAGAAGCTCATTGGGGAAAAGAAAGTCATATATTTGCATCATTTCAGATGAAGTGCAAACAATTTTCCATAACATTAAGCCACTAGAAAATGTAGTTGAGAAGTGCATTTCTCTCTTGAAGAATGATAAAATATTTAAGGATGTATACAACCTCAAGGATGATAACCCAATTTTCCTCATAAAGGCAATAGATTTTCTATCTCAGTCAAAGAATAGGGCAATAGCATTTTATGCCCTCAAGTTAGAAAAGAAATAGATGAATATGAAACTTGCATTTGAATATGAGATTGAAATTGGAATTCCCATTAGATAGTTATAGGCACATGCAAGTGTTTGGTGAAACCATTGAATATTCCCAAAACATCTTGTAGTTTCATAGATGATATATTTGCAAGTTCATTTACAAGTTATAAATGCATTAGAATTAATCCACTACATACTCCTCCTCACAAGTTCTTTTTAGTAAATGTTTGGTGAAAACTACTGATTCTTTTTCTCAAACCAATTGTTCACAAGTTTGATGGAATATGTGTTTAAATAATGGCAAAATATTACATTGTGTTTAAAGACCGCCAACCAGCATTATTTCACGTGGGTAGGCCCAAGTGCAAAGATTTAGTAGAGTAATTTTTTGCTCCTATAGCATCTACAAAGAGGTGGTATTCCAGTTGTAGTAGTACCAACGTAATATATATCCAATACCCCAACATACAACAATTGAGAATACCTCTAGGATCCATGTAAATAATACTAATGCGGAGGTGAAGGCATCAAAAGAACCTTATTTGCAATTAGTAGCCATTTTGTGTTGGTAATAATTTAGTGGTTATGTCAATCTTATACTTGTTTAAATGATAGGTGCAAATGTTTGGTGGTAACTATTACGAGTAGGCTGTGCCTTTAATGTCTAGGAGTTTAATTTTGTCATGTTAGCATGACACATGGCAATATTCAAATACCATGTCATCCCATAAACAAGTCCTATGTTGTGGAATTTGAGAATACATGGATTTATCAAAGTGGAATGAACCCAATCATCCTACAAAATGTTTTCAGCAACCAAGCATTGGGAAGGAGATTTGGTAGGATAATTAGTCGTCTTAGTAACCAAACATAGGGTGACATGAATGAAAATATAAATTTTCCCTTCTCATCCCGTCTTTTCTCATCCCATCCCTTCTCATCCCATTCTTTTTCGACAACCAAACGAACTATTCAATTTTATTAAACAACTTATAATATTCTAAACTAACATAAATCTCATAAATGTTCAGTTTAAAGGGTAATACATAGAAACATATCAAACACACATCAACACATGTCTAATACACCCATGCAGTTTATATTTAGGCCATGTTTGGTTCGCTGCTCAAGGCCTCATTTTTTTAATTCTTGTTCATTCTGAACAAGAATGACCAAGAATGATTAACATTAGAGTGTTTAGTTACAAAATTCTTGTCATCTGTCTCATTCTTTTCAAAATGAAAAATCAACCCATAGAATTAAAATTGAGGTAGCCTGTAACATGAAAAATAATCATGCCCTATCTTGCCCATTTTCATTCTTTAAAGAAACTCTATGCTAGCGGTCAGCATAAAAATACTTTTATGAAAGTACTTTTATGAAAGCACTTTTAAGAAAGCATTTTTATGAAAGGACTTTTACAAAAGAACTTTTATATGAAAGTACTTTGACAAAAGAACTTTTATAAAAGTAAAGTACTTTTATGAAAACATTTTTACAAAAGTACTTTTACATGGAAGCAATTTTATGAAAGCACTTTTATAAAAGCACCTTTACGAACGTACTTTTATAAAAGCACTTTTATGAACGTACTTTTATAAAAGCACTTTTACGAAAGTACTTTTCCAAAAATACTTTTACGAAAACACTTTTATGAAAGTATTTTTATTAAAGTACTTTACGAAAGCCCTTTTACAAAAGTGCTTTTATTCATTTACTTTGGACTGAATTGGACCCAATCTAGTCCATTTGCATTTTAATTGGACTGGATTGGATTGTAGCAGTTGTTGTAGTTTTTTATATATTTTTTGGATTTCTCGTGTTATTTTGGTGTTTGATTCAATTTGGATCGGATTGGACCCAATCCGATCCATTTGCATTTTATTTGGACTGGATTGGTCTTGGTTAATTTGTATGGATCTGGTCTAGTCATTTGTAAATGGAGCAGTATTGGATCCAATTTACAGCCCTACCGATAAATATCTACACTAATGATTTTGGAGACCTAGGCTAGTGGTTTATGACTGCTAACACAATTTCTTTTTAATAATGAAAATGAGTAACGTAAGACACTTGTCAGTTTGAAAAAAGAATTCATTTTTCAAGAAAAAAGTATTTGGTTCATAACAATATTTTCTCATTTTATCCATATTTACCCATTCTTGTCCTTGTCCTTTATAGAATTTAATCTTAGACAAAAAAGAGAAAGAAAGAGAGTTGAACCAAGCATGGCCTTATATGCTCAAAGGTGCCTTCCCGTTAGGAATCCATCAATGAATATATATGATCCAACTAGATGAGATCTGTAAATTTCAGCAACTACTAGCTTTTATTCCTTTACTACTGGAACTGGGTGAATACATATCAGACCCTGAATTGATATTTTAACAAGGGAGGCAAACCCGAGTTTACTTCCTTCTCTTTATTATATATATCATTATTTTCGTTACAAGATAGAAGAACAAATAAGAGAGAGAGAAGTAATAGAAACTCTAATGGCTCTGAGCGTTAGTAGCATCAGAGGATGGTACAGATAGAAGAATCAGGGACTTCGGCCACCGGTGTTCCGGGCTTGATACCGGGCCATTGACGGCAGAGACAGTGCTGACCATCCTGGACCTTATTATAGACGGACGCAACGTGCATTCCGCAACCACTCCATGTGGTCTTCCCGCACGACGAACACCTCACAGCATAACACATCTTCTGCAACTCCTGGCCTTGTGTTAATTTGTTTCAAAGATTTCTCAATTTGTTGAGTTTGCTTCTTAAAAGCTGATCTGAGAGAGATGATGCCTTCACTTGGGATCTTTATCTATTTATACAAGAAAACTGCTATCTTGTTTCCTTGATTCCACCCTCCATGAAAATTACGATTCACGGGTTGAAGACTTTGGATTCGTCGTTGAGTGTTGACTTCCATTCTTCCATTCCGAGTGTTACGTCACGACTGACGAAGAGGATGACCAGAGGGTGATTGTGATGTTGGATCATGGATGCGTCCTGTAGGGGCGGCGTTCTAATATTGAATTCCGTGGGCTCCATTTGAGACTACCTTGGCGCAGCTGCTGAGGTGAGGAGTTAACTTCATACCGTTGAACCGTTCTTACGGATAATCATAACCATTGACCGCACTGGAGTAACAGATAATTTGGTCCAGTCTTGCTCTGGTCACATAAGTTGTGGAATGAAAATGGTGTAAATGCTTTGTCACACTCACACCTTTTCTCAATTTTCAACTCTTGAGAGTTGAGTACAGATCATACCTACACCTACATTCATTCAGGATCTGGACCCAGTAAAAATTTTTAATTTCACCAAGAGTTAAATATAGAATTATTTAACCATTAATTCGATCTTGAAAATAATTCTTTTAGGAAAATTCCCAATTAGTACTCTGTATTTTGGGCCTAGTGCCATTTTAGTGCCCGAACTTTAAAATGCAACAATTCAGTATTTCATAATGTGTCAATCCAGTACTTGTCGTTAATCAATCTGTTTATCAGCCGTTAAGTGATATTTGAAAAGACCCAAATGCCCTTTGAGTGTCATCTAATTTTCCTTATCAACCATCCACATGTTGATAAAAATGAACAGTCTCAAATCCTTGCCTCTTCTATTCAAGAAAGTTGGGGTTACGTCTCAGTGGGCATTCTGGTGACCCCAACTTTCTTGAACAGAAGAGGCAAGGATTTGGAACTGTTCATGTTTTGTCAACGTTTGAATGGATGATAAGGAGAATTAGATGACACTCAAAGGGTATTTGTGTCTTTTCAAAGGACACTTAATGGCTGGTTAACGGGCTGGCTAATAGCAGGTAATAGATTGGCATGTCTTGAAAGTTTGGGTACTAAATTGTCATGTTTTAAAGTTCAAGGGCCAAAGTGGCACTAAACCCAAAGTACAGGATACTAATCTGGAATTTTCCCTATTTCTTTTCAAATGTTTTGAATTTATGTGACCCGCAACAAGACTAGCAATAGCAACCTCACCCCATAATGCTTCTTACCTTAGAAAACCTAAATTTGAAAAAAAGTTGGATTTTTCGTCAAGCTTTACTCCTTTTAACTTGCAAATTTGTTTTGTTGACTTAAATGTGAAATCCAATCCCAAAGCATTAATAAATACATCAAAATTAGGGGCTTGAAATTGATATACCCATTGAGGTGATTACCCAATTTGTTTAATGAACAAAGAGATCATCGACAAACATGAGATCCCCACTAGTTTGCTTCTGTAAAAACAATTAAGAAAAGAAATAATAAACAAATAAGGTGAAAGAGGACACCCTTAACGAATATCTCTTTGTTGTGTGAACAGGATACCAATAATGCCATTTAGCAAAGTCTAAGAGGAACAGACCACATAAGAATGAATTAGGTTACATAACTGTTCAGAGAAGCCAAGATGTACAAGGACAGCAATCAAAAAGTTCTATTCCACCCTATGATAGGCTTTAGCCATATCAACTTTGAGTAAAAAATCACAAGCTTTTCCCTTCGTTTTGTGTAGAGGAAAGCACAGTGTTGTCAGTAATTTGACAGTCTAGGACAAAGGCACCTTGAAAGGTTGAAATAATCTTATTAACTACTAAAAGCAATGGGCTAGGATTTTTGCAACAATTTTGTAAGGGGGGCATCATTAAGTCGAATTAGCCACAAGACTAATGGTGTCTCAACATTATATTTCTTAGGGATCAATACCAAATGAGTTAAAGTGAGGATAGAAGATATGGATCCATAAAGGCGTCCAACCCTTTTGATAGAACACTATGTATAAATCATCTGGTCCTAGGGTGGGCCCATCCCCATATGGATCCCACTCCTTGTGATTTTTTTAATGTCAATCATGTTGTTTGTATCTTTATTTTATTTAAAAAATTAAAAATAAAATAATTAAAATTTACAATCTTATTAAAAAATATTTAACCATATTTTTAAAAATACTAATATATATATATACATACATACATAGACATATGCATACATATATACATACATATATATATAATATAATATATATAGCAGGGATCCCCATGGGGCGGGGAGTGCTCTCCCCATTCCTGCCAACGGGGATAAAAATCTTCCCATCCCCGTCCCCACAAGGAAAAAAGTTATCCCCATCCCTGCCCCATTCAGGTGGGTCCCTATGGGGCTTGGAGAAATTGGGAAAATTTCCACCGAACCAATATAGAATAAAGTTGTGCATACCTCTTCAACAATGGGAGTGGCACATAAAAAGTTGTCTTCAGAGTTATCATAGGCTCCAATAAGCCCCAATCTACATTGGAAATATTTGGATAGAAGGAAGTAAACCATGGTTTTAAAAGGCTATTGAGGTGAGGCCAAAGGCCTCACCTCAAGGCGAGGCTGACCAGACGCCTACGCCTTTAAGCCTTTAGCCTTGTGATGTGCAATGCCTAAGGCTTAACTAAGGACATTTTTGGAAATACTGTTAATGAGAGTTACTATCAAATTATAATATATATATATATATATATAATTAAATGAAACAATTTCAAGGGTATAGTAATCCACCCAAATTCAGTTTATGCCATTCAGCTATTATCATATGACCCCCAAGTTACCTCATCAAAATAACTTCTTTATGCACTATGTAGCTCCAATTAAAAGTCTAAAACAAACCAATGGAACTACAAAGCAATTGTTTCTATCAATAATGGAGCTACAAACTTGATGCTTTTAGACCACAATGAGAAAAAAACCCAAGGAAAAAGGTATTAGAGAAAATATAGATGAAAAGAATAACAAGTTTGGCACTTGAGATATATGATTATATTTTTAATATAAAATTTGTTAGATTGGTCCCTAGATCAAGTCAAATTCAGGATGGGTTGGGTAATGTAAATCTAGAAAAAGTAACTTAGCTTTCCTTCATTTGTTTTTTTCTAATAAATATGAATACATAGTTTTTATTTATTTATTTATTTATTTGTTTGAGGCTTATGCCACAAAACGACTTGAGGCATAGGCCTCGACCCTTTCACACCCAACCACCTCGCCTTTGCCTTTAGCCTTTTAAAACTTTGAAGTGAACACCAATATAAAATGTGATCAGACCAAAGATGATATGGCCACAGAATCATCCACCCATTCACCAGTAGAGGATTGAAGTCTGAGAATAAGATTCTTCTTTCTTCACATTGTGGCCTTTAGATGAAAAAATGTGGTGTTTTATCACTATAAGATATCCAATTACAACAAGCAATAATGTGCCAATAGGTTTCCTCAATCCTTGGCTAGCTAGTAGAGTATCAAGATGTCCATTCAAACTTTTCAACTATTGAGAATCAATAGGTGATCGAGGTTCCAGCTGCTAATAGCTTTCAACTATAAAAATTAAGAATCTATTGCCTAAGATCAGGGGTGGCAAATGGGTGGGTTGGGTTGGGTAAGGGTTGAATACCAACCCACCCATATTGACCCACCAACCCACCATGACCCATCATCAATCCTTGTTAAAGGGTCATAACCCACCCTAACCCTAACCCTAACCCACCCTGACCTACCCATATTGACCCACTTGATCCATCTATATTGACTTTTAACCACCCTCACCCATACTAACCCACCTACCCTCACTTATAAATACAAAAATGGGTCAGGACAGCATATATACCCAAAATAATAAATTTTGAGAGAATAATCTCTCTCAAGACTGCCACGTGACAAAATTAAGTCAAGTCAACTCGTATACTCGAAAATGCAAAAAAAAAAAACCAAAAAATTATAGAAAAATACCAAAAATACGAAAATAAAAAAATTTGTAGAAAATTCAAAATAATACAAAACTTTTATAGAAGTGCTTTCACAAAAGTACTTTTATAAAAGTACTACAAAAGTACTATAAAAGTGCTTTCATAAAAAGTACTTTCGTAAAAGCATTTTTGTAAAAGTGATTTTGTGCTTTCAAAAAGTGCTTTTGTAAAAGTACTTTTATAAAGGTGCTTTTGTGTAAAAGTGCTTTTGTAAAAGTACTTGTGTAAAAATGATTTTATGCTTTCATAAAAGTGTTTTCGTAAAAGTACTTTCGTGTAAAAGTAATTTTGTAAAGTGCTTTCATAAAAGTGTTTTCAAAAAAGTACATTTATAAAAGTGCTTTCATGTAAAAGTATTTTCATAAAAATACTTTTATAAAAGTGCTTTCGTAAGTCCTTTTCATAAAATTGCTTTTGTGAAAGTGGTTTTGTATAAAATTGCATGTGAATGGGAAAGTTAACAAAATTGATTTTATTTCATTTTTAACCTTGAAGTGAAATGTGGCATAGTGGTTTCGAAGGTTCATGAGATATGGGCACCGTAGGAGGCATGAGTTTGAATCACTTCAACTTCTAGATTTTGAGATTTGGCGAGTAATGAGTATTGTTGACTTTGGCCCAAGCCGTCTTGACCCGTGCGACCCAACCCATCTTGACCCTTATGGTTACACTCGACCCAACCCACCCTAACCCTTTTTTCCTGACCCTCATGGGTTACTCGACCCATATTGATCCACCAATAGATTGGGTGGGTTTGGGTNAAGATTGCCAGTCTTACCTAAGATTACCTGTACGCTCTTGGCCCCATTGTGACAATTGAGATTTAGACATACTTGTCTTTTTTTTAGAAAATCGATGTGTGCTTGCTCCCAAAAGGATCACATATAATATATATAGTCATTCCCCTTCAACCAACAAGTTTCAAATCGCCAAATTGGCTGATCTATCAAATATTGGACTATAGACACAATAAAGAATCTATCGAGTACCCATAGGTGATACGGTGCAAGTAGCTACCAACAAGTTTGGAGAAAAATAAGTGAGAGATAATGGTATAGAACGCAGATATCCAAGCTAGAAACCCCCCGAACGACCATTAGCTCCGAAAATCATAAACATTAAGGCCCCGTTCGCTTTTTCGTAAGTTACTTACCCAGGTAAATGAAATTACATGGATAAGTTTTTCCTGGGAAACACTTACCCAGGTAAGTGCATTTACCCATGTTCTTTTATTTCTCGGGTAAATAAGGCAATGACCATTTGATCCATAGAAACCCATTATTAAAAGGGGCATTTTTGTCCCATTCAAGTGTTGGAAACTTTCCCCCTATGTGGGAAAGTTATTTACCCACTTAGGAGATGGGTATCACTTTCCTCGATAAGTGATGCCCAGGAAAATAAACTTTCCCTGATTCCCACATAAAGTTGAAAAAAAACATGAGATTCTTGGTCAATGGGAACCAAAACTCCATTGACCAACTTTCCCCCCCCCCTCTCCAAATACAATAAAAGAACGCCCCCTAAATGCACCCAAGATGTAACACTTGATTTCTGAAAGAATAATATAGGTGTAGGGGCTGACACATAAGGCGAAGAGGGAGTCCCTCCCCGTAGTTCCAGAACAGGATTTTCACCCACTATGGGGCTGTATTGGGCCAACCTCCTCATCCCATGTAGTGAATGGAATAGTTAAAAGGGCTGCAATTCTTGGCAAGCCAAATGTTTAAGATTAACACCCCATAAAGAATACTAGACAATATATGCCCTTAACTCCAATCGGACTAATGTACATGAACATTTATTTGTAAATGAATAAAATACATTATTGTTTCATGTTGATATTGGAATATTTTCTGTGAATTACCCCTTAAATTGGACACTTATAAGACTTGTGTTAGCCTATAATGTTCTCTACAGTTGGATAGACTTGGGGAGTTTATCCAGTCAAGGCTGACACTAGTATGCTGTCAAATAGTTGGAGTAGCTTGTCTCAGCTAGTAGGGTTAGACCCCAATCACAAGTAGTGTGTGTTTGGAAGAAACACTAAACCCGGACCGATCTCTAGTTATGCCTTGGACCTTGGAGATAAATGGCCAAAACTATAAAGTTACACATAGCCCCAAACTTGATTATGGTACTACACTAGGTGTTGGACTAGGCTGTCTTTGATGTGCCAATTAGTGAGATCCATCAAGGGTCAACACCTAGTCATATTGGGGTAATTTGGGAATTCATCTAAGTGGGTGATCATAGTGAAAAGATTGATCCACTTGTTGGACAAAGTGAATATTAGGGTTTACACTCTCTAGTGGAAACCTAAACTACTGGTAGTGTGGATTTCAACTGCATTTGAAAGCTGTTTTTGCAAAGTGTATTTATATGTTATATACTACTATTTTATGAAAAAGGTTTTAATCCCAAGATCCATCCAAGTAAAGAGTGTGGCACTGCACCTTACAGCTAGACCTGTTCATGGGCCGGGTGGCCCGACGGCCCGACCCCCGGACGGGCTTGAACATGCTTATAGGCCCGCGGGCTTAAATTTGGGCCAAAAAGCCTGGCCCGCAATAAATTTGAGCCGGGCTCGGGTTTTGTCAAAATAGCCCAGCCCGAGCCCGGCCCGACCCGACCTAATATTAAACTTAAAATTAGTTATGTGATTATGTCCATTTGAATAAATTTTTTGATTTAAGAATGTAAAATTGTGTTTTAAAATATAAAAGAAAGGGAAAAATACCATCTTGTAGGCCCATTGTTCATTTAAATATAAAAAAAAATACTATCTGAATTTTTAATTCTAATTTGAATAGGGAAAATTGTTTTTTTTTTCAATTAGGTCGGGCTTTGGGCTCGGGCTCGGGTTTCGGGCTTTTTAATAGGGTCGGGCTCAGCCCCAAGTTATAGGCCCATTGGTCGGGCCGGGCTCGGGCTCGGGCCTAGTATATTTTCATTAGTGACAAGTGAAAGCCCGGCCCGAGCCTGGCCCGGCCCGGCCCATGAACAGGTCTACTTACAGCTAAGGGAAAGGTCTTTCCCTATTGAGCAATGTTTTGATCATTATGGGCTGAGAGGTTAAGTGTTAGAGACCATTACAGGGATTATTACCTGATGGGACTTATCTCACCTAAGTCCATTATCCTTGGGTCTTCATAGAGTGGTTGAATCCAATGATCATTTAGGTGTAAATGTTGGGCCCATACTAAGTGTATGCTAATTGGCACAGGGGTTCACTATTTTGAGTAGTGAATTCAGCCTAAACTCTTTCAGAGGTGGGCCAGACCCTTATGGACATGAGAGAGACCTTTGTGGGGTCCCATACCATACAATATCTGGCCTAATGTGGCCATGCAACACCTAGGGTCATGAGCCATTAAAGAAAATGGTCCAAAGGCCCAATATTAATAAGATTAATTAAATTGTCACATGATAAGTTGTCATGTGATTTGGGTCAAATTTGGGTTTAGTATTGGGTATGGAGCACTTATCCTCTTAAGAGGATAATGTTTAATTGTTAAAAGAGTCCATATCTAATTCAGATTTGGATAATCTCCTAATTAGATTAGGAGAATGCTCCATTAAGAGATAAAAGAAAAAGAGGGTGAACAAGACTTGAATACCTCTCTCTCTTGTTCTCCCTCCTTCTCTTTTGTCTCCAAAGAAACCCTAGAACGGCTTTGGCTTTCAAGAACTAATTTTGATTATTTTTCTTCTTTGTTTTTTCAAGAAAAACTCAAAAGAATTTTAGGCTTAATTACCCCACTCAATCCAAACAAGTTGGATAGCAAATTTATGAAAACAAGTGTTGTTGAATCAATTCTCTATACACTGCACCATTTCCAGTTGGAAAACGATTTTGGGACTGATATTGGCATGAATTACCACCTTGGGAGCTACATTTTGTGGTTTCCATATCAGGTATAACCCCCCTTCTCTTTGGTTTCAAACTAAGAAATCAGTTCTCAGTATGAGGGCTAATAATCTAAAAATCAATGTTTATATTTTCTAATCTATTATAAAATTGTTCTATGCTAGATTCTTGAATTATTGGGGTAAAAGTGTGATGGCTATCAAAATCTTTGATGGTGGCAAGGTTCATGTGCATCAATTTGATTATTTGGTATATAATTAATTCTTTTTTTTTAGAAAGAATATATTAGGTTTTTCTGATGTAAGCATTAGAAATTATGGTTTTTCTATTTTATTTACATCGGAGAAATCGCCAGAGATCATGGACAAAGAGAGAGAAGAAGGCCGATCTGGAGATAGTAGTTCGGTGGCTTCTTGCATTCGTCCGGATTGAATTCAAACTAGCACACTATCGGCCCTAGTTATTTAATTTGACTATTTGCTATTATGATTATGAATCATAACTAAGAATTTTCATATCATAATCCTTGTAAATTGATGCATGTTTTGGACACCAAACCCTAGGCTGATTTGACCTAGTTTTGGTCCAATTCTCATGGGCCGAACCTATGATTTAATGGAGACTAATAATAGCCCCTTGGATCACTGGTTAAGTAATCAAGATTGGATCTTGAATCGGGATTTGATGGGCCATTGCATGGACCAATTTGGCCCATCTTGTAAAACCTATTTTGAGCTAGACCAAAACAAGAATAGCCCATTTTAGCATGGACAACTATATGGGCCGAACAACCTTTTTCAATTGGGCTCATGTACTAAGATGAAAATTATTAGATAATTTGGATTAATTTACTTGTGCTTTTTGTCAAAAATAGAAATAAGGTCAAGGATTAATTGACTTATGCTTTTTGTCAAAAATGGCACATGGACAATTCGCCAAATTGTTTTGACAACAAAGTCAAAGGACCTAATTATGTAGACTAGTTTTGTAACCTTAATCTGGTGCTCACATCCAAGCAACTGGACAAAGTTGCCAAAAACCCAACACCATAACATCCTAGTAATAGAGCCTCTAAGGCAAGAAAAATGGAGTATCAGGAATGGGAAGAGAAGAACTCACTTACTCGGTGTTACATCATAGCTTCACTGGATAATTCTATCTAGAGATAGTTCGACAAAATTGATATTTGCAAAGATATCCTAAATAGTCTAAAAGTCATGTATGAGGAGAAGAATCGTTATGCACAATAGAAGGTCCTCAAACTGTTGATGACCACAAGGATGACATGTCGAGGGTTGGAACATTTGACCCAAAAGGATAAACTGTTAACTTTCCAATAATAAGAAATAATTTCATTTTTTGGCTGATTTTAAATTTTGTATTCCATTTCCATCATCAATAAATGTAGATCTTATTTATCACACTTATTTTTCTTTAATACGAATAATATAAAGTATTAGTGAATTTTTGTATTTGTTTCATCAAAAGGATAAACTATTAACTTTCCAATAATAGGAAATAATTTCATTTTTTGGCTGGTTTTAAATTTTGCATTCCATTTCCATCATCAATAAAAATAGATCTTATTTATCACACTTATTTTTCTTTAATATGAATAATATAAAGTATTAGTGAATTTTTGTGTTTGTTTCATCTTTTGAGGTTTTATCTTTTTTATTTTAACTTTTATTATTTAATTCAGACATCAAGGGTACTAACACATTTAACCCAAAAGGTTGAATTGTTGACCCACCATGAATAGGAAAACAATTTCATTTTGTGTAAGTTTTATATTTTGTATTTCATTTTCAACATTAATAAAAACACTTATTATTTATCACACTTATTTTTCTTTCATATTTTTAATATAAAATATTAGAGATATACTCATTTTTTCTACAAATTTTACTTTTCTTGTAATTTTTTATATTTATTTATATTTGAAAAGTTTTATTATTTAATTATGACATCATGGGTTGACCCATTTGACCTAAATGGCTGAATTACTTACATGCCACCAAGAAAGAATAGTTTTATTTTTGGGCTGGTTTAGTAAAGCATGGGTTTTCTATTGTTAGAAGTATTGGATATAGATTTAATTGATATGATTTATTGTAAGAAAAAATAGCTAAAATATAGGATTCAATGAGAGAGAATTAGAATAATTAATACCATAAATATATTAATTAATGATAGGGAATTGAATGGAGTAAAAGCATCCATTCAAATTGAATTTTCTACCTTCACAATTAAAGAGAGACCAAATTCAAAAATAGGGGTAATTTGGTAAAAAAAAGATTCAATGAAAGACACTGGTAGTTGATACCTAAGCCTTAAATTAATAAGAATTGGATGAGGTGAAAAGTAGTTGTTTAAATTACATTTCTAACCTCACAATTAGAGAAGGACCAAACTCAAAAGTAAGGGTAATTTGGTTAATCAAAAGTTACACACAATGTGAGATGTTAGGGGTTAAAGGTGAAGAGGAAAAGAAATGGAGAAAGAAGAGAAAGGTTCAGTATGCTTCTCCCAAGCCCCTAAAACACTTATTTCTCAATGACTTATATAGTAGAATTACAATAACACCCTTGCATATGTGAAATCTATGCAATTTTGTCTCTACACATATGAAATGACGTAAATACCATTATTAAACAATACAAGATTTCTAACAGATTCTATGTTTAAGTATGGGGAAAGTTGGAGGAACTCAATTAGAGAAAGAATTTAAGTATGTAACGTAGCACAAGGTTTTAAAAGGCTAAAGATGGAGGTGAGGTGGTTGGGTATTGAAGAGGCAAGAGGTGTAAGCCTTGAGGCGGTTTGAGGCACAAGCCTCAAAGTATAAATATAATTTTTAAATTTATGTATATAAGTATAATGTTTGTACATATTTAAGTATATAGACACAATTTACTTCACTTTTATAGCCAACTTACATATTTTCTTTTTAGTACATGCGCAATTTTTCAATATGAGCCTTATGTTTTTTTTCTTTAAAATTTTATTTTTTCTCTAAATTAGTAAATATCGACATGCATACCAAAATTATTTGTAATATTTTATGCATTAAGGGTAAAATATATTTATTTTAAAGCAATTTTTATATTTATATTCATTTTTTTCTTAAAATTAATCATATCTTTATGGTAATAGTTTGCCTGAATTATATATATATATATATATAGCTTTGTTTTTCAAATATTTCCTCATATATTTTTCAAATATATTTTTTCTTTCATAGTTAATTTATATATTTATCTTTATTAATTTATGTTCTTTTTAATGTGATTCTTTTTTAAATTTTATTTTACATTTATAACCCTTTTCTACTAAATAAAAATAGCTTTGTTTAATATATATATTTTTTAGATCTTTTTTTCAATATAATTTAATTTATAAATGATGAAGAATTAAAACTAGTAAACAAGGGTATTTTTGGTCATTGTAATTAAATTTGAAAAAAAAACCCTATTCCAATGTGTTTCAGTAAGAAAAAAACAAATGACATATTTTTGGTTTAAAAGAAGCATTATGTAAAGTTTTTTAGTATAGATTGGTTTATTTTATTTGTAATAACTAAATAATCATTTTGTTTTATTGCTTTTTATACGAAGCTTACACCTCACCAACTTGAGGCACAAGGGGGTGAGGCGTAAGCCTCTCAAAATTAGAGGCAGGTAGTAGCCTCTTGATAGAAAAACATGACTCATGAATTAGTTCATAGAATAACAAGACCATTACACAAAAAGGAGATGTTTATATTTTCTCCACAACATATTTTTGATATATAAATGTAACTTCAACATATACAGTTGATAAAGAATTTTGTAAAGAGAAGAATGTTCTCTCTTCAATATTTGATACCATGGTTATTCAAAATTTGAGAGTGGAAAAGATGCAGACATGGGTCCTACATAAAAATCCAAATTTACATCTCCTCTGTTCACCTCTGTGATGCCAAACCATATAAAGAAATACTTTACACTAACACCTTCCAAATCCTTTAGTGATCCAAACCCAACTCTTCCTGTGATCCTTCTCTTGTAATATAAAGAATATCCTCCTTCAACCTCAAACTTACAGTCCCCATCCAGGAATACCTCAAATCTGTTATCTTCATGAAGTACATATCCCTTCACACCTCGTGGGAGCATTCCTTTTGGAAAATTGAACTTCTCAAGCATCTCATACGCTGTCATTCCCTCTGTGATCCTGCTTGAATCTTTCTTTTGGCGCTTGTCTTCTGCTGCAGATATTAGAGAAATACAAGATAAGATGTGGTGATTGAAACATGAAGATTTTCATGGGAGAAGACCCATTGGGATCCCCATCTCGATCATGAAAAAAAAAAAAATCCTTTTCCCATTCAGTTTTAGATTTCCTAGCCCATTATTTAAGGCCCATTTATTAAATGGGCCAAGCCTGGGAATATTTCATTACGACCAACAGTCATCTTAAGCTTAATATTTCATTATCGGGCACTCTCGATCTGTTACCTACAAATTGTTCACACATCCATACCCGTATATAGAACACCACCACTATGTATTGGGAATATCTCCCATGAATAATAAGGGAGATGTTTCCAATGCACAACTGTTATTACTTATTAATTACTCGTGAATAAGGATGTGGGAATAACTAGTGGGTAGCAGATCTGAGCCCGTCAGACAAAATATCATCAGCTTGAAGTAAATGGTACATTAATTTCTCCAAAGTGTCTCCTCTGTATTATCTTTAACTTTGATTTGAAGTAAATAGTACATTGATTTCTCTCATTCAAGTCGTCTTTCCATTTCGATTTTCATATTCTTTGCTTATGCTTCACTTCTATCAATGGATAATTCCATTTTAGAAGATTCATTTTAATAAAAATCATCATTATTCAAGCCTTATCCCAACCATATGGGTCTGCTTCTTGAATCCTATTTCACCGTTTTTATTTAATGTCATATCCATTAATAAATTATAAGCACTTCCTTTTCTTTTAACTTGCAAAGACTCACTTCTTCTTCCTATACATAAAATGAAAAGAGAAAAGAAGATATAATGCTTCACCAGTTTTTCTTTTACATTATATAAAAGAAGATATTTAATGTCATATCCATTATAATGCTTCACCGAAGGGCTTTGACCAATCCACTTCGCCCCCTATGAATTTGATCTTTTATGGTACCGGTTGATTGGTTATAAATATTTTTTTGGTATTATGTCTTTCTAGTATCAAAGTCAAGCCCTTATATTTAGGGATGTGTAAATGGATTGAATTCGAATTGAATTAGGCAATACCAAAATTCGAGTCCAATTAGAAAATTTGATATCCGAATTCAATAAAATATTCAAATATTTTATTTGATTCTAATTCAACTGATTAATTATTTTAGATAACTAATAAATATAGAAAATAAATATTTTATTTATATATAGTATATAAATAAATTATTTATTTATATAATCAAAATATTGTATATATATATATATATTATAAAATATTTAAATATTTTATATATTTTATATACTATACATAAGAATTAAATTATCGGTCGAAATCAAATATTTATCAAATTGAATCAGGTTATATCCGAATTCGATTTGATTATCTTGAATCTCAAATTCAAAATCAAATTTTTGAATATGGTTGACCCTCCTACTTATATTTATAATATAATATAAATATTTTAATTAGATATATTAGTGACTGTTTGCATGTACAAATACTTTGGGAGGAAAATTGGGTGGTGTAGTAGAGAGAGAGAGAGGTTTAGTTGTGGAGCAAAATTGTGTCCAAATGGGTCCTACATACAATGTTCCTTTTGTGTGGCCTGTGGTATTTGTACTTGTATAAATACAAGAAAACTCTACTCACATAACATCCAACTGCACATTGGAAATATCTTTTGCACATATCTTAAATTCAATGACAGATGTTTCTAGTGTGTGGCTGGATTCTCATATTTTCACAGTGCATATAGAGGTTTTGCTTATAGGGAGTACAAGCAAAACCTTACAATCTGTTCCAGCTGCACATCTATCGGAAACATCTCCCGTACTTTATGTTATTAATGGAAGATGTTTCTATTTCATAATACACGGTGGGACGATAGGGCTGTGAGGTCGGTGTGAGGTGCCTTTTGTGAGTAGCAAATCCAGATTACATGATAAAAAGAAATTAGAAAAGATAGCTTACCGGAAATGGTAACTTTATTTGATGCATTACAGGAAACAGTTACCGGTGAGCATTCCAGTCTCTGCACTTCCATGCAACAACTCTTCCAAATTTCCAACACAGAAAAGAAAAACCACCCGATAGAATTCAACAAAACCAAGCTACATCACCAATCACTTACAGTAGGAATTACAAAAGAGAAGACAAATTTACCTGTTGGGTTGATGGCGCAGAGTCCATTAATTTGTTCTTCATTTCTGTTACAATTCCTTTCCCCTGCTGAATCTCTTATTCTCTTATTCTGATGGTTTATAAGCAGAGCATGAGCATCCCATTTATTCTAACGCCTGGTTCTCTGTTTTCTTGGACTTGCTTATTCTTGTGGAACTCTAAATAGATAAGCATAGCATCTTGGCGCTAAGGAATCTAGCAAGGGATTTATGCATATTTGGTTGCTTATGGGCCTGGATTTATGATGCATATTAGGTTGCTTTTGGGCCTGGAGTTATGATGCATATTAGGTTGCTTTTGGGCCTGGATCATGATTCATGATTCGCTTTTAAAGAGCATTTCTTTGCATCCCTCTTGAACGGTCAGGATGATTGTTTCCTGGATTAGTGTTTCTCAACCGTGCAAAAGGAATCTATGTTTGGTTTGAATTGTCTCGTAGAAAATAAGAGAGGAATACAAGTTGCGAGGAAAAGTTCTTAGGCAATTTCTATAATATCGGAAGGGTTCGACTGTGATAGGGAGAATATATGATATCTGAAGGGTTTTCCCATATCGGAAAGGTACATATGGAAATAGAACCGGAAAAAGTTCCACCAATCTTTCCACCAGAATTTGAATGAATTTCAGTTGTTTGGTTACCGACTCGATGATATCCATTATCGATTGATTGGTGGATTCAAGTAAGGGTGTCAATGGACCGGTTTTGGATTGGACCTCGTCCAGTACAAAATCAATTTGTATGGATTGGACGGACCAATAAGGCATATTGAATTCGATCAATTTAGTCCAAAATATTTTTTAGATTGGATTTGACCTGGTCCGTCTGTAATAAATTTATATTCGATTGGGCTGAATTAAGCCAATATCTGGTCCATTGATATCAATGGACCAAGTTTGAGTTGAAACCAATATAAATTAAAACAAATTTGAACAGATTGAACGGTCCAGACATTGAATTGGACTGGTCCAAAATATTTAATGGATTGGATTGGACCTGGTCCCTTTGTAATGGACTCAAGTTCTTGACAAATCATATAAATTTGTTTAAGACTTTCTGTTTTCTTGTAATGTTTTAAAAGTCAATCTAAAACTGGAACTGCTTTGGCCACCAGTTTTTGTGTCAATGATTCAATCGTCCAGTTCGAATGGATGGCCCATTTCAAATTAAAAAAATAAAATAAAATAAAAAAATGGTCAAATGAATCAATGGGTTGCTAATCAAGTCAATGGTTTTTATCCAAATAACAGGTTAAAGGGTGGAAATGAACTGAATGGTTCTGAAGTCGAACGGTCTGACCATCTAGATCAACAACGGTTCAAAAACAATCAAACAAGATTCGAAGTAGCGTGTTGTACATCTATTTCCATGGTCACTGCTGTACTGCAAGAATTTGATTATTTTGATTGTGGCATCTTCACTATTAGATTTTCAAATCTAAAAAGAATAGTGTATGGATTGATATTTATAGATATTTGAACTTTGGCTCAGTTTGAAAAGAGTACAAATACCAATATGTACAGTATAAATACGTACAAAATAATACAAAATACAAGATTTTGCACTCTACATATTTGCATTAGCACTCCTTCCAAACTAAGCAGGAGTACAGAGAAATACAAGTATGTAAAGTGCAAAACTATGTATTTTATATTATTTTATACGTATTTGCACTGTACACATTTGTATTTGTATTTTTTTCAAACTGAACCTGTGTGAATACTCCAAGGAGCTCGGGATTCAAACTATAACAGAAGTGTAATAATGATCATGTGTTGCCTTCAAGGTAAACTTTAAACTGAAGAGTTTTAAAACAAGCACAAGCCTCCACAGCCAAAGCATTGGGTGCTAGCACTGTTACCACTCAAGCAAATATAAAATGATCATGCTTGTCTCAAATCACAATTCCTACTCCGGCTTTTCCTTTGGACCATGCACCATCAATATTAATCTTCACCACATCACCAGGTGGCTTACCCCATCTAGGAATAATACTCCCACATTCAAACTATGAACTGAGTTTCTCTCTATGTGCTTTCCAGTACTTAGTTGATTACAAGATCAATCTGAGCTTGTGCATGGTTGAACTCTTGCAAGAAAGACCACAAGATCAATCTGAGCTTGTGCATAGTTGATCACTTGCAAGAACACTTTTTGTTTGTTCAAAGAAAGAAGAGATGCTCATAAGTTTCATCAAACAAACCACATAAAGGGTAGGGCAGGTCTATATTACTGCACTAGGAAGATAAATACCTTTCTCAAAGGCAAAATATCCTGTAAATATTTCCATATAAAGATCAAGACCAGGGGAGAGAACTCATATAACCCCATAACTGACTCCATTTGGCTCCTTCATCAAGGTATTCTTACATTTGAAGCAGACTGTGAAAGAGACTCCAGCATCTGTTGTGCTGACTGAGATGTGAGTCAGTCGATGACGGGTTGAAAACAAGGATTTGTTTAGCCCATAAATTTCTTCTTAGATTCTATTAATCATTATCATCAACATCAGAGCCTTGTCCCAATCATATGGGATTGACTGCATGAATCCTGTTTTACCATTCCTTTTTATAAGACAAATTAGGATTCATGATCAAGAGAGTTTGGAAAAAGTTTTAGTGCTGGCTCAACTCCCACTGATGACATAGAAAAAATGAATTCACAACACTAGAACCTTACCCAAAAAATATTAAGGAAAATACAGGGAAGAAGTTCACTATAATTCAACTTTTGACCTCTATCCTACTGCATCCTACATTTTTGTTCAATCCTTTTTTCCTTCATCAACTCCCTCAATTTCTCAATCTCATTCCATATGCCAAACCTAGCATACAGATTGGACAACAAAACATAAATTCCAGAATTTTGAGGATCTAATTCAAGCGCCTTTTGAGCAACCAAGTTGCCCAGTTCAATGTTCCCAAAATTGTTGCAAGCACTAAGCAATGCCACCCACAAAGAAATGATATTACTAGCATTCTTACTTGCTAAATTCCATGCCATCTCTAATTCGCTTGCCCTGCAAAGCAAGTCAACTACAGGACTATAATGCTTTGGACCAGGTTCCAACCTGAAGTCACGATCCATCGACTTGAAATACTCAATCCCAAGGCTCACTTGCCCAGTATGACCACAGGCAGATATTACCAACCACAAAACCGCCCATTTTTACCATATGGAGTCCACAGAAAAACATCTCTTTTTCCCTCTTCATTTCCTTCTTGTCTAATCCCAACCAAATCAAACAGATGTCGTGCTTTCTCAACTAGCCCACATCTCCCGTACATCTCAACCAGTGAACTCTGTAGAAACACATCCCTTTCCAAATATGAAGTTCTACAGATCATATTAGCATGCACTTGACTACCCAATTCAATTGCTGCTAGTCCAGTGCATACACGCAGCAATGCTGACAATGTGAAGTGATCATAATCCAACCCATACATTTGCATCCTCTGCACCAATTCAGGTCCCTCACTCCACAACTGAGCTTCTGCATAACCCGATAAAAGAGCATTCACATACACATACACAGACAGTATTCTTCAGTGGGATTTCAACAAATACATTCCATGCATCATTTATAATGGACGATTTCACATACCAATCAACCGAAGCAGTACCTACATAGACACTAGAGGACCAGCTGATTTTCATAGATGGGCATGTATCTGTTTACCAAATCTCAGCATCTTGATCGAAGATGAAGCAGCTAAAGAGCTACACAGAACATTTACGTCCAACGGAATGCCTCTAACATGCATGAAAGAGGTGGAGGGCGAGGTAAGGGAGGCCTTGGCGAGAGAAATCAGAAATTAGATTTAGATATTCGATTTTTATCAACTTTCTGGGGCAAAGGTTTTCACTTTTTGACTTTTGGGGATGTGGCCCGCGAAGGCACCATTGCCACGTGGCAACTAATTTGGCCACGTTAGACCATGGGTGGCTCACCTAATCACCTTGCAGTTGCAGGTGATTCTCTTTCTCCTGGGATCGCTTCCGAATCGGTTCTTCTGTTGGAATCAGTTCCTTTTCTTGAAAGAAAGCAATGGATGCCATAGATTCCGCCATCGATCCATTGAGGGAGTTCGCAAAGGACAGCGTTAGGCTTGTCAAGAGGTGTCACAAACCAGATCGCAAAGGTACATCCATCCATTCCTCCCTAACTTTTCTTTCTGAATCCGATCTTTCTTACTACTGATTTCATTCCTTTGGGTCTTATGCCAAATTGGAGTTATTTGCATATTCGTTTACTTTTTTCCCCCTTCTTTACGATTAATTCTAGTTCTCGATTGTTGGGAATCTTTATGTAGAATTCACTAAAGTTGCTTTCCGTACGGCTATTGGATTTGTTGTTATGGGATTCGTCGGTTTCTTCGTTAAGCTCATTTTCATACCCATCAACAACATCATTGTTGGATCTGGTTAGGTAATTTTCGAAACTCACAATATTGCACCTGTTCTTTCCATTTTATGTTTTTTAGTTTCTCTGCGAGTCATAATTTAAAAATGTAAGAGAAATTAAAGGCAATTGCTTGTATTTGTGAATTTTGACGAGTACTGAATTGGCTTCTCGATTATTACTGTTAGGAAGATTAGTTGTTATTTTGAACTTGTTAAGTTTTCTATTTACAGAAAAGTCTGTCATCTTCCAAATTTTGCATGACTCACTGTTTATAGCCAAATGGAAGAAAATGGAAGTATAACCTGTTTGAGAAGCCTACCTATCCTGATTTTCCATCACCCCTCCTAACGAAATCCAAGCACAGCTTAAAAAAGTTAAGTTGACACTCCCAAAACAAAGGTAATAGTAAAATCAACTTGTCACATGCAAAACATTCTCTGAGAAAGTGGAGTGGCATAAGCCTTATAGTATTGATCATTCTTTTCTTTGGACACATTAGCTTAAGCATATATAAGCTTCCTCTGAAGAATTATTTTGAAAATTCAAACCAAGCATCATGTTTTATTAGTATTACTATCCTATTGAAAATTGATATTGATGGAGAATAATTGATTGTCTAAAGGCAGAAGCAGGTAGAGGTTTAACTAAGATTCAAATTGTTCCATTTTTTATATGGGAAGATATTAGCCTTATATTCAAGAGTGATAGGTCAAGAAAACCTTGCTACAACAGAGTTATCAACAGCTTTACAAGGATTGAAATTAGCTAAAACCCTAAACTATAGAAATATTGATATGATAAGTGATTCAACAGTGGTAACAAGACGGTACAGGAATGCCATGAAGGAAAGAGCTAAAAAAAGATAGGGTCATCAATGCAAAATGGATTTAAAGGATAGCTAATGGAATGGCAGATGGGTTAGCAGAAAGGATGTAAATTGGCATCAATGTTTTTAGGGCTAGGTGGAAGATGAGGGTGTAAGATGGGATTGGATGTGTAGGGATAAGAAAGATGGTTGACTTGGGATAAGAAGGATAAGATTTTTTAACAAGGCTCTTTTGGGGAAATGACTATGAAGATTTGGAGATGAAAGAAACTCTTTTTGGAGAAGGGTGGTGGCTTTTTAAGTATGGGGTAACGGAATTTGAGTGGAACAAAAAAGAAGTTAAAGCATCTTATGGGGTTTATGTGTGGAAGGGAATCATGAGTTTTTCAATCGACATTTTTGAACTTTGTCTCATTTTAAGGTAGGAGATGGAAGGAACATTAGATTCTGGGAGGACGATTGGTTAGATGTTGATAGGTTTTGTGATCTATGTCCAAGATTGTATAGGCTCAGCAAGTAAAATGTCTTTATTGCTGATTGCTATAGTGTGAACCAAAGAAGAGTGGTCTGGTCCCCAAGATCTAATTTAGGTGCCCTCTTTTTGATTGGGAGATTAAGTAGTGTTTGGGCGTTTTGTCTAAAGTCTAGTCATTGGAAATCCAAGTGGATAGAAGTGATGAGAGCAGGTGGACTGCAACTTTCTAATAGAGGTGATGCAAAAGCATGGATTTGGGGAGAGATGGTGCAATTGGGTGTTTGTTTGTATTCAATCTTGTCACTATTCTATTCTTGTTAATGGAGTGGTGAAACACTTCTTCCCAGCTTGTATTAAGGCAAGGTGATCCTCTCTCTAAGGCTGACAAGGAAGAGGAGATTAGAGGTTGGAGAGTTGGGAGAAACAATATTCCACTTGCTCACCTTCAGTTTGTAGATGATATCATAATTTTTTATGAAGGGGGAAATACTAGGAAGGTGAGGAATTTAAAAGAACTGATCAAGAAGTTTAAAAGGATCTCAAATTTGAAAATAAATTTAGACAAGAGTTGCCTAACATGGATTAATTTGGAAGAGAATACATTAAGTGCGGTAGTGGAGTGCTTAGAGTGTCCTATAACCCTTTGGCCTTTTACCTACTTGGGTCATCCTTTAGGTGCCAATCCTAAGGAGAGCAGATTTTGGAACCCACTTATAGAGAGATGTGAAAGGAGACTGGCTGCTTGGAAGAGAAACTATATTTCCTTAGGAGGTAGGATTACCCTAAGAAGATCAGGCTTGGCTGACCTACCAATTTTTTCTCTGTCTTTAGAATTCCACCAAGAGAAGAAAAGAAATTAGAGAAAATCATGAGGGATTTCCTTTGGGAGCTGAGTGAGGCTAGAAGAGACCACCTAATCAAATGGGAGATTGTATATAGAAGTAAGAAAGAAGGTGGTTTAGGTATAGGGAATGTTTGAAAGAAGAATTTGGCTTTGTTAGGGAAGTAGTTATGGAGAATGGTGGGCAGTATTCATCGGAGGTTGGAGAATGGTTGGGATGTTGGTGTATCACATCAGACTACTTTGGCAGCACCTTGGAAAACAATCCATAGCTTTTTCCATCAGTTCCTTAGGTTTGTCAGGTATGGTGTTTGTTTAGGGACTTTAATCCGGTTTTGGGAAGACTTGTGGGTTGGTAACCGACCTTTAATAGACTTATTTCCTTCTTTGCATTCCCTTTCCTTGTATAAAAAATGAGATGACTTCAAAGTTTTTAATACCTCCTATTTTGCCTTCGAATCATAATTGGGATTTTGGGTTTCGAAGGGGATTGAGGGATGAAGAGGTCACTTGCTTGTCAGAGCTTTTATTTCTTCTTGATAAAGTCTATTTAGAGCCTTCTAATCTAGATAGAAGAGTTTGGTGTCCATGTTCTAAAGGTTTATTTTCCTGTGCCTCTTTTTTTCTTGCTCTTTGCCAATCTCCTACCCTTCTTTCTTTTCCTGCTAAGGAAGTTTGGTGTCAACCAACTCCCCCCAAGTTTAAGGCTTTTTGTTGGGAAGTGGTTTATGGGAAGATTAGCACTAGACTATCTACAAAAGAAAAGGCCTTTCTTGTGTATTTCCCCGAACTAGTGTACTCTATGCAAATTTGATGGTGAATCTTGTTACCATTTACTAATTTCCTATTCCTTTGCTATAGATATTTGGGATTGGTTTTTCCCTCTATTTGGGTGCAGGTGGAACATGCCAATGGAGATTACCTTTGCTTGGCCAAAAAGAAGGGGAAGAATAATGTGGAGATGCACTAGAATAACAGTGATTTGAACCTTATGGGAAGAAAGAAATGCAAGAATCTTTCAAGAAAAGGAGAGGAGCAAACAACAGATTTTGGATTGTATAATGACCAAGGTTGTACATTGGCTATTAACTCTAGATTTATTTAAACAGTTCTCTTTTGATGATATTTGGAGGAACTGGGTTTCAGTGGCATCCAGCTCAACGCAAAAGATTGAAACAAGGTCCGTGTGGGCACCTCCTCTTGTAGGTCTTTTGAAATTAAACTTTGATTGGAGCAGTCAAGGCAACCTAGGTCCTTTGGGAATTGGAAGAGTCATTAGAGATAAGGGAAGGGTTTATACTAGCACTTTCTTCAGGACCGGTGGGGGTTGGAGATTCTTTAAAGGCTGAACTGTTTGCTGTTTTACAAGGTGTTCAAATTGCAAAAGATATGAATTTGGAGAACCTGGTGATTGAAGGGGACTCCAAGGTGGTGGTAGATTGGCTAAGAAATCTAGATTCAGTGATTTGGTGTTATAGAAATGAAATGAAGAAGTTCCAGTGATTAACACAACAGATGAATCTAAGTATACAATGGGTGGAAAATGCATTGGTTGATTCTTTAGCAAAACAAGGGGTAATTAGGGATCAGTTGTATTGGACACAATTGTAATTACAATGCTAGCTTTGATTTAATAGTGAGGCTGCATCTTGCGCCTCCATTTGGGATGCTTGTAACAGTGCCTATCATGATTGATCTCAATGAAATTTAAAGATCTTTTACTTGTCAAAAAAAAAAGTAGAGCAGGAACGGTGTGTTTTCAGTTAAATCATTTTATAATGCTTTGGCAAGAAACCAGGTGGAGAAATCTGATATCAGAGTTTTGGGAAATCCTATACCTCCTAGAATAGAAGCATTCACATGGTTGTTGACCTTATACAGTGTTCTCACTTAAAGATCATATTAAAGGAAGAGGAATTCAGATGGCAGAGAAATGTTAACTTAAGGAAAGGTGCATTTTAAGGTATGTGCCTCACCTAAGCCCAGGAGCACCCCCCTTTGAAAAGATGTACGTCTAGAATGCCTTGTGCCTCAGTTCAGGCACACACCTTTTCAAAACTTTGTGCTTTTTTATTCTTTTTGAAGTTTGTTTGCTCAATGAAGCTCCAAGGACCTCCTATTTGTTAATGTTGTTCATTCATTCATCTTAATAAAAGATATTTTTAAAAATATCTTTTGTGTGTTATGTATGGACTGGAAAAGGAAATTCCTGATCACCTTTTTATTCATTGCACGAGGGATCGCTTTCTAGAAAGTTGGAATCATTGCTGTTAAGTTGGGACTTGGAAGGCTGCATTCGACATTCCTTATTTTAAGGACTTGTCGCCTTTTTGCAGTTAAAATGCTTTTATAACCATTGAGTTTTTAACTGCAAAAAGACGATTAAGCCCTTAAAATAAAGAATGCCAAATGCAGCCTAAAATATGTTGGAGTTTTGGTTCAAGGAATCTTTTGGATGAGAATATAGTTGGGTTTTTTGGTTCAAGGAATCTTTTGGATGAGAATATAGTTGGGTTTTGGTCTTTGGAAAATTGTATGCAGACAATATAGAATACCAGAATACTTGTACATCCCATTGTACACAATCCCCTTTTACACAGGCTTTTGATTTATACAACGAAATACACCACTTTTTTCAAGAATAAAGGAAAAATTCGAGTGCTATGGTTGTAAGTTTCTGACGGTCTCATTCTTCCATTTGACTGGTATGTGATTTACATTTACTATAGTTTTGAGTTGTTGGTGGTTTCGTGCTACATGGGCTTCATTTTGATCTTACAAATCTTATTTATGGATGAATATACTTTCATTACATAATTTAGCTTCAACAAGGAATTTGTTGTTGTAATTTTGTATGCAACCTTTTATAATGGGGAGCTATTTGGCCGCATCCCACTTTTGATGAAGGGTGGGCTTCATTTTGATCTTACAAATCTTATTTATGGATGAATATACTTTCATTACATAATTTAGCTTCAACAAGGAATTTGTTGTTGTAATTTTGTATGCAACCTTTTATAATGGGGAGCTATTTGGCCGCATCCCACTTTTGATGAAGGGTGGGCTTCATTTTGATCTTACAAATCTTATTTATGGATGAATATACTTTCATTACATAATTTAGCTTCAACAAGGAATTTGTTGTTGTAATTTTGTATGCAACCTTTTATAATGGGGAGCTATTTGGCCGCATCCCACTTTTGATGAAGGGAGCACCCCTAATCATTACCTGACCTGTTCATGGGCTAGGCTCGGGCTTAGCTTTTGGCTCGTATGAACGGGCCCAGCCTGAAGCCCAAACTTGAAACAGTGTAAAGCTAAGCCCAAATCCCAAAGTCCAACATGGAAGTGTACATGTTTTGAAGACAAAATTCCCCCATGTTTTGACTTCTACAGTTGTGTTTGGTACCATTTCTGTTTCTATCACAAATTGGTGAGAAGTATGTGTTGTCACATCACATGTGAGGGACACTTCAACTAGAACAATGCATGTGGGAGTGATCATTGACGATTATGATTGGAATGTCAAATTTGATGTTTCAGGTAGAAACAACAACTTCTATTGATCAATCTAAAACGTTTCAAGTAGAAAAATCTCTCACAAATTTGTTTCAAGTAGAAAAAATCCCTAGTTGGTACCAAACATAACTATGGGTGCAACTTGAGTTCACCCAAGTTAACATTTACCGTGTGGGCTTGGACTTGTAGGCTTACTCCATTCAAATTTTAACAAAATCCCAGCCCAAGCCCTCCCAATGGTGTTTTTTTTTGTCTTTTAGTAGTGATATGCCCCATTTATCAAAAACAGGATGTGCCCTAATCAATTATCACTGCATGTCTAGATAATTTTTTTTTTCTCTTTTTCTCTAAGGGGGCATTCTTTTTTGGATTTTGAGAGGGGGGAAGGTTGGTCAATGAGATTTTGGCTCCCATTGATCAGGAACCTCATGTTCTTTTTTCATATTTATGTGTAGACCAGGGAAAGTTTATTTTTTTGGGTATCATTTACCTCTCCTAGGTGGTTAAATAATTTTCCCACTTGGAGGGAAGTTGCCAATATTTGAATGGGACAAAAATGTCCCTTTTAATAATAGATTTATATAGCTAAAATGGTCATTGCCTTATTTACCTGGGAAATAAAAGAACATGGGTAAATGCACTTACTCGGTAAGTGTTTCCTAAGAAAAACTTACCGAGGTAATTGCTTTACTCGGATAAGTAACTTGCCGAAAAACAAACGGGGCCTAAAAATCTGTTTTGGTTAGAGGGACAAAAACAGACTGATTGTACAAGCATTTTTTTTCTTTCTTAAATTGCAGGTGATGTGGAGTTGTTACTAGTGAATTTTGAAGTGTGGCGGAAGGAAACCATATCAGCGCCCAAAATGCGCAAATAGAGATGCTTAACATTAACAAGTTTAGATTATGGATGTAACACCATTCCTGGATACAATTTAAACAGAGTAGAGATAAGACTGATTTTTCCATGCCCTTGCTTAATGTGGAAAACTCTTAATTTTGCAAATCAATTAGATTGCATTGTTTTCCTGTCTTGTGATTGGAAGTTGACTTGAAAACTTGATAAGTCATTTTAAGCTTTAAATTTTGCTTGGGATACACATGATATTGGAATGCGCCAGTATTAATGGGTGATTAATTCTACGACTCTGGATCTCCTGCCCACAAGAACTCTGCCCACGCCTACTCACAATACACTACCCCCTGTGAATTTGGAACATCTCCCCCTGCATAATACTATGCAGAGGATGAAATGTTCTTCATGTGTGTCTGCGATAAGTGTGGGCAGAGTTCTCGTGGACAGGAGATCCGGACTCTAATTGTACTCTCAGCAGTATTTGCGTTCTTCAGTGAGATATACTGTCACCATTTTTTTACCTGTACTTTGGGTAGTGACACTTAAAAGGGTCGAAGGGCGCGTAACATTGATTTGAACCTTTGGGGGTAGTGACACTTAAGTCAGTTAGTATTCCACTGGTTATCTTGAGCACATGATGTTATGTGCTCTTCAAAAAATTTTAAAATCTTAAAAATACCCTTCTCTTTAACCTACTCTCTCTCTCTCTTCCCTCTAAAATTTCACATAGGCCCCATCTCTATCTCCATCAATTTCATTGAGAAGACTTTCACCATTGGACTGTATCTCCAATAGGTTAAAAACCTGGATAAGGATTTGGTACATTCATGTTTGCTGTGAGTCCAAATTGGTTTCCCAAAGAGTGCACCCCACAGGTTCCCCACAGCACATCTTAGCATGTATTGGGAACACCTCCCTTATATAGACTTATTTCTAACAATTGATTAACTCTGCCCCTATCGTTAGCACACCGTCACATTTTGGTCACATGTGATGCACGTGACTTTAACTTTTTGAAAAACCCAATTTTACCTTTCTTTACCACCAAACTAGAGACTTAACACTGCAAGTATAGAGACGAAGTTCAATCTAAACTGTCACCACCACCACCTCTCTCACTCTAGTATTTTGAACACGAATAAAGAGAGCCATCATCAATCGCCATTGTTCTTTCACCACCTCAAGCAAGGATGCAACTTAGAACATTACAAATTAGCTGGGTGATTCAGTGCTTCCTTCATGGTTTTGAGGATCTTGCAAATTAGAAGTGTTTTTTTCTTCATACCACAGCACTGAGCCCAAATTCGATCTTAGTAATGCATCAGGTGCTTCCATCTCCAATAAAACCCCTCAGTAGGTGCCTACTTCACCATCCTCTTTGCCTGTGGCTTTATGAACATAAGAAACCCAGAAAAAGGAAAAGATATGCTCCAAGTTTTGCCAATCCTGGAACCATCTCAGCAGAATCTAGATATGAATGAAGAATTACACCAAAAGTGGAAGGCCCTACATTTTGCAGTATTTCTAGAAGCTCACCATTGGCACAAAAACAAGGAACGAAAGCTTGCAGCAGACAAAAAATAAATAAATAAAAATGAACAGAAGATGATCTATGCAGCACTTTTGCAAGTTTAAGTTGTGGAGAGAAAATATTAACTTGATGTGTGAAATTAAACTGACTTCCTTTCCTTTTGAGAGCCTTTTATTCAAACCAAACCAAAATTCAAAATTTCGATACGATATGCCCGATATGGGGCATACCATATCATATCTTTCAAGTTAAGGTATAGGGTATGGTATAAAATCAAATATGTCCTTTTTATACCATATCGCACTGAACGAGATAGAGGCATTCCTAGAACTTGTCCTTTTTATACCGTATCATGCCGTATCGTACTGAAACGGGCAAAAGTTAAAATGAAATATTGGGGAAAAAAGGCTTCTCACCATAGGCACAAAAACAAGGAACGGAAGCTTGAAGTAGACAAAAAAATAAAAATAAATAAAAGGTGGCCTATGCACTTTTGCAAGTTTAAGTTGTGGAGAGAATATTAACTCGATGTGTGAAATTAAACCAACTTCCTTTCCTTTTGAGAGCCTTTGTCCAAATCAAGGTTCAAAATTTTAATATGAAATGCTCGATATAGGGCAATATCGTATTGTATCTTTTAAGTTAAAATATAGGGTACGGTATAAAATCAGACAACACATCCTTTTCATACCGTATACTGAACGAGGCAGAGGCATTCCCAAAACTCATCCTTTTTATACCATATCATGAGCGTATCGTACTGAAATGAGCAAAAGTTAAAATGAAATATTGGGGAAAGAAGGCTTCTCACCATAGGCACAAAAACAAGGAACGAAAGATGTAGTAGACAAAAAAACAAAAAAAAAATTGAACAGAAGCTGGTCTATGCGGCACTTTTGCAAGTTTAATTTGTGTAGAGAATATTAACTTAATGTGTGAAATTAAACCAACTTCCTTTCCTTTTGTGAGCCTTTGTCCAAATTAAGGTTCAAAGTTTCAATATATTGGATATATCGTATCGTATCTTTCAAGTTCAGATATAGGATATGGTATAAAATGGGACAAGACATCCTTTTTATACCATATTGTGAGCTTAATGTACTGAAATGAGGCAGAGGCATTCCCAGAACTCCTTGCAGAGGCATTCCCAGATTGCTGAATTTGCAAAAATACACAAGAAAAAGGTGTCAAACTTGAAGATTTGGGAAGTTTTGGAAAATATTGCGAAAATAGGTCAGATTTTTCAAATTTTTTCATTTAATCTTATGATTTTTTTTCTCTTTCTTGTTTAAATGCTTGAAAGTGTTTTAACCTTAGTTGATCTATATTTCTCATGTTAAAAATCACACTTTTTTATTATATGAGAATATCTATGGATTTTTTTAATGAAGAAAATTGGAAAAAATATAAAATAACAAAAAAATTGAAAAATATTTTTTTATTTGCATTTAAGGACCTAATATGTTAGAAGTCTATGGATGATCTATCATATCCATAAAAAATTTGAAATTTTTTGTATAATATTTTTTTTGAATTTTTTGTAATTTTTGAAATTAAATAATAAATATTAATTATTTTTGCATAAGGATTGAATATATTGCAGATCTATGGGTAATCTATCATATTCATATATCATTTGACATTTCTTCTTCACTTGTTATTTTTTATTATTTTATAATTCTTAGTATTAAAAAATAGTACTATTTAAATAATAAATAATAAATGCATACTTTATGGTTGGAATGTTGGATAGGATATTTATACAATTAGACTTTTCCCATCCTTTAAAAATTAAATTTTAGGAATTATAATTAACTTAGGGGTTTTAATGAACATTTGAAAACTAGATATAAAATTATATAAAAAAAGCAATTAATATAATCTATGATATGATCATATCAATCACATGATTATACAATTTTATGATTTCTATTTAATTAAAAAATAGAAGTTGATATATCCATAAATCCAATACAATTTTATATGTGTTGAATTGAATTATTAGACATTGATGTGGTTATAATTTTAATAGACATTGCATAAATGTTCCCATATGATGATTATGATGTGTTTCTTCATATAAACTCCATTAAAATATATTAATCTATTGTATAAGGCCTTATATTTAGTGTTATTGATGTATTTTTATATTATATTAAAGTTTTTATAATGTTTTTATGTGTATCCATGTGTATCTATTCATATCTTAATTTTTCCTCAATACGCATTCGTATCAAAGGTGTATCTCGATACATATCTTAAAATTGCATTCCTGATATGCTATGTGTTTCCGATACTTTGAACCTTGGTCCAAACCAATTTCACCAATTTCTAGGCATTGGATGACTTGATAAATTTCATTAACACGAGATTCGATTAATCAATGACAATGTTGTTCTGTTTAGATTTCTGAACCATGGTTATTGTCAATAATGATCTTCTCTTCTTTAATTTGCATAGAAACTTAGGTAATACAAGTTCATTGGTTGGACCAGAAATGAACGAAAATACAATGTTAGAACATGAATTTTTTCTCTACAGATGATTTGGCTCAATTCCAACCAAGCAGGGTGTACAAGAGAGGGAAGAAGAAAATGGGAGAGAGAAAATGGGGGTTGAGTTGTATGCAAAGATTTCTTAAAATTTTGAAGAATTATGAAGGGTACAATCGACATTTTAAAAAATTGAGGGTTTTGATTTAACATTGCTACTGTGACACTATCGAAGGAATGTCATACATTTGAAAATCTAAAGAATAATGAAGGGTAAAATAGACATTTCCAATATTTCCATTAATGTTTAGCAACATGTCCATTGTCAAAAGCCCTAGGGATATTTTAAGGGATTTTGCAAACAATAATGGGTATTTCAATCCACCTCCTAATACTTGGGGGTAGTTTAAGAAATCTCCCTCTGGATACCTTGTGTTGACATAACCATAAGGATCAATTAAAGTTGAATATGATAAGTAGCCAGCATATTCTTGGGACACATTTGTTGTTAGAAAACTGGGTGAAGTAGAAGCCTATGACATAGATTTCAGACCATCTTATAAATTTTATTCTTATTCTACTTCCATGAAAGTGTGTTGTTATGAGTGCTCATACATGTAAGAGAGAGAAAAGGATAAATAGAAAGTGCAATGAAGGGTGCATTGTGATGGGTACCTAAGGTGCGATGATGGCCATATGTGATACGATCAGTACATAAGGTGCAATAGGTATGTTGTGATGGGTACCTAAGGTGCAATAGCACATTAGTGTTTCTTACAAACACCCATTAACTGTATTTAGGGTCTAACCCCAGGAACTGAGACAGACTGTTCCATCATTTCGATAGCACATTAATATCAACATTGTTAGGATAAACTCTCCAGGTTTATCCAATAGATAAAAACTTTTTAAACAAATATAAGTCTCATAGGTATTCAGTTTAATGGGTAATTCACAGACATACCAATATGAACATAAAAATAATAATGAACTGATTTTATTAACACATAAAACTCGGTGTACATTAATCTAATCGGAGATAAAGACATACATTGTCTAACAAATATGCCACATAAATTCTAGGTTGGTCTAAGATAAATAGATTCCAAATGGAGGTCTATGATTGACTCAACCAACCTGCCTTGGATCGATCGGATGGGCAATATTAAGTTCAAAATTAGGTGCAAGAGATACCAAAAGAATCACAATTTTAAGTTCAACTTTGTTTAGTAGTCTAATCTAAATAACTTTTTTCCTTTTTAGTTTAAAATGACTAAAATAGCCTTCTTGAAAAAAGTAACTAGAAAATGGGGTGTCAACGGAGGCAGAGGCGGTACACATTGAACCTGTGGTTCAGTTCTCGATTTCATTGACACTTCTCTCGAGCCTAGGTTAGTGATTTGCAAGTTATCCATTTGCCAGTAATACACATTGAACTTGTGGTTTGGCTTTGTGGGGCTCTTCTTGAGCCCAAGTCAGCTATTTACGAGTGATATGTGTTGAACCTGCGGATTGGCTTCGTGGTTAAGAAGTAAAACGAGGGACATTGCAAGACACGCTTGAAATCGTCGGTTCGTACGATCAAAAGAAAGACGTACACAAAAGGAAATTCCTCCTCTTCCTCTTTGGGACATGGCTTCCTTTCTCTTAATCTCTGCCATCACCTTCTTCGACTCATCTAGTACTTGGCACGATCTTTGGCAGTAGGAGTCTTCAATCACGTAAACGAATCTTTGGGTGAAGAAAATCCTGTAAACACATGACCTATCACATTCGAATTAAAGCTCAGAAGATTTACGAAAAAAAAAAAATTAAGAATTCAGAGAGAGACAGAGAGGCCTTGCGACGCATGGTAAGGAGGGGTTGCCTGAGCCGTCCATGAGGAGGATCTCTTCCCTATGACTGTCCATATAATTGTCGACCCTAAAAACCAACTTCCCGTCAGAATCGATCACCGTAAACCCATTACAACTGAACTAGAGTGACTTTCTCCACACAGTCAGCGATGTACACACATCCATCCGCTCATACTTCCCTCGTTTTACTTCTTGACCAAATGTTCTCCTGATACCTTTTCGTTTACCAGATACTTAGAAAAAAAATCAAAGAATGAATTAAAAGAAAGAGAAAACTATTCAATGTTTCGAACAGGAACAAAAAAAATTGTAATAGAATAGTAGTGGAGATGCGGAGTATCGATTACCATAATAGAATTGCATTGCTAAACGAGCGATCTACCCGGTAAAATAATCGCCGATGATGAACGAATCAGAAAACTTGAGGTCTTTTCTGGTCGCCGCCAGTTGGACAGAGTCTCGAGCACCAGCGGGAAGTGGAATGGAACGAAGGAGAAGCTAACGGCGTAAAGGATAGACTCCGTTTAACCGTTTAATTCGTTTCGCACGCTTTAAGCTAACGCATGAAGCCGGACTCTTTTATGCAATAAGGTTTTCGAACCGTTATTGATCTTCCACACAATTGGTTCTGTTTTATCTCAAACTCGGTCCCCGATAAAAAAATAATTGAATTAGATAATGACCCATTGATCCAAAAAGTTGAACTATCAATCCGTTCAACGGCTTTTGTCTATTTTTTATTTTTTTTCATCAGAACAAACCATCTGTTCAAACTAAATCATCGAACCATTAATCTAAAAACCAGTGGCCAAAACGATTTGAGTTCTGGGTCATTTTTTAAAACATTGTATGCAACAACAGTTCCACAGAGATCCAATGTGTCAAGCCCGAAAGGCCAAGAAACGTATTTTCTCTGGGAACAAGACCTGAATTTGAAGTTTTGAACCATGATTTAAAAAACCAGGGAAAAATAGACTCACTGAAAGTTGTTTTCAAGATCTCCATTGAAAAAAAAAAACGTACTACATATAAAAAGTGCGCTGTGCGCTGCAATTTAAACATATTACCCAAATCGTATTTGAGAAGAAAACCAACTGATGTATCTGTATACTCGGCCCAGGTCATGGATCTGCGAAGTGCGAAGACCCATCCGCTTGTTGAATTGCAGTTTAATCCCCATTGTTGCAAATGAGGGAAACACCCAATATATTAACAGCTCAATTGCCGCTTCCATAAATCAAATGCAAAGAGCTCATGCTCGTGATGGCAAAGAAATTGCACTCTAATTTTATCTTGACCAAGTGTATTAAATTTTTAAAATACAGCGTGAAATGGCCAAAATCCCAGCATATTTCTTGAACATGGTTAGGAGACCATAATTTCTGTTACACTAGAAGCTGCCCCTTTCTTTCTACAAGGATTGTTATTTCAATGCTGAAAGCTTTCAACCATGTTACCGTTACGAGATTTTCTCAGCATCCTCCTTCCTGTAAGCTTGTAGTCTCTCCCTCAACTTTTTACTCTGTTCAAAGTTTGCCTTCCTCTTTAAAGCTTTCTGTGCAAGAAATGGAATATATTAACATGAGATCAACATACTTTAGAAGGGGAAATCCACAAAAAGAGGAACTCACCTCTTGCCGGAAACAGCGATCAAGCTTTATCTTGAGATCTGTGCACTCACCAAAGAATTTTTTGACAGGATGGTCCGCATGGCACTTCTGAAATTCTTCAATGATCTGCAAACACCAAGGCAGAGCAACTGGGTGGTAAATATCTAAGCACGGATCTCCTGCAAGCAAACACTCTACATCTGAGCACGGATCTTTCCACTTTTTCACCCTTGATTTGGCAATAGCCAGACAAAATCGGCCCATGAATTTGTAGAGCATGAAGCATTTTGTTTTTATTTTTTAGTTAGGAAAACGTATAAAATAATGATTACTACACGAAAATTTGTAAAAATGCAAAAGATCATGGAAGAAGGTTGGACTTACTTCTGCACACATTGGATGCCTGTGTAATGTTAAAGGAGGATGCATTTTGTTCCCGCAAATTCCAGATGTTGTTACCCTGCAAACAATAACTTGCCAGGTTTCAATTGCCTGTTACTTGTTTTATTGTTTATTTCCAGACACAATCAGGAATATTAATTTAGTACACGTTTTTTTTTTTTTTTTTTTTTTGGGGGGGGGGGGGGGGGTGTACAAATAGAGGAGGAATAATATGCGCACAAAAAGCAGACAGTACTCATGCCCAAGTAGTTCAGTTGGTCACTCAACACCCCTCCATTTGAGGAGGTGCAGGTTCGAACTTCAAACCCACAAAAGGGCATGCTCCCAGAATCATAAATGTGAGTGCAGTGGGCACATACATGCATCCCTGCATCACTAACCCAGTCAACTGGGCCTAGCATAACTGACCTTATGGGGACCAAAGCCGCATAGCATGTGCCAAATAAAAAAGAATAAAAAGCATCATGTTTCTTAATCCTCCATTTGGCAATGTGTTTGCATCACCTTTTGTCTCATCACTTTCCAATAGGAATGCAAATCATGTACCCAACTTGAATTTACAGTGTGTCAGGATTAGGCCCATTCAAAATATGGTAAATGCTTAGCCTGAGCCTACCCAAGTTGCAGCCCTATTTTCACATAGGCAAATTTCATCTTAAATCCCATGTCACATGACCAAAACAATCCCTTTGTTGAAGGCATTCATTAAAACATTATAGAAATACAATATAAGCAATGAGTGATGAAGTAACACTCCAAATAACAACACATACTGAGAAGAACGAAACAGAAAATACAAATCAAACTCTTGTGACTTCACCATCTGCAATCAAATGCAAAGTAGACTCGGAATTTAAGTATGTGCTTAACCTATTACAAATGTTGGAGGGAGTTTTCCTTGAACCTTCTAGGCCTGATAGGGTTCCTTATCTTGTGACTCTTTCTTCAAATCCTTGTTACAACCCTCCACTAGTTTTCTGCCTTCTTTTCCAATGAAAGAGGTGTGGTGCAAACCTATTCCACCAAGGGCTGCTGCTTTTAGTTGGGAAGTTGTACATGGAAAGATTAAAGCCTTGATGCCAAGATGGTATTTATCCTCTCATTGGTGTGTATTATGCAAAGCTGATGGCGAGAGTTGCCTTCACCTTTTTATTTCTTGTTCTTTTATTATTTCTATTTGAGAGTGGTATTTTTCTTTGTTTGGGTGCAGGTGGAATCCTCCAGTGGATGTGCAAAGCATGTTCGATACAACTACCTTGGGTTGGCCAAAAAAGAGCAGAATTAATGTGGAGATGTATAAAAACTGCTATTCTTTGGACAACTTGAGAGGAGAGGAACACAAGGAAATAAGCAAAGGAGATGTCACTGAAACAATAAAAATAAGAATGGTGCATTGGCTGAAGTCCTTGAAAGGTTTCTCATGTGTTTCAACAACTGATCTACTAAGAAATTTGAAGTGGTGGATTCTTCTGATCACAAGTCAGTTATCAATCATCATCATTCTCCACCGGTAGAGTTTGTTAATCTTAATTTTTTTATGGGAAACATTAACTTTCATTAATAATAATAGTTAGAGGTTACAACTGTCATCATCCAAAGGCCGGACAGAAAGCCCTTTGACAATATCAGACTTACAAACAAGCCTAAAACAACTCCTTTTAACTCCTCACTTAGCTAAAGCATCAGCTATTCCATTTGCTGATCTTCTTGCCCATTTAAACTGCAACCCAATCTCTCTTGCTAAGCTCAAGATTTCTCTAAGCTGTTGTCTGAAAAGCCACGTGCCCAAGCTTCTTGCTTGCATCCAGCCTATTACCAGTTTGGAATCTCCCTCCACGTCTAACTATTGCATTCCCCATTGCTTTACCAGTCAGAGACCTTGAAATAAGGCGAACACTTCTGCCCTTAAGGAATCTCCGACCCCTAAAGGGCCTGAGTAAAGGGCCAACACTCTACCCTCCGCACCTCTAAAGACACCCCCTATACCTGAGGGGCCTGGGTTACCTAGAGAGCTTCCATTAAAATTCAGTTTCACTCTAAAGCAAGGTGGTGGGGTCCAACTTTCCTGTGTCATAGGAGAAAAGGATGAGGATCCAGCTATGGCACTCCATCCTCTGGTGAAGTCAGTATAAGAAAAGTCTTTGGACAGTTCCAAAACTTTCAGCCAATGTATAACCTTGATGGCAATGCCCTCAACAAGTGCTTCCTTGGATCTTTCTTTCCCTTGGAAGATCCTATCATTTTTCTCCTCCCACACCAACCAAATGACAGCTGCTCTTGTAGTTTGCCATATCACCCTCCCACATATTAGTGTTTAGTTAATATATGTGCAAATTCTAAATTCCAATCATTATGTGCCTACCAAGGGTGCAACTTGGGCAAGCCGGGCCAGGTTTAAGGAAAAGACAAGTTCAGCCCGGCCCTAGCCCAAAAAACAAAAAATAAAAAGGTTTTGGGCCTAGGCCCAACTCAATGACTGAAAATCCAAGACAAGTTCATGTAAATTTTCAGTTTAGGCCTTTACATGGTTGGTCGCTTTGGACAGAAAATATTAACTACAGATCACTTAAATAGTAGTGGTTTTAGCTTGGCCAATTACTGTGTTTTATGCTGTTCAGATGAAGAGACAGTTCTTCATATGTTCTACACTTGTAAGTAGAGGTGGCCACGAGCCGAGCTTGGCTCATGAAAAGCTCGACTCAGCTCGGTTTAAACCGAGCTCCAGCCTGATATATAGGCTCGTTTGCTAATCAAGCCAGTTCGAGCCCAGTGAAGCTCGACTCGTTCGGCTCGTGAGCCTAATCGAGCCTAGTATAATAACTAAATAACATACATACATACATACATACATACATACATACATACATACATACATACATACATACATATATAATAAATCATTTGTATTTTTATTTTTTTATGTATAATAGTAAATAACTTTTATAATTCTTATTTTTTTGCATGTAAAATAAAAACATTTCTATATCGTTATATGTATAATAATAAATAAATTTTATAATTCTTAATTTTTTCTATGTAAAATAAAAAAATATTTTTATATGTATGATTTTTATTTTTTAGAAAAAAAAACTTGGCTTGTAGTTGAGCTCGAATTGAACTCGAGCTCGAGCCTAACACAATTTCAGTGAGCCGAGTTCAAATAGCCAAGTATTCAGCTTGGCTTGGCTCGAACCCTCCCCTACTCGTAAGGTTGCAAACTTTATTTGGAAATTCTACTCTTTACTATTTGGGGTCAGAGTATTTCAGCCAAGATCAACAGCAGAACTTTTCTTAGCCTGACCAAGTATCAGAGGCAGAAGGAAAGCAAAAGATAATATGGAGCTGCATCCCTTTTATTGTTTGCTGGGTCCTCTGGAATGAAAGAAACAGTATTTGAAGATAAATCTACAAATATTGAATCACTTGTGGATCCGGTTAGGAAACTAGTGCTGGACTGGGCTTGGGTGCTCCCAGAATTTGTTCAAATCAGAAATCAGAAATGGGAGAGAACTTTTGGAATGTTCTTAAAATTCATTTGTAATTCCATTCAGTTTCCTGTTCTTTAGTTCTTAAAGTTGCTGTGTATGGTGAGGTGCCATCACGTCACCTCTCAGATTGTTTTCCTTTCTTTTGTTTAACGAAATTTCTCATTTTACTCTTCAAAAAAAATTCAGGTCAAGCTAGTCCAGGCTCAGGTTAGGTGTGCCCAAGTTGCACCCCTAGTGGCAACAGTGATAAAGCTTCTGGTTATGTGGTCCCAGCCCAACATATGATGTTATAATTGTGATCAAGCATATTTTTTATGGATCAGCAACAGAAAGTAGTGAACAAGCTGTTATGTGGCATACTAGCATTCTTGGCGTTATGTGTAACCTGTACATGATGTGGTTATCAAATTTATTGAAGTTTCAGCACTTTTTTTGAAGAATAAAAAGGAAATTTTATTAAAATAAACAATAAAAAAATCAGAAGGTGACAAGAAATCACCAAAAGCAAGAAACACCCTCGGGAAACTCAAAAAAGGCGTAATAACACCACACCTTGCAACCATAAAAAACCCAAACAACTTCGAATAAAAATCACATGACAGACCCAATACAAATCCCCATTGAAATAAGGACCACCACCCAACTCTAAACAAAAACAAGAACCCTTCCTACATGGCATGGAATAGTTTCAATGTCAACTCCACGCTCCTGAGCCAAGCCCACGATGGTCCGGAGGGCGTTATGTACGAGCTACTTGGGACCAGAGTCTGAAAACGACATCATGAGATTACCTAAAAAGGCTTCTTCGGCGCCTCCACCATCCTCTTCGGTGCCACCACAGTCTGCTTCCGTGTCGTAGGTCAGGCCGAAGGGAGTTTCTCCCGTCGCTGTCCGAGGTGTGGTTCGGTACGCCCAGAGGACGCTGGGTAGTTCGTCGGCCCATAGGCCTTTAGCTATCCAGCTAACACACCCTCTTGGTTTGAAAATTCCTTGTCCCAATCCTTGCTCCCTTTCAAATGTGTTTTGTCCTTTATTTTCTCCTCTTTTTTTCGTTCAAATTCTTCAAAAACCCTCCTAGCAAAATCCTCACCACATTTATCAAAAAATAAAATAAAAATCCTCAGCACCCCAAAAAAACAGACCCAAGCTTTTCCCAATTACGACCTCCCTATCAACTATTTTTTGGATGGTCACCTCCCCTGAACCTTCGTCAACAATATCATTATCCTGTGGTAGCTGTATCGCACCAGATTCAGAGACAACATCATTCCCCTTGATTTCCTGTTGTTCCTTCAACGAAAGGGGGGCATGTGACATCATGATCCCCCTATGAGCAGTACCAGTTGTCCCATTACCTCTCACCCTTTTCCTTCTGTCCACCCATCTATATTTTTTTGTGGGTCCTGCCCCAGGCAATCCGCGTTTTAGTCTTGAGAAAATCTTTGTTACATGAACTATATTGTTAGTTCTCACATTATGCATTTTCTTATTGATTACCCCATAGTCTGAACCTCCTCCTCTTCCATTTTGCTCCCTCGACCCAAATCAACACCCAGCCTTCCAACCACAACCTCCTCATATTGCAAACCATCTTCGACCTGACTTTCAGCCTGTCTACCAGAAGACTCACCATCATCTAAGTCTTCCTTTCCTTTGACCTTATCTCCATCATTGTCTTCAGAGTCTAGCTCAACACTGGTGCTAACATTCCTTTTCCAAACCATTGCCTCCCCCCCCCCCCCTTCCAGCTTCTCTATTTCAGCAGCATATGGCTCTTCCGAACCCAGTGAAACTGGAGATCTCAAATCGTGACTATCCTCTAAGGGCATCAGACTCATAGCCCCAGACTCAGAAGGAACACAAATCCCACCAAACCACCTACTGACTTGAGAGGAACATCCTATATCGCCATTCATAAGAGATATGTACACTCGTAGAGAGTCTCTCCTGAACCATCAAAAATCCTCCTCTTGCCGCATTTGTCAAACCCAGTGATCACCCAGACCCACCTCTCTTCCTCTTTTTTCCTAATCTTAGACGAGACACTCCTTATCGCTCCATTTCTTTTCAATTTTGATTTTTTTAGGCCTTAGGAACTTCCTCTTGTCTTCTTTTCTATTCCTGGATTGAAATTTTTTCCTACCATTTTGTAAATTGTCATTGACATCTTGAGTATCGTACATATCTTCTTTTGATCGAGACGAGAACTTCAAGCTAGACTTATTTTCTAATGCAAGATTTGCATCACCAATCTTAACACCATCCTCAAGCCCTTGTAGTGAAACTTCTGCAATCGCAATCTCCAAGTCACCAAAGATCCTTCCTTGAGTTGAAAGAGGATGATATCTCCCGTTGGCAAGCCTTTCAAATGCCTCTCCTTTCAAATCATGTGACAGTCGTGACTACTAAGGAATTCACCTGACCCAGAGTGGCAAAATCATCCGAGAAACGAATCTGGTTCATCCTCAGTAAATTAACCCAATTCAGACCTTCTCAAGTTCAGTAATATTTGCAGTCCCAAGATATTATTTGACGTGGATCTGCCCCTTATAATTTTGGCATAAGACTTTTCGCCTGGCCTTCGCTCTTGGTTTTCCAATAGATTCGAGTTCACGATAATAGAAACATTCTTATCCCGAGACTTTCCAACTAACCTGCATGGAGTCTCATTGTCTTCCTTCGCCGCCTAGCCACTAGTCAATAACTTTTGGCTAACCTTTCTTTTCCACGTGTAACCCAACCTTCAAGGATGTCATCATCTTCTTCCTTAGAGCCCTTCCTCCAATAGAGACTATTCAACTTCCATCAGAACCCAAACCTTGAGCCAGAGACCATCAGCGAGCAACTCTAAGCATCTAGGAACTTCTTCAGGTTTCAGACCCTCGACTCTTACTTTCATGGCATGAAGACCTTGGAGATTGAAAGCTGTCAACATTCCACCCATGACTTGGATCAACTTTTCCAGAATTTCCTCATTCCAGTAATTGAAAGGGAGACCTACTAACTGAAGGTCAAGAAGACTTCCTGAGATAAGATTCTGATTACAGGACACAAACCAGCTCTCAACCCTTATCCTTCCAGCTGGAGATTCCACCATCTCAGCACTTGGAATCACAACTTCTTCGCCAGCTCCATATAGCATGGCCTTTGAATCATCGAAAGGTCTAGTTTTTACAGCACCTTTTATATTGAATCTCTTCACAACCGCCCCCACGATGCTTTCCCAATCTGAGACCTTTTTGGCCGATGTCAGAATCAAATTCCTCTCCCATTCTCCTTTTTCTGCATCTAAGAACAATCTTTGACTTCTAGTATCACTGAAACCATAGCTTGAGGTCCTTTAAATTTTTGTTCTTCTTCCTTCGAATTATCTCTGTAGTTCTGCTTAACACAGATTTCTGAACCACCACAGATATTTGCACTTTACCTTCTATTTATATTCAACAGAAATTCTGCAGGGCCTATGCAAACATCCTCCATCCTGCTCTCTCTCCCTCTCTCTGCCTTCTAGCACAGACAGCATGAGTTTTCTATTATCACAATAGTTCTCCATAATTACCACAAACCAACCCTTTACGTTACTTCTCACCTCAGCTTCAAAGCTCTTCCCAGCTGCAGTTACTTCGCTCTTCCAGCCCAGTTTTTTGACGGAGAAAATCATCCCATCCATGAAATCCTTCAGCCATACTAACACTTCCTCGCACACAAAAA
>NW_010729167.1:1549626-1584214 GCF_000365185.1 Nelumbo nucifera
TTCTTCTCTTATCCTTAACAGATCCATATCCTCGCATCTACCTATTTCGAAGCAGAAACTCTTGGTTTCAATCTTCACCTCTCTTCTCCAAAACAGTTTCACAGTTCAATCTTCACCTCCTTCTTTGCCAATCATGGTAAACTTGAGCAATATCATGTGTTGGATAAAGTACTCTTGAACCAGGCAAAGGAAGAATAGCATCAGCAATTGTATAATCTCCCCTCTGGAGATCCTCTGCATCTACAGCCTGCCTCTCTCAGCACTGTTAACAGTCCTTAGTTTGGAGTTGCACTTAGGTGGCATTCGGTAAATCTGAAGTCTGAAGTCTGAAAAGCAGCAAATAAACCTCCAAAAAAGCTCTGAAAGTATTTGGCAAAAATTTTGCTTTTCTGCTTTGCAAACATCTGAATATAGTGGGATTGTTCAGTAATCTGAATGTTGTGACGTCTGAAAAGATTGCATTTTACAATTTTATCCCTTCAGTCATTATTTAAACAAAATTAAATGAAAATGATTAAAATAATATGATACTACAGAAATATATTATTTAATAATAGAAAAAAATAAAAATTGTGAATTAACAACAAAATATGAAACAAATAATAAAAAGGACTAATAAATAATATTTAAAAGAGTAATACAAAAGATTAATATTATAAAAATAATAAAAAAATTAAGAACAACAAAAGTTAATAAATAATATCACTAAAAATTAATAAATAAAGTTAAAAAATATAGAATAGTAAAAGTCAAATTTCAGCACTGTTCATTCATCATCCCCAACCTCTCACAAATTTGATACCATGTTCATGATTTGAGGCAGTGAGATTCTCCACCTCTCACAAATTGGATTTCGGCACTGTTCACGAATCGGATTTTATCAATAAAATCTGTCCACTTCTTATCTTCAACAAATGCAAGTGCCACTCAGAAATTAGAATTGAAATAAGGAAGGCATCTTGTATGAACTTATACTAATGTAATCTTCCAAAGAAGAAGAAGAGTAATCATCGGATGAGTGATGCCTCCGTCTGCGCTTTGTTTGCAACTTGAGAGCAATTTTCATTACAAATCTTGAAAGCGTCTTTGTGCCTATGGCAGTGGCAACAATCTCGATGAGAAGACAAAGAATCAGATGAAGATGATGACGCAGCCATGGAGGAACTGACAGAGAACCCTTTGGTGGTGACAACAGAGTGTTACCATGCCTGTCTACTGATTCCTAATTTTGATTTCAGCACTGTTCATCCATCGTCCCCAACCTCTCGCAAATCTGATGCCCTGTTCATGATCTGAGGTGTTCTCTACCTCCTCTCAAATCGGATTTCGGCACAGTTCATCATCAACCAGTGTTCATCCATCGTCCCCAACCTCTTGCAGATCTGATACCCTGTTCATGATCTTCTTCATTGCAATGTCGAACCAGAGGCAGTGAGACTCTGCACCTCACCGAAGTGTTGAACCAGCACTGCTCATCATGCAGCAGTTGACATCACCTGCAACTGGTCCTTCATCAGCAACACCATCTGCCATATAATCAACATCATTTTTTCCTTTGCCAGCAACCAGCACCTGGTCCTAAAATGTTGAAGTCAACCTCTGTTCAAACCCACAATCGACATTCGGGGTTTGGACCTGGTTCACCGACTCCTCTGTTCATGGGAGAGATAAGGGAAATTTCATCCACTACCTCTGAATGCGCTCAGAAGTAGGTTGGGCACTGAATGGTTCAGAGGTTCTTTCAGTGTTCAGAGAGACAATTCAGAGGTGCAGCCAAACAACCTCTGACCTTCGAAAAAGCAATGTTTTTGGTGTTCGGAAGTTGATTCAGCTGTACCAAATGCCACCTTTTTCCTATTTGACTATGAATCACTAGAATTGAGATTCCTAAGAGGTGACAGCCTCCTGTACTGATGAATCAAAGCTTGAATAGATGGTGACTGCAGACTACTTTACTATTAAACTGGCATCAATTGAAATCTTTGTTCTGTGAACTAATCTAAAGAGGTTTTCTAAAATTAAAGGGAAAACTTCAGTACATTTATGAGCCAGTAAAAAGCTTAAAACTTGGAAGCTTTCAAAGGGGTGATGGTAGATGATATTCAAAGAGCCGGGTCTGAAATTGCAAATTCAGCAGCTGTGAAAGACATAGTAAATATGGACTGGAACCCCCCCTCTCTGGCTTCTAATAGATTAAAACTGAACTTTGATTGAAGCTCAATAGGAAATCCAGGGTTGTTAGGAATTGGAGTATTCAGAGATGCTACAGGGAAAGTGGTGACTGTGTATTCAAGCCGATTGGAAAAGGGGACTCTACAAGAGTTGAGCTATTAGCCTTACAACAAGGTTTGAAGCTAGCAAAACAACGTTATTTTAAGAATCTGGAGATCGAGGGTGACTCATAACTGGTAATCTCTTGGATGAATGACAACAACCCAGGTGTTTGGGCTTTCAGATGCCTAATAAGAGAAATCAAGAGTGCTGATCAAAAAATAAATAAGAGAAATCAAGAGCATGGCGAAGGATTTAGAAGCAAGCTTCAAAATGGGTAAAGATAACAGCAAATGGAATGGCAGACAGTTTGGCAAGACAAAGGGTATATAGTTCTGGGCAGATTTGTAATAGGGGCTGTTAAAACATGACTTTTAATTTTCTCTTCTACTTGAATTTAACTTGTAATGCTCTTTCAGTAATTAATGAATAGATTCATGTTTACTTATAAAAAAATGCTCAAATAATGAAATGATTACAGAGCGGCATGGACCCCAAATTCAATATTAATCTCATGTTCTTGGACACTGCAAGGGACATTTGGGAGCATGTACAGAGGCTGAATTCTAGGTAGAACAATGTCAATAGGTATATCAACTATATCAGGATTAATGAATTCAGTTAATATGCATGCTGAATGGTAATATAAAATTCTTATGCCTAGGTCCCCCAATGTCTCCCAGAATCACCTAGATGCCTTGACAACTATGAAAAGGCCATTGTGTTGGTCCCATCTATCTGGGGTCTTGGGAAGGGTAGACTGGGTACAGTCACAACCTTTGCAATTTTTTCCTACACAAAGTGACTGCCCTCAGACTCAAATCAGTGTTCTCAGACTTGCTGGCCGAAGACTTTAGCTTAGATGGTCATACAATTAATTTTGTTATAATCTACAATGAAGTGAGACAAATTAAATAATCTTGATTGATAGTCTTGATTTATAGAGATGCCAAACTTTATTTGTTAATCTACAAGGTTATAATTTAGTTATGAGGTGGGCAAAGAATGGTTAAGACAAATTAGATTTACTTATAGTTAATATACTCAATTACCTTTTTGCAATAATTCTAGTCATTATACAGGCCACCATAGGTACATCTCTTATACAATGTTGTCAGAACCAGACCAGATACAGAATTGTTTTAGTGACTAGGTACAAATAGAGAAATTAAAAACAAAATATGAAACAATTCCAGAATAATTTTAGAGTTATTTAGTACCAAAATAAGCTTAAAACAACAAATATGATGTGGAATGAGAGGCATTTATACATTATTTATGCTGAAGTTGACCACATCAACATTTGTGAGAACTAAGCAGCATATAAAACCATTGGGTAAATTACAAAGACCCCCCGGGTGCTATGGAGTCAGTGACAAATACCCCCCAACTTTGATTTGCAACAAAGACCCCCTGAACTTTCACTTCGCAACAAATACCCCTCCATTAGAGTTGCATTAGTTAACTTCAAAAAAGTTTCTCATTCAACTGTTTAAAATTTTTAAATCCTCAAACTACCCTTTTCTTATTTATATGAATGATTTATGATTCTATTAGTTTTCTAAATATAACATTGAAGCCATCCCGGTTGCTCCAATAGATCCTTGCAGGATCTATAAAATCATTTAACTCCTTTTTTGCCTTTGGGAATCGTTTTGTAAATCAGGGTATGGGGGTATAGATATGCATGGGCAGTGTTTGTAAATCCCTGTGTACAGCTCCTTGTTGTACATGTTTCAAATGAGATGGTAGAGGTTTCTTTTTGATAGATATAAATTTATGGTTTCATTTGGTTTTTCTTGATTTATTGGAGAAAGGAGTGGATAATTTTTATATTTTAAGATGAAGAGAGACATTCATGTGAATGAAATGAATCAAGAATTAAAAAGAAAAAAACTTTTTTCTATGCTAATGGAATGATTCTTGTTATTTTAGCTGGTTTCATTTGGAGAAAATAGAGGTATGTTTTGGTCAATTAAGGTTTAAGAGAAAAGGGGGAGAAAAAGAATATAAGGAAAGTTTAGGTGCACATTTTGGTGATTTAATGCATTCTGTCATCTGACTTAATGGTCAGGGGTATTTGTTGCAAAGTGAAAGTTCAGGGGGTCTTTGTCGCAAACAAAAGTTTGGCATTTGTCACTAACTCCATAGTACAAGGGGGATCTTTGTAATTTACCCAAAACCATTTTATCTGCTGGTTCTGACAACAAAATTATCCAATACAGTTGGACTCTTACAAAACTCTCTTACAGATTAATGGGATTATGACTTATGTCAGGTCAGAAACTATTGTTGGTCTAAATGTAAAGGAAGATAAGTCCAAGGATCGGTTAGTAGAGGCACAAACAAGGACAAGAAAAAGCCCTTTGTAACATGCAAAGTAGAACATTTTTTTCCTTTTTCTTGGGGAGAAGGGAGGGTGTTTAAGAAGTGGTAGTAATTTTCTCAACGGTATAGCATCCAACAAAGGTCCACAAAATTTACTAACCCAACATAATCAAAGACAAAGCAATGAAATGGGGTATTCTTTTATCTACATACAAAAGAAGAAGAACAAGAACAATAACAAGAAATGGGAATAGTATCTCTTTGTTTTCCTCCATAGTTCTTCTCTAATTCCATATACTCTCCCTTCTTTAATGGAAATAATGTACTTCTAGGGATTTTACCGATGAAATGGAAACAAAAAGCCCAATAGCTCATGAATAATTCTGCTGCTCAAAAAATACGGGATCTCTTGTTTCATTGCATATTTTATTTATATACTTCGGATAGTATTAAAATTAACAAATATAATAAACGTAGTAAATCATAGGTAAATAAATCGAATACATTTATATACTTCGGATACTATAAACAGGCTAATATTTCATTCTTAATTTTAAAGAAGACAATCTAAACAGAATACATTGAAAATGGCACCATTACAATCGATGGCAGAGGAGATTTTGTTTTCCCACTCACTCACCATCGTCTTCTCATTAAACGACGATGGTGTTGCCTCTCCATGATGACAACCGAGAAGTTTTAAAGGGCCAGCTGATGAGTAAAGAAATCGAATCAAACTGCAAATCAGGTGTCTGGTTTGGAACAAAAGTAGTTGTAACTGGTGAATAAGTAGAAGAATAAACGCCATACCTAGGTTCGACAGAGATGGTATAGAATTATCCCGCTTGATTCCAAATACCACCTGCAAATTAAACATGAAAATTAAAAACAATAATAATTCAAAGAAATCAAATAATCCAACTTCTGCAGTTGGAGCAAGCTCGAGAGAGAAGGACACGGGTAGTGCCGTCGTGACGACTTTGAGGTCTGAGCTCGGACCTTACAGGCAGCTGTTAGTTCTTGCCTGCCGGTCGTAAAATGAAAGAGATTCTCGACCGATCGTTGGGCTAGGAAAATCCAGAAGAAAAGTGAAAGTTGAAACCCTTCTCAAGTCAAAGCGATCGAGGGATTCATTAGTATCGTTTGCTCGCATTCTATGGACGCTTTCGATCCACCTTCGTGAACCCTCCCATTATTTTTTGCCACATCATCTTACTAACTTTTAATCGATTTAACGGCGTCACACGGATTGTTCACCGTGTGGGTAGTTGGTATTGTAGTGATGTACGTCAAGTTCGATTTCGACTACTTTTCATTACAAGTATTTCAAAGCAGTTGAGGTCTCTCTCAATTTGCTGAAATGTCAAACCGACGTCTTCCTCAGCTACTCAAGTGTCGAGTCAAAGTTTTCTTAGCAGGTGAGGTATCCAGTTAAGGTCTCTCTTAATTTTTGAGGTGCTAAGCTGAGGTCTTCCTTCATTATCGAGGTGCTAAGCCGAAATCTCTCTCAATGACTGAGGTGTTAAATCGAGATCTTCCTCAGCTACTCAAGTGTCGAATTAGAGACTTGAGCATCAGCTCGACTCAAACTTGACTACCTTTGGTTGTAGGTCTCCTAGTAACCAAGGTGCCGAATTGAAGTCTCTCAGAGAGAATGGCTTCTTGTAATTTGAAAGAAAAAAAGCAAGAGAGAGAGAGAGTTGGTAGAAAAAAGTAGCATTCTTATAATTTAAAAGAAAAAAAAATCAAAAGAGATAAAGAATTGGTAGAGAGTGACATTCTTATAACTTTTAAGAAAAAAGGCAAAAAAATATTGGTAGATTCCATTTCCGTCATCCTCGAGCCTTGGTACACATTTCAGCTTAATATATTTATATAGATGCTTACATGGTGATGCATATCTCTTTTCATATTATTTATTGGATAAATTTCTTAAATTATCCTTATGTTTAACTAATCGATTAACTCTACCATTTAGTTTACATTTTGTTTTAAATTATTCCTAAATTTTCTAATAATCGACTAAATGAAAGGATTAAAAAGACTATTTTACCCATTAAACATTATCGTCACTGATTCAAACCTCAAAAGTGACGACAATGGTAGTATGCATCGTCCCAATAGGAACTAGCACCATCTTCTTCCTCTTCGTCTCTCTCTTCTTCTTCTCCTTTTTCTTCTTCACCGTCTTCTTCCTTTCACAGCAAACTGAGCTCTTCACAACAACGAATTGAACGAGACAGCAGCGGCGTTTTCTTCTTCCCTCTCTTTTGTTTCTATATTTCTTATTCGCCACTGCCGCTACAACTATTAGCAGCGGCGATCCTCTCCTTGTCGGTTTCGTCTCTCTTCACTTTCATTCTTACTCTTCTCCCATTTTCTCCCTCCTCAACCCCTGTTTATCCCGTTTCACCACTCAACCACCACCTTTCACCCACCGTTGCAACAAATCCCCGTTAAACCCAATCTAGTTAGGCAAACTCCCTCTGATTTTGCATTTTTGTTCGAACCCAGAATTTCTCTATCAACGCCTCCTTCACACCTTGTCTCTTTTTTCTCTTTAGAATGAGTAGAACGAATCCTATTTTACACCTCAAAAGTCTCTCTAATCAAAATCAGAGTACTCTTTTCCTTTATTTCCCTTTGGAGTTAGGATAACGATATGAGCCTGGATTCTATTTGTAGTTGCTTCGGTTCCTGCTTTGAAATCAGCTGTTCAGTCAGCAATGGTTGCTTGAACAGGTAACATTGAATCATAGAGCTTTGGCTGATCTTGTCTACTACATTTCTTGATAAAATCCTAGTTTGTTTTATTTCTCTTTATTTACTTTAGGAGTTCGGATTACATCTTATCATTATCTTTTGTTATTCGTATTGATCTGCTTACGTTTTCCAGATTGACTATTCGAACTTCGTATAATGCTTTGCAAAGTAAAGCTCATGTCAGGAGCTTTTATTGCTTTTGTTGTTAAGTTTATGAAACCAAATGTCCAATGCACAAACCTTGGACTTTTCGGTCTTCATTAATCATTTGTAATATTAGTGATAATCAGAAGTCTATAGTCGTCCATGTTCTTGAAAAATCTAAAAAGAAAAAAGAAAAAGAAATTGAAGAAGTGTTGCTTAATCGAAGGTGCAGATCGGAGTCTTGTCAATCCTCTAGCTTGGGTCGTTGGAGGGGTGGACTAGGGGCTGAATCGGAGGGTGGATGAAGGTGGCGGTGGTTGTTTTCTACAAGGGGGAGATCTGCATTTTGATCCTCATTGACAAAGTGGATGGAGAGAGAAAGAGAGGGAGAAGATGAGAGATGAGAGATGGGTTGGTCCTTGTTGCAGTCAGGTAGGGGCACAACTGCTGAAACCATGGTTGATACCTCTCTTGAACAACTGGAACTCGAGAAAATGGATGCCACTGACACATCTATGAGTTGGACCCGCATTCTTTCACCTTTAATCTTCTAATTTTTAAAATGAGAGGGTATTTTAGGAATTTTTGAAAAATATAATCGTCACACGCTGTCACATGCAATGGAGTGTAACGGAAAATTAATGGTAGATGAGGATTTAGTCAATTGTCAGAAAACTTAGGGGTAGCCTAAGATAATATGTAACAATAAGGGTAGAGTTAGTTAATTAGCTAAATAGTAAGGGTAGTTTAAGAAATTTCCCCTTATTCAATTTTTTTAGGGATAAGTAGATTGCACTCCACCTCAAAATTGTAAATTAAACTGCAGACCTATAACAATTCAAAATTATAAACACCTCCGCCTATTGTTAGACAGTGCATGCCCTTAGCTCCAATATAATTAATGTACAAAAACATTTATTGTAAATAAATAAAAATACATTATTGTTTCATATTGATATTGATGTGTTTCTATGAAATTACCCCTTAAATTGGACACTTATGAGACTCGTGTTAGTCTAAAATGTTCTTAGTCGTTGGATAGATTTGGGGAGTTTATCCTACCAAGGCTGACACTAATATATTGCCAAAAAAGTTGGGGCATCTTGTCTTAACTGCTAGGGTTAGACCCGAAGCACATGCAATATGTGTTTGATTGAAACACTGAACTCATACCATTTTTCAATTATGCCCTAGACTTTGGACATTTATGGGCAAAATTGGAAAGTTACATATAACCCCTAGACTTGATTATGGTAATGCACTAGATGTTAGATTGGTTTGTCTTTAATATGCCAATCAGTGAGATCCATTGAGGGTCAAAACTTAGGTATGTTGGGGCAGTCTGAGAATTCACTTAAGTATGTGATCATAGTGATAGAATCAGCCCCTTTGTCAAACAAAGTGAATGATAGGGCTTACACTCTTTCTAATGGAAACTTAAACTGTCAGTAGTAGATTTCAATTGTGTTTGAGATTTGATTTTACAAAATATATTTATATGATATATATTATGTTTTATGAAAAATGTTTACAAAAAGATTTTAATTCTCGGGATCCATCTGAGTAGAGAGTGTGATACTACACCTTGCAGCCAAGTGAGAGGTCCTTCCCTGTCGGGCAGTGTTTGATCATTATGGGCCGAGAGGTTAAGTGTAAGAGACCATTACAGGACTGGTTACTTGATGGGCTTTATCTTATTTAAGTCCATTTTCCTTGGGTCTTCATAGGATGACTGGATTCAATGGTCATTTATGTGTAAATGTTGGGCTCATTTTGAGCCCATAGTGATTTGTGCCGAACCCATGTGGACTTATGTGAAGTTATTGTGGGGTTTCACGCCATACAAATCAGGCCTAAGTTGGCCATGCAACACCCTTGGGTCATGAGCATTATAGCTAATAAGTCTAAAGCCCATAATTAATATGATTAATTAAAATTTCACATGACAATTTAAGTTGTCATGTGACATGGGGCGAATTTGGGTTTGGAAATGGGTATGGAGCACCCATCCTCTTAAGAGGATAAGGCTTATCTCTAAATGGAGTCCAGGTCCAAATTAGATTTGGATAATCTCCTAATTTGATTAGGAGAAGTGCTCCATAAAGAGATAAAAAAAGAAGATGGCAAGCTAGACTACAACATCTCTATATTTTGTTCTCTCTTATTCCTTTTGTCTCCCAAGAAACCCTAGTTTGACCATAGCTATATTGGGACTAATAGATATCAGCTTTCATATAGTTTATGCAAGAAAAATACAGAGGAATTTCATGCTCACCTCCCTAGTTTGATTCATGCAGTTGGATTGCAGTTTTGCTAAAAACTATGTTGCTGAATCGACTTCAGAAATACACTACACCATCTTTAAAGAAGGTTAGTTTTATGACTGATTTGGGCATGAACTTCCACCTTGGGATCTGCGTTTGTGGTATCCGTATCAGGTATACATTTCCCTTTTTGGTTGGTTTCAAATCTGGTCCGATTCGATGCAAGACCGATCTTGAAAAATGCAGTTTTTCAAAACATAGGGAATTCGATTATCAGAAGGATTAAGAAATTTTTGAAATTTCACCCTACCATCTAGCATGGTTTCGGCCATCCATATGATGAATCCTAACCCTTCCAACACCTATAACACCCATACCCGCCCGTAAATTGGCATCAATTATGAGCTAGCACCTACCCCCAATTGTATAGTGGAGCTAAGATTTCTGGGGTGGATTGAAAAGTAAAACCCCCTTTTTTAAGCCAAAAGGCAATTTCATTCATCAAAAGCATTAGTATAAGCCAGAGTTCTTTTGAATGGTATCTAAAAGAAAAACTGGACAAAAGGACAACGTAAAGCAATTGGTGAACAAATAACACCCACACTGGGCTAAAATGTGTGTTGACTGATGATGGGTGTGAATGACTGGTACATGGGTGAAATTATGTAATAATGTCCTGCAGTCCGCTATGACAATACAAATTTGCCAGAGGATTCAATTGAACCAATAGGAATTGAACAATATAAAAGAGCATCACCCTCTAAGTGAAGAAAAGACAGGCGTAAATTAGAAGCAAGGAGTAATGCCTCTTTAAAAGCGAAAGCTTCAATTGCTAGAATATCTTTCATTTGAGAATGAAGTGCTCTTCCCAAAACAAACTTTTCAGAATTGTCTCTAATAATGATACTCAAGCCACTAGATGATTGCTGGAGAGCGCCATCCACATTTACCTTTAGTAGACCCTGGGGTGATTTTCGCTATTCTGTAGTCTTGGTGTTTATATTGAGCTCAAAAAAGGATTGTGAAGGTGGCAAACATGAGCTATAGGTCACATGTGCAAGCTAATTGATAGAAGTAGGAGAGAAAACCTTGCCTTCAAAAGCCGCTTCCACCTTGCTTTTCAAACGCACCAAAGAATAGTAACTCCCATGTCAAGAAGAGATTTATTATGGGCATATTCATATTGATGCTGCTCGATCCGAGGTGGTTCTTAAACCGAGGTCGTAGTTAGATAATCCTGCCAACTGGGCGGAGCCAAGGTGGAAGGACAAAGCTACACTCCAAGATCTAAAACCAAGAAGATAGTCAGAGGCCTGAGGAGTTATCCCCGGATAGGTACTCCAATGCTCAAGTTAGTCGAGAAAGGTGGGTGCCGAGCAATTAGAGAATGGTGCTGGTCCGAGCAGAGTAATGGTATGGAAGTAGAAAGTTGGATCCCTTACCTTGAGCGGGAGGTACCTTTTTATAGCCAAAGATCCGTGTCTTGGTCAGATGAGGCTTTCGGGATTGTCAGGATGAGGTTGCCCATTGAGGTATTCGGGATAAGATCCAATCGCCAACGGAGTCCTCATCCATACGATGTTCTCCTATCTTGGTCGCGCTTATCCACATGATGTGGTGTCGACGTGGCCGAGGAGCTTATCCACTTGACGTGGTGTTGATGTGGCCGAGGTGATAAGGTGGTTGCGGAGGTGCCACATGGCATCTGGAGCCAGTTCAACCATAACCCGAATACCACTCCCCCAGTTCCGAAGCTGAGGAGTGTAGTGCTTAGACGTAGTGTAGCGCGGAAGAGTTCTTCAGTTATTGGCTGAGGAACTTGAAGTTGAAGTTTGGTTGAGTATGCTGTTTGGACCGGGTGGCTCGGAGTTGGACCGGTTTTTCCTAGTGAATCGGTCGGCTTAGAGCTCGCATCATGCTGACAGAAGCGACATTTCGCTTTCTTGAGGTTACACGCGTGTGAGGGTCAGTGGTATCGTTTCGTTTTCCCGAGCTGTCAGAGGGTGGCGTTTGATCCTCGCCGTTGATCTTGCCTTAATCTGGATCGCTGGAAGCCCTATAAAAAAGGGGGGAAGAGCATTCCCCTTTGTCATTTGCGAAGAAAAGCACTTGCAGAGTTTGACGAGAAGTAGTCTTCGATTGCTTGATGTTTGCTTCAGTTCCGCGGTCCTAACTCTCGAAGTCTGGTAAGATGTCTTCCTCGTCTTCCTGCTCCTCTTCTTCTGCTTCCTCTTTTGTTTCCCATTTTGAGTCCGAGTCGTGGTCTCTCACCGAGGCTATCGCGTTTGATGTTCTTGAGGCTGATGGCTAGGGGGCCGAGGCTGAGGACTTTGAGGAGGTCGATCCTGTGAGCGATCCGAGGGTGAGGAGGTTGAGGCAGGGCCGTCGACCGAGGAGGTCAACCTTCCTTTGAGGGCTTGTCGCCGATTTGGGACTACGCTATGTTGTCTGTCGCTTGGGGATGTGGCTCGGATCCGGGCTTTATACTGCATTCCGGAAGGATATGAAGTTAGGTGCCTGAGAATTGGTGAGAGGCCCATAAATGCTCGGTTGGGCGAGCTCTGTGTGTATGAGAAGAGCCTAGAATCCAGGCTAAGGTTCCCTCTACACGAGGGGCTTATCGAAGTGTTCGGGTGGTACCGAGTACTGCCTGTTCAACTGATGCCAAACTCCTTTAGATTCTTGATCGATATCCTATCCTACTGCTTCATTCATGACATAGAGATTACTCTGAGGGTGATCTCTTATTTTCTTCAACTGATGCACCACCAACAGAGATACTATTACTTCTCGGTCTGACAGCATATCAAGGTGCTTGTTGGGACCCCGTCCTCGGTGAAGCACGGGAAGGAGAAGTTCTTCTTTGTGCACAGTCTCGGGGGCTTGCCTTTGTTGACCGAGCTCTAGAAGCCGAGGATGAAGGTGAAGCAGCCTGAGCTGGCCCGGATCACCGAGGAAGAGAGGGCAGCAATAGGAATGATTGGGGAGGTCGATGTGATGCATTACACGTCCTTCTTGATTCTGATCCGTGCCGGGCTGATAGTGAGGAGGTCGGTCTGTTCTATCGCTTTGGTTCTACTGATTTCATTTTCTTTTCTAGGGTGTTTGACTGGTACTAATCCATTGTTTCTCACATGCAGGTGCTGAGATGGCGAGTCGCGAAGATATCATCCACCGCATGAGGGCTGGGCAAGAAAAATGTAGCTGAGGTGTGCAAGGGGCTAGACCTGTTCATGGGCCGGCCCGGCCCCCGGATGGGCTTGAACAGGCTTTTTGGCCCACGGGCTTAACCTCGGGCCAAAAAGCCCGGCCCGCATAAAATTCGAGCCGGGCTCGGGCTTTGCCAAAATAGCCCGACCCGACCTATAGTTAAACCTAAGTAAAAACCCTATGTGATGTCCATTTGAATAATTTTTTTTTGATTTAAGAAGGTTGTTGATTCACTTGTAGGCCCATTGTTCATTTAAATAGGGGAGAAAACATCTGAATTAAAATAGATAATGTCCATTTGAATAGGGAAAAATTCGAATTTCTTTTATTAGGTCGGGCTTCGGGCTCGGGCTCGGGCTCGGGCTTTGGGCTTTTTATTTGGGCCGGGCTCAGGCCCAAGTTGTAGGCCCGTTGTCCGGGCCGGGCTCAGGCCCAAGTTGTAGGCCCGTTGTCCGGGCCGGGCTCGGGCTCGGGCCTAAGATTTTTCTATTAATAAAGAGTAAAAGCCTGGCCCGAGCCCAGCCCGGCCCGGCCCATGAACAGGTCTACAAAGGGCCTAGCCCTAGTTCGAAGGAGTGCATCCGAAGTCTGCTCAGCGGACTCCCCAGCAGTAGAAGAGGGCTAGGCAGGCTGAGGAAGAGGTTGTGGTGGTCGACCCAAAAGAGAGGCCATCAGGCCGTCCACCCCCTTCCCCACGAGATAACATTCCGGAGGGCAGCAGTCCGACTATTCATGTTCCGTAGTGGAACGTCCAAACTGAGGATGGGTTAGGGATAGAGGGCATCGCCGAGCATCTTCTCCGCGGCCTTTTGACGCCGGCCATGAGGCGAGAGGTGGTGGAGTCCACAAGCGGCATCCTGGAGAGCATGCTCGTACTTCAAGCGGTGTGGGTAAGTCCTTGCTTGTGTTGGTTATTTTGTCTTGGTTGGTTAATGTTGCTCTGCTGATACTTAGTTTATTTTTGTAGAATGCTTGTTCGGCAGTTGTGGTGGTTGACCATCTTCGGTTAGCGAGGTGCCTCTACGACTAGTCATGTCGAGGTCGAATGCTTGAAGGCTCGGTTGGCTGAGGTGGAGGCTACAAGTGCGTGGACGACCACGCTAGAAGCTGAGGTTTTCGAGCTGAAGCACGACATTGATGAGTAGTCCAAGACTGTTCGCAAGCTAGATGGGCGTATCACCGAGCTTAAGGAGGTGTGGGAGAAGCTAAGGAAGGAGGTTGACGAGAAGGTGGCCCGGGCAAGGGAGGAGGCAATTGCTCAGTTCAGAGCCTCCGAGGAGTATTAGCATGAGATGGACGACTTCACCACACGTTCCTTTGAGACGGGGTTCAGCCTTTGCCGGGACAAGGTTCTACACCGATTTCCCAATACTGTTGAGGTCGTGTAGGGCTTGTGCCCTTATGATCCTGACACTCCTAATGAGGGCAATACTGCTACTGTCAAAGTGCCCAAGATCAAGGAGGCTGAGGAGAGCCTTATCGAGGAGTAAAGCAGGCCCACCGTTGTTGCTGTCGTGTTTATTCTTTTTCTGCCCTATCGATGTTTTTTTTTTTTTGTTGTTGATGATGTAAATGGCTCGGTATGCCGAGCCTTTATCTTGTACAAAAATTTTTGATGATTAATGGAAAAGATGTTTCAGTTCCGAGCTTGTTGTGTTCTTTGCTTTTTCTTTCACTTTGCTGAACTAAGTTATAGGGAAATACTGCCATTTGGTGAAAGGGGAGACCACCCCTTTCCCTTTAATATATATTTGTATAAGATTTGTGTAGGTGAGATGACCCAACCAGTTAACCCAGATGTTCATCTTCACCCGGTTGTCAAGAAATTATCGTTTTCAAATTGCGAGTGGTCCATGCATTTATAGAAAAAGAGACGCCATAGTTTTCTGAACATCCATGATCCACCATCTCATCTGATTCTCAAGTTCTAACGATTTCAAAAAATACATCATCCTTTTTGTCACTAAACTTTGTCAATATAAAGATTTAAGAAAGAATATTAATTGAGACCTTGTGATGCACAAAATTTGTTAAGGAAAAGCTAAATAATAAAAACATATAATAGTAGAAAATTGCTTTATATTTTAGTTTTTTAAAATGGTTAAGAATTATTTATATATATTACTAGCGGGTACCCATGCAATGCACGGGATTTGTTAAGGAAAGCTAAACAATAAAACACATAAGAGTATACAATTGTTTATATTTCCAACTTTTTAAATAATTAATAATTATTTATATTCTATAATACTTTTAATAACTTTTTACAATACAAAAGTAACAATAATTTATTTCAGTTAACTTTGTTCATCGAACCGATGAAACAAACTAACTCGACCAACTCGACCCAAATTGATTAGTTTCTTAGATTTTCGGTCGACTTTGGATCAGTTTCGCTATGGCCATTTGTAAATTGACTAAAATCGAATGACCCAACCACATATATATATTAATATTTTATATTTTAAATATATTTTTTTAATACGGGAAAGTGGAAAATTCCCATATTTCTTAGTCTCATATATTTTATATTATAAATTTAAAATTTAAATTTATTTTTTAATAATGCCAATGTAATTTTTAAAATTTAAAATTAAGTTTAAATATTTTGAACCAACCGACCAAATCGAAAATGAACCCAAACTAATACAACTCGATTTAGTTGGTTTTCACTAATGGTCAGTAGATTTTGGGTAACCAACTCCCCAACCTGACCATGCCGATTTGGTTGGCCAAATAGCCTACAACCGAACTAAACCAGACCGTGATCTACACTACTAATTTCAGCTAAATTAATAGTCTAATCTCTAATAAATAAAAGTAGTTTAATCTCCAATAATTATTAAAAATTTATAGCAAAAATACATAATTATTAAAAATATATTGATAATGTAAAAATAATAAATAAGTAATAAAAATATAATAATTACAAAAATACAATAAATACTACAAAATATATTAAGCTAGTCAATAAATATTGTAATATCAAATAATAGTTTCATCTCTAATAAATATCAATGAATAAATTATTACAAAAATACAATAAGTACAATAAATTAAATTTTAAAAGTTAAATAACTGTAGTTTAATATCCAATAATTATTAAAAAAAATTTGTTAAATAACAAAAAAAATATAGATTTATACATAATTATTGAAAATATATTTAGCACAAAAAACCATAAATAATTGATGAAAATACAATAAATATTAATTTTAGCATATATAGATATATAACAAATATAGATTATGATTTTAAGATCATTATTAATGAATATTATTTTTCTGAAAGTTTTTTTTTCTAGAAGTATTAATTGATATAAGTGAAATTGGTTATTTAAAATATTATTTAGTTATTTAAATTTGCTAAATTAATAGTTTAATCTCTTATATAAAATTAGTTTAATCCCCAATAATTATTGAAAATTTACAGCAAGAATACACAATTATCAAAAATATATTGATAATGAAAATATAATAAATAACTAATAAAAATACAATAAATAGTAAAAAAATATGTTAAGCTAGTCAATAAATATTGCAATCTCAAATAATAGTTTAATATCTAATAAATTATAACAAAGATACAATAAATACAATAAGTACAATAAATTAAATTTTAAAAGTTAAATAACAACAGTTTAATATCCAATAATTATTAAATTTTTTTTTGTTAAATAACAAAACAAATATAGATTTATACATAATTATTGAAAATATATTTAGCACAAAAAACTATAAATAATTGCTGGAAATACAATAAATATTAATTTTATTATATATAAATATAGATTAATATTTTAATATTATTATTAATGAATATTATTTTTGAAAGTTATTTTTTCTAGAATTATTAATTGATATAAGTGAAATTGGTTATTTAAATAATATCATTATTTAAATTTTATAATTTTAGATATTTATTGAATTTAATAATCCATTAGATTATAATTTAGGGAGAAGTACCAATCAGCCAATATCAGAATTTACTAGGCCCAAAGTACAGGGGGAATGCATCCTGACCTTGAAGTGATGCCAAATTCATGGGTAGGATGTGGTTTATAGGGGGAGAGGGCTAGTTGTTCAGAATTCTGCATTGTGTGTTTCCGTACTTTTCCCTATAATTTATACTATTATTACATAATTTTTTTATTAATTTGGTAAAAATATTAAATTATTATTAATTTGAATATTATGTTATGATTATTTTTTTATTTTATGCATAATGTCGTTATTTTAACTATTTAAAATATAGTCATGTGAAATATTTCGTTTTTTAAAATATTTAGTTATTTAAATATTTAAAAATATTAATTATTTGAATTTAAGATATTTAGTTATTGAAATATTTAAGTAATTAAATAATTTTCTATATAATTATTTAGCTATTTTTAGTATTTTATTGTTTAAGTTATTTGGTTATTGAAATATTTAAATAATATTTTACTTTTTTCATGTTAACTTTATATTATTTGAATAACATTTAATTCGAATAATCCCAAAAATTATAATTTATATTCTTAGTACATTATTTTGTGATGAATTTTGTAAAAATATAAAACTATTAATAATATGAATATTATTGGAGATAATTTGGAGAGAAAGTCTCTGCTAAATTATAGATAAGTTAGAATATAAATAGAAATTGGAGATGATTTAGAAGAAAGTGGAGGAGGTAGTTTAGGAGAAATTTTAGGGGAGGAGATTGTTGGGTACGTGTGGGTGAGAGAGAGAGATTTTAGATAATTTTTTTATGGGGAAGGAGAGCATCTCATTGGTTCTTTAAAAAACGACATGGAATAAAAAATAAAAAATTCAAAAAAGGAGAAAATTCCTAGATAATTTCAGATAGGGTTGTTCATCAAACCGATGAAACTGACCAACTTGACCCAAATTGGTCAGCTTTCTAGCATATCCGGTTGACTTCAGTTCAACAAGCTATGGATATTTAATATGCTAAAAGAGTTGTCGAACCTTTAAAATCTTAAAATTCATTGTTAATTTTAAAATTTAATTTTAATGTGGCAATATTAATTAAATTATATTTTCTTAATCACACTTTCACCTAATGTTTTGAAAATTGGCTCAGAGGCTAAATCGTTTTCCCTCCGGGTCATAGGTCAGTGGTTCAATCATCTAGGTCAGCCCATGCCATAGACGATTTGAAATTTGTAACTTGTGACCCGCTGATTTGGTTAAAACTTAAATGGATCAATTGTTCAACTGCATAGGTTGCTAGGTAACCACCCAAACAATAAACTTTTAGATTTCAGCACTTTGCCTTGCTAGCATTCGGTCCCTTAACTTCATGAAATATTTCTTTAAACATTTCTAAAATCCCAAGCTACTCATGGTATTTTATGAGACAATATATCCCTTTTAACTTGTTTTTATTTTTTTAATGCTAGATGAGGCATGGAGTCAAGCCTACACAACCACAAACTCTCTAGGGTTATTTTTATCATTTTGATGTCTCAATTATGAATTTAAAGGGCTTTTTATTAGTTATTCTTAGATAAGTTCAATATAATATACTTGCAATATTAATAAATAAATTATATAATTATTATTATTGAACTACCTTTATAGTTTAGCTAATTGACTAACTCTACCCTTATTGTTTACATATTGTCTTAGAGTACCCTCTAAGTATTTTGACAATTGTTTAAAACCTCTCCTACTGTCGCACTCCGTCACATATGACATCACGTGACCAATACTTTTTTAAAAATTCCAAAAATACCCTTTAGAAGCAGTGGTTCTTCTCTCTCATCTCTCTCTCCTCTCTCTCTCCTCACCTCCTTGGCACACAGTGGACTGTTAAAGCAGCGGTGGTTATTCTCTCTCATCTCTCTCTATCACTCTCTCTCCTTACCTCCATGACCCTCTCTCCATCGCTCACAGTTCCCCCTGTCTCCTCTTCCACCGAAAGAGAGAGGCATTTGAACTAAGGCTTATGATCTATAGAGTCTGATGAGTTGTTAGATGAGATGAGCTTATTCTAGAAGAAGGCTTGACAGCGATGGAAGTGAACAAGGGGTGAGAGAGAAAAACAAAGGTAACAAGCAATGAAGGTGATGGCGGTGACTAGTTTCATCTCAGGTCTCTATTAAGTTGCCAATGGTGAAATTACGATATGGGTTTTTGGCTTTGCTTGAACAAAAACGAGAAGGAATCGTAAATAAATAAGGAGCTCGAGGCAAATAGATCAGATACCTTGCACAGGCTGAGTTGAATAACATATATGGGTTTTAGATTAAGCACTATTCTACAGAATCCACTTGAATGCAATGCCACAATTCATTGGACAGTGAGCTTATTTGGTACAAATCCAACAAAAGCCATATGAACATTTGCACACAACATCATAACCAATGTTTTCGAACCGTCATTGACCCAGACGGTTGGACCATTCAGCCTAGGAACCATCTAGGCAATCGGTTCTATTTTACCCCAAACCTGGTTTTAATAAAAAACCGTTGAAAAAGTCAACAACCCATTGACTTGGGTGGTTGAACAGTCGATCCGTTCAATGGTTTTGATCGTTTTTTTATTTAAAATTATTTTTATTTTTTAATTTGCTTGTCAGAACAAACCATCTGTTTGAATTGGATGGTCGGACCGTCGACCTAGAAACCGGTGACTAAAACAGTTCCGTTTCCAAATCATTTTTTGAAACGTTGATCATAACCCTCACTACCAACAACAAAAAATCTACAGCATAATTATAGCCTAGTGCAAGACACCATTTGGTCTTCCTATTGTCTTCAATATAAGACCTAAGTAGGTAACGGGAATGTTTCTCCTTTATTTTCATTAGACGCCAAAATGTTGCATAATTTTCTTAGTGGTTGTAGGTTGTAATCTCGGTTAGATCATAAACCACATTGAGGTAGAGTTAGAGGCTTTATTTTGCATGCTACTTCTTTTACCAGGATGGAACATTAATAGAATATTCTGCAAAAATGTGGTGTTTACTCTTCAAGGAAAAGAATCTGCAATTTCTTAGTCTTTTGGTAGTTGGATTGGTAAAATATGCTCTTTAGTTAAAACTATTAGTAATGTCTCCTTTGTATATAGGTATATGTCATATACAAAGGCTAATAATGTTTTCGCCCCAAAAGACTTTTCTTTTTATGATGTCTGCTTTTGGTGGATCAGCCCTCCTATACAAGGATTAAGGTATTGATACGATATTCTTGATACGGGGCGTATTGTATCCATATCCATAATCATGGATATAAGATACGCTATGACTGGATACGTATCCTACAAGTCATGCGTATTGGTATGATATGCCTCCCTATTGGGCCATATCGCCCCGTATTGGTGGATACGATCCGATACACATCGATATGGAGGTGTATCCATGTTTAGTTTGACAAAATTGTACATTGAGTGCTTTTTGATTGTTTTTATCTTTAATACAAGTTAAAAATTAGTATTATGAAAACTAAAATAAATAATTTAAGATTTAATTTTTCCAAAAATTTAATAAAAACTAAAATTTATAAAAATAATATATTTCATCTACCTTAAATGATTTATATATTTTATTTTACACATAATTATATGTTAAAAATTAAAACATAGTTATTATTTGAAAAAAATAGAGTTATTATATAAAAATAAATAAATAAATAAATAAATAAAATTTCCCAACAAAATTAATAGAAAACAGAAAATTATAATTATAAAAACCGAAATGAATAATTTAAGATTTAATTTTCCCAAAAAAATTAATAAAACTAAAAATTAAATATAATTTATTTTATCTACCTTAAATGATTTATTTGTTTTATTTTACAATTATGTGTAAAATAAAATCATTATACGTTAAAAATGAAAACATATTTATTATTTAAAAAATAGTTGTTATTTAAATAAAATAATAAATTAAATAAATATTCCCAAAAATTAATAAAAATTTAAAGAGTGATATTTATTGTACAATGTTTGAATGTTCTAGAGTCCCAATATTGTTTATTGTAATACTTCTCTTCATATATATATATATATATAACCTATTGAAGTATGCATTTCTCATGTGTTTATATCTTATTCATAGATAATTCAGCTTTTGATTTAGTATGATTAATGTATTTATGTGATTTGTATGCATTTTACTAGCATATCCAATCGTTTCTATATCTTTCATTTGTATCCATGCGTTTCCAAAGCATATCCATATTTGTATCTGTATCCGAATTATCCAATACAATACCTGATACCGATACTTTGATCCTTGCTCTTATATAGTTGGAAGAATATCTTTGTAATATTTTTATGTGGCTAATGTTATTTATTTATCTTTAGAGAAATTGTCTAAAACTCACCATGACATTTCAAAATGTCATGACAACCCCATGTTAGTAATTTGACGTTAAACAAATTAACAAATGTTATTAGATTATCATTTTACGCTTTCTTAATGTTTATAACTTTACTATATTTTAGAGATGCCTCTTTTATATTTGACTGAAAACAAATTGTTTGAACCCTATCCAAAGAGGAGAAAACAATCACTTTTGCTTCATCTTCTAACATTCCCTGAGAAGAAGATAACCACCATCGAAGAAGAAATGGAAGGAAAATCCAGCCAGTCTCTCGCGCCAGAGTAGCTATCACATCATTAATGTTAGCTCTAACTCTAAGGTTATAGTTGTCATGCTTGCGGAATCCTACCAAGCAAGGTTCCAAAAATCGTTACGTATCGGCCCGTATCGGCCGATACGTATTGTATCAGGCCCTTCCCAATTTGCCTCTACAAGGGTTGTATCGTGTCAGGGCCTGGTTCAGAGGGTAGCCGAGACTTAAACCAGCCCCTCTGAACCAAAATCAGAAAAAAAATAAGCGGTACTAAAAAAAGGGGCCGATACTGGCGTATCGGCTAGTATCAATACTTTGAACCTTGCTACCAAGATCCTTGATGTAATTGCTCTCCGACGTCGCTCTTGTAGCTTTGTTCGTTCTTTCTCCTCTTTTGGTTGATACCTTTGATCCTCACCAGAAGTAGATAGTTTCTCTTGTTGCTATTGAAACTGATTTGTGCTGTTTGGTTCAATTCCTTCACCCCCAATGACCATGATATTCATGCTGTTTGCTTTCTTCCCTTCATTGTCTCCGTCTTCATCGTTGCCTTCTTTCATTCCCATTTCCTTTTCTTCATCATATTCTTCACTTGTTCCCCCCAATTTCTCCATCTCTTGGGCCATGGTACCTATTTTTCTGTTTCTTTTCTATCCTTTCCTTTTATTTCTTTTTGAAATGCTAAGACTGTAATTCTTTACCTTCTTCGCATAATTCGAGTTTCTGCCAATAGCAATTATGTTATGCTACTGTCCACCTTTCCTCAATTTTAACGGAAAAGTACATACAGGCTCAATGCAGATTTCTGATTTCCACTGCAGAATTATAAACATTCAAAATGTCAATAACCTACAATTTATGCACCAATACCCGCCCGTAAATTAGCATCAATTCCGAACTAGCACCTACCCCAACAGTACTTTGAGCCTACAAATTTTGACCCTGGGCTGAACCGTCATTCTCCCCAATTTTAAGGCTTTGTGGAATTGTTGCACAGACTCTGGTGTCAGCTCAATAAAAAGTGATTCTCTACTTCCTGAGTGGATTTCGTTTAGATAAAGAAATTGATGAAACTAAAGGCAATATTAAATTAAAGCCTTTACAACATGAATAAATTTGAACTTTCCAATGTTACTTGTTCTATTATCTTGTTGACTGAAAAATCATATCCCGATACATTCGCACCATCTGCCTAGGAAGTCATGAAAATCTGAGTCGTTCTGTAGCTTTTCTTTCAAGTTTCGACAGTGAATGCTTTCTTCAACATGTCACTCTCTATAAATATTTAGGGTTCCCCTTGAATCAGAACTCATCGAATCCTTGAAAATCTCTCCCTATGAAATCTTTCAATTGTAGTTTCTACTTTGCCATAGGTACGGACATTTACAACAAAATCTCACCTTTCTCGACCAAAATGAGAATTCCTGGCGACCTTTAGCAATTCCTTGGTCTTCTCCACTAGAATCGAAACCTTTTCCCGGCAAATAGCCTTGAAACTGGAAGTTCTCCGGCACGTATAAAGTATAAACAGATCTGTTACAGATTTAACTTTTAGAGGCTTTGATTTGGTTTCCAATGAGTTTGGTCATGAAAATTTGTGACTTACAATGAGTTTGGTCATGAAAATTTCTTTCATGCTGGTGTGGACCAAAGTTCAAAGTATCATTATGTATCAGCCTGTATCGGCCGATACGTATCGTTCCGGGACCCTTCCGATACGCCCCTACAGTGGGTGTATCGGGAGCCTGACTGGTTCAGGGGATGGAGGAGTCCTAGACTGGCTCCCCTGAATCAGTTTTGAAAAAAAAAATAAAAAAAGGTAAAAGAACAAGTATCAAAATGCCCGATACACCCCTACTGGCGTATCGATATTTCAAACCTTGGTGTGGACAACTTCTGTCAATGATCACTGATGATGTTTTAATGGATGGTGAGTTTTGGAAACAAAAACTCACTGACATGGGATTCCCCAGACCTCTTGAAAGGTTATGGTGAGTTTAAGAGAAATGCTGAGAAGTCATGGTAAGTTTTAGCCAAATTTCCAAAAATTTATAGTTCTTTCTAACCATCAAAACCATTTAAAATAAATTATTTCTAATGATTATTTTCCATTTTTTGGGAAAACCAATGGATATATATTAATGGAAGCAACAACATCATGGATCCGACAACAAATTAATATGTCCTTGCATTTCCAATTCAAACACCAAAATATGTATATTTTATTCATCATTAAAGGTTTTAAATTTTTAATTAAAAAAAATGCATTCTTCTTTCTGCCTTTAAACTAGTCGAGAAGGGAATCAGAGGTGAGGCAGAGTTCAACAGTTTTGATTCCGCACCTCTTATTTGGAGGGGGTACCAAGTGACCATCTCCATAATTGAATCTCGGGCAGCTTTTTGATTCAAATAAATCAACTTCTTAGTAATAGGTATCAAGCGCTTTTGCAGAAAGGAATTCATCGACTCTCCTAAAAGTGTTTATCATCAAGATAGAAAACCTAGAGGTGAGAAAAATGTGCTGAAAAGTGAAATAAGAAAACATGGATCATTCTGATTCTGCTAGTACGTGGTCCGTATCAACCTGTATAAGTCTATATCGACCAAGACAAGTTGGATATGGCATAATATCAACGATAGTGATCACAATGCATGGAATGAACGAGCACCAAAACCATTCTACCTGTACTACATGCTGATCTCTATGGAAATACATAACTACGTCCTTATTAGAAAGTTGAAACTTGAAGCACCAATCATTTTGTCAATAATTGGCGTATGTCACTGAATGCAGTGAGCACATGGTATTCTTTAGTAAAAGGAAAAAGAATAGTTGGCTCTGTGCACACCGCGCAGCTGCATATCAAATTGTAGTACCATAGCATACTGGAAGAATCTTTCATTTGACTGACCCGACCTGTGTTCAAATCAAATCACTAGCTGTGTGTGTGCACATGTGTATTCGAATTTGAAATGGGTAACGTATCGGTCTGTAACAACAATTTATCTCAGTTTGTAAAGGTATACCACCATGGAAGATGATCTGGATGCTATTAAAATCAACTATAAAAGGCTGCAGTGGTTCCAACAGCAACCTCCAAAACGATAAGATACCAATCCTTCTCAAACTCAAAACAGATCTGGGCTTTTAACAAAAGTCCACCCACTATTAGTTGTCTTGCAGAAACTTCTCTCAATAGAATAGTGCAAGGAGAAAATTTTAACCCTTGACATCGTGTCTAATTGAGCTCATAGCTTCAACTTGGTAATCTGTTTATAACTGGTTTTCATCAGAAGGTTGAGTGAACATTTAACCAAAAAAGTAACTGCACATGAAGATCTTTTTTTGTCAGTAACAATTGTTATGCACAAAAAGCCCCGTATCAAATTGTTGCTTGCTATTACTTGCTTAAGTGCATCCAAAGACCTCTACACAATCAATTGACCTCTACAGTTTTTTCTTATAGTCCTTTGGGAATATGCGGGAAAGAGCATCTGTCAACAAGACTGCATCGTCTTTGCTCTGATTTGTCTTCCAAACCTTGAAATCTGGATCAAAGTAGTTAGATTCGCTCCAGCGCTTTAACAATGACATTGAAACAGGGCCCTGTATTTCACCAAAAGGATCTAAATAATACCATATATAGCTTTCTGGGTGTTCCGGGATATGGTTCATGAATGCAAGACTTGGATTTTTGCCACCATCATGACTGTCTTCATCATCACTTAGTTCAATAAACATGGTCTGGCCTCCCGCATTCTCTACTAAACCAACAATACATGATTGACTACTAATTTGTTCATTAATTTCCATTGGTTGATATTTATGTTCTGTAGCACAAGCAAGATGTGCATCAGATGGATGATGCTGCTGTTTTTCAGAGGCATGGGCACCAGATTGATGCTGCTCTCCTTGAATGAAAGAGGTAGTTTGATCATTTGAGATATGCATATCAACTTGAAGTTTCTCTTCTCGTACAGATGCACCAAAATGATTTTGCTCTTCTGCAACAAAGTTCAGGAATTGATTTCTGTTTTTGTTTTCTCTGTTATTTAGTAAAATAATTGGTCAAACAAAAACAAATAGGTCCATAAAATGGCAACAATGGTAAGGGATTTGCAGCACAGTTTTTTAATAAATTCATAAATCTTATTCCCATTCTGAATGTCTGATTAATCAACCAATTCCAACATGATATCAAGAGCTAACGCTTGAATCTGATGGGGGGGTGTAAACCGCCCCGGTTGAACCACCACGCAGATGACTACATGGAGGATACTTGGCTGAGCTGTACAGCATAGCTGGCATGGAGAACAGCAACGTGGTGCAAGACCACTCACCGCAGATGTCAACAATGCTGCACACTGCAGACCTCGGACGAAGAGGGACATGTGGCGAACACTGGCCAAAGTCCAACCTTCCTCATCCTTTGCTCTGCCTCTCGCACAACGGATGCAGAAACAACCCCTAGAACCTCAGTGAGGAACAACCTCAGAATGCGACACGTGTCCTTCAATGCAAGGAGCACAATGGTACTGCCCCACAAGTATTTAAGGGCATACCGCGCAAGGTACATTCTTCTTCCACACTCTAGCACTCTAGCTTTCTTGAGTGATTTAAAAGGTGCACCCTTAGGTGAAGCATATTGGTCCCAGGTGCAGCACTTTCAAAAGGTGTGGGCCTAGAGCCCCTAAGCATGCACTTGGTGCTTCAGCCCAGGCGTGCACCTTTTTTGTTTTTTGCACTTTTTGTTCTTTTTTGAACCTAATGGCTGTGTTGGGAGTGTTAGACAGTTATGCCCTTAGCTCCAATCAAATTGATGTATCTTTTGACATTTATTGTAAATGAATAAAGTACATAATTGATTCATGTCATTGTAGTGTGTTTATATGTAATACCCTTAAACTGAACACTTATGAGGCTCTGTTAGTTTAGAATCTTTGCAACCGTTGGATAGATTTGGGGAGATTTATCCTGCCAAGGCTGACACTGATGTGCCGCCAAGTTGGTTGGGTTGGCTTGTCTCAGCTGCTAGGGTGAGACTTGAGGTACATGCAGTGTGGGTTTTCTTGAAACCCTAAACCGGACCAAATTCTAGTATTGCCTTGGACCTTGGAGATAGATGGGCAAAACTGGAATGTTACACCTGACCCCTAGAATCGATTATGGTACTGCATTACATGGCGGATTGGACTGTATTTGATATGCTAATCAGTGAGATCCTTAAAGGGGGTCAAAACCTAGGTATGTTGGGACAGTCCGAGAATTCACCTGAGTGGGTGATCATAGTGACAGGATCGGCCCCTTTGTCGGACAAAGTGAATGATCGGGGAATATACTCTCTTTGATGGAAACCTAAACTGCCGGCAGTTGATTTCAAACATTGAAATTTGTTTTTGCAAAATATATTTATGTAGAGATATGTATATATATATATTATGGTTTCAAAATGTTTGCAAAAGGTTTTAATTCGCGGGATCCATGTGAATAGAGAATGCAACACTGTACCTTGCAGCCAAGGGAGAGGTCCTCTCTTATCGGGCAGTGTTTGATCATTATGGACTGAGAGGTTAAGTGTAAGATCATTGAGGGTAATACCTGATGGGCTAATCTTGCATCTACCCATAGTTCTTGGGTTTTCATAAGGTTGCTGGATCCAATAACCATTTAGTGTAAATGTTGGGCCCATTAAGAGTCCATGGTGATGGACTTAGGGGTTCACTGTCTCCTACAGTGAATTCGGCCAGGCTTTGTAACAAAGGCTAGGCTGAACCCATGTGGCTGATGTGTAGATCGATGTAAGGGTCCCACGCCATACAAAGAGAGCCAACTGTATAGCAGGTTAAGGAGTAAGTGAACACATAAGCTTAATGGGCCTAAAACCCCTTTCGAACTGGGCTTAAGTTAGTTAACTAAAAGGGGCAAGATCTGATTTTTAATCTGATTAGGATTAGCTGAAGGATAAGATAAGTCTTATCCATTTAAGAGTCCAGATCCAAATATCAGATTTGGATCAAGAAACTCTCTCCTAATTAAATTGGGAGGCTGATCCAAAGAAGATTATAAATAGGGGTGAATTCCTCAATTTATACACAACAATCTGCAGAGTTCTCTCTTGTTCTTGCCATCCCTACCCAATTCGATCTCCACTTGTGGATCTGATCAAGAAAGGTTCTTGATATTGTTTCTTGGCTGAAGAAACAATCTGAAGTCGTGCTCACTAGCCCTTGTTTCATTCTTGCTGAAGAATTCCGGTTCTTACTAAAGAGCCATCCTGCTGATCCTGCTTCACCACACACTGTCATCTTCAGTGGAGGTGGGTTTTGGTCTTCTCCTTGGGCGTGAACACCTTCATTGGGAGTTACTGTTACTTCGTATCAGGTATATCCCTCTCCTCCCTTCTGGTTTTAGATCTAGTCTGGTTTTGGATTCAAGAAGGAACCTTGAAAATGCAGTTTTCTAAATTAGGGAATGCGATTCCCAGATGGGAGAAAAGAAATTTTTGAAATTTTGCCCAACCTTCCTACAGGGTTCGACCATCCATATGATGGATCTCCCATCCCTTCAGGGGGCTCTCCCCTTGGACCCCCAGCCAAGCCCCTAGAGGCAAGACCAAACAAGTCCATGTTAGGGTCTTAGATTCTTAATCCTTATATAAAAGGAAAGACCATTTGGTCAAATGGGAAATGGTGTGTAGAGCAAGGTGGTTAGGGATTAGGTAATCTACTTCTTAGGAATACAACTTTTCTTCGAAAGTGGCTCTGGAGGTTACCTTTGGAAAGGGATAGACTTTGGCATAAGGTTATCTTGACTATTCATGGTGCCATGGTTGTAAGGAGACAACTAGGCGCCTGCCTAGGCGATGCCTAGATGACAAGGTACCCGTGGAGGGTCGCCCTGCCCAATTGCCAAGCAGACTTGTACAAGGTGCCATGAAATAATTTTATATTCTTAATTCTTTGAGATTGTAATTTTAAAATAGACATTATTTTTTTAACTAAAATCTTATTTGTTAGGGTTTAATCAACACACACATTGCTAAATACTGTATTGAACTCTCAAAGACTTCAAAACCTGAGTTGATAGGGAAGAACTTAAAATAGGGGTTGAGTCCCTATGTTGTATAATTTTAAAATATACTTTAACATGATGTTTATACTTTTCTTATGAAAATAATGATAATCATTAAGGAAATATGGTTACTAGTTGCTATGGAATATAGGGAACTACTCTAGGATATATGATTCTTACTAAAATAAAACTCCATTGCCTAGGCGACTAAGTGACAAAGTGCCCCATCACTTAGCCTCACCTTAGCACCTTAAAGAACAATTCAGGCCCCATTTTTTTCTGTTTTGGGAAGATCTCTTGTGGGGTAATGCCACCCTTAGAGAACGATTCCCTTTGTTGTATTACTTGTAAAATTATAGGCTAGAACCTATCTCTAAATTTTGGCTTCCTTATTTGCTTAGTTTGGATTAGGACTTTGGCTTTAGAAGGGGTCTTAGAGAAAACAAAATGCAGTTCTTTTTATCCTTTTGTTCAAGATGTCCCGGACTTCACGAGATTCATTTGCTTTTGGACTGCTGAAAAGACTCCAACGGCATCCACATTCACGTTTGACAATTCTCCTACAAAAGGCAAATCACATAGTCCGAGGTTAGCCCATAATGAATAAAAAATCCAAGTATGGAAAGTGACCTACCAGAGAGACTTAGACCAGCCAAACTAGTAGTTTCTCGATTAAGTAATCCCTGACCTGTAATTTCTTGCCGACCAGGTCCTTAACCAATTCTTTCTTAGCCAAGATTAGGGTTTCCTCACCCAGGTTGGCAACAACTACAATCCACTATGAGGTAAAGGGTCATCCTCCTTCAGTCACAATATAAAAGAACTTGTCCTTCCAGGCTGGTACCTTGGAAGGAAGACAATCAAATAGCTTGCGTTGAGACCGGTACAAGTACAAAAAAAAAAAAAACTTCCTCATTGGCCAAGTGCTTTATCTAGAAGATTAACCCCCCCTCCGCGAAGGTTTTTATGTTCAGGGGCAAGTTGAACTGATGGAACACCGAGATGGTGCCTATCAAAACCTTACTAAGTTCAAATGGAGCTGACCTAGGGTGACCGGTGACGTCATAGTAGTTCCAACACCTTGGACATGAAAGGGCGAAGGGGAACCTATGGCCCACTATGAAGGATAAACCTAAAGTTGTCAGGGTCATGGTACCACTCCCTAATTAGCCAGAGATCGACAAATGTTAACCGAGTTTGGCCAAACATGGACTTCTTCCTCAAAACCGAGGCCCCTTTATGAGAACCTCGATGCTCCTGGACTGAGGACATATCTTCCCTGATCTAAGCTCCAACTTGCTCATCTCCCTCTAAGAACTCAAAAGAACTAGATATATTGGATGAAATTTAAGGGAAGGAGGCTCACCTGGGAGATCTAAAATGACTCGACCGACCTGGCTCTGCACGGACTCCTCAACCATCCACCAAGCTCTCTGACCTCGCTACTAGGCAACTCCACAATGGACATGTGAGAAATGGACCCCCTAACCCTACCATTTATAAGCAAGACTGGTGGATCATCAACGACTTAGATCCATTTGATCCAACGGCAGGGAGAGTTACGACGGTTCGCCTTCAAAGGTATGAATTTAGTTTAGCATGTTTTCTGGCGTCCGCAGTAGTTAATTTTTCATGTGAAGTCCGCATGTATGGTGACAGGATCAATCAAACGGTTTCAAACCAACGTATCAAACTTGCAAGAATTTGAGCAAAACCCACAACCAAAGAGTTTGACAAGAATCATCATTGACTGAGCTGTTCACCTCAAGCTCAAAAGTGAGGGAGAATTGATAAGGGGCGATTTCCCCTCCAACTACATCTTGACACATGGCAACATGAATGCTTTATGTAACCTCATCACATGTGGCAGACCTGTACTTAGATAGCAGTTCGGAACATCATTAACAACTCAACCCGAAAGGTCCGATAACAACCAACCTCCGACATAGAATGGATTCGGGTATGTGCTTTCAACCTAGTCCATCCATCCCAGGCTACCTCCAACCTGATTAAAACTTCTGACCTCAATGCATCTCTAACATGTAGGACAAGCTCCCGCTCATCTCCATTACCACAGAAGGGCCAAACTATACCTTATGTGAACACGGGGCCACCTGGCAATGCTCCCACTAAATAGGGAAGTAGATATTAGATGCCTGTGAAATGTGGACGTGCCTCAAGAACAACAAATGTGCCACCATCAGCTACCAAGACGTGCCCACTATGACTGGCCGCCTAGCTTGCCCTCCATGCCACGTTCTAGCCAAGTCACAAGCCCTATATAAAGGTAAGCTATCACACTGTGATTATGGCTCTCGCATCCCTTATCACATCGGACAACTCAGCATTCACTAACTTGAGCATCAGAGTCCATAGATGGGGACATCCATTTAGGCCCTCACTTGAGTTTAGGTCATCAGCTCTAACAAGAATTGAGACTTTTAATCTTCATTAATATCGAAATTGTGAACCATGTTGTGGAGATCTTATCCAACTCAACCTAGACACTAAAACCCTTGAACAAGATCTGACAAATATCAGTTAGAAGATGCAACACTGAAACTTTATCCCTTACCCTATCAAGATAAGACCAACACTAGAAGATTAAGAAACATCATGCAACTGAAATCTGTTTTTTTTTTTTTTTTCAATCACTTCCATGTCTGTTGTTTTCCATTTCCTCAAAAAAACCTAAAAATACCTTACAGCTTCAAAACAAGATTAAACTTCCACCAAAATCTATCCAACATCATACTTGACCAGATTCTAGGGTTTCAATGTTCTAAGGTTAAGGCTAACCATATGGTCTGCTGATGCATCGGTAGGAATGACGTCAACAGCCTGACAGGTGCATAAAAACCAACTGCTGATCACATACTCACTCTAATACCCACTTGTGGGTGACTTTGATGATTAATTGTGTTTATAAGTTTTACTAAAAGAAGAAGAAAAAGATGTTTCACTAATAAGGCCATCTAAATCAGGTTTGGCCCTCTTCATTAAATTTTATAATAATGAAAATTACATCTAAAACATTGATTAGTATAAAATACAAAAGGTCAAATAATGCCCATAAATTGGCACCACTCATCAGAGAACAACCTGAGGCAAGTGTGAATGAACTCAGGGAATGCAAACTTGCAAATTGTTGAAGATTAATCAGTTTTATGATATTTTTTATGAGTAGATGTTTTATGTTAGTTGTTAAATAGGAAGTGGGGACCACAATAGTTATGTGAGTCCAAATTTTATTATGTTTTTGTCTTTTATATGCTGTTTTATGTATTGCCGCCCTATAAGGGCATAGTTGTCTTTGTACGGCTCTAATATTTTTAGTATATATAATAAGTGAAGGGGGAGGCCAGATTATTGCTCTCCTTTCTTTTCAACTTCTCTTCTTCTCCTTCTCTCTTCCTTCTTTCTTCAAGAAACTCCTTTTATTTCATATTTTTTTAATTCAGCAAGCTTTCTACTTGGTATCAGAGCGGCGGCTAGGGTTTCTAGAAGCATTCTCATGCAGTCTTAGATAAGCCAACTGCATGAAGTAATAAAGGGCTGATCGATCTGCTGTAGATTTCCCAGTTCTTGGATTTTTTGGTGGGATCTAGTCATCAGGAAGGTGGTCTGCTGTTCGGCACCAAAATAAGGAAGAGCTGGAGTAAGGGGAAGAGTCCCAGAAAAGTTGGACTCTTTGTTTTTGATCTGACCTTGGGCGGCCAGGTATTGTTAGCTTTCTTTTGAGTTTCTGAAGAGTGCGGTTTGGCTTTTGGATTTTTCTGAGCCTCCTGGAGTGATCGATTCACTCCTCTCTGTTGGGAGGCGTGGGGAGGAGAGAGATTTCTCCCCAGCTAGGGTTTTCTTCTTTCGGAAGGGTTTGTTTCTGTGTGTGTGATATTAAATTGTTTTTGGGAAGGTTTCCAATCTATTTTTTCTTACTGTTGAACTGTTTGAAGTAAGATGGAGAGTTGGAATACCGAGATAAAATCTACCGGTACTGTGGGATTGGGTGTTGGAGGTAGTAGTGATATTTTTTGGTCTGGGATCATTACTATAGTAAAACTTGATGGTACAAATTATTTGGAGTGGGCACAATCAGCTAAGATGGCTATTGGTGCCCATGGAAAATTAGGGTATCTCATTGGGGAGGAGAAGAAACCTAATACAGACTCTTCCCGATGGGTGCAGGAGAATTACATGGTAATGCCCTGGTTGTGTAATTCTATGTTACCTCATATTGCAAAAAATTTCCTATGGGCTAATACTGTTAAGGAGATTTGGGATGGAGTGACTGAAACCTACTCTCAAAAACTGTGGTATGGGAAAGTATGAAACAGGTAACAGTAGATTTGGGATGGAGTGACTGAAACCTACTCCCAAAAACTGTGGTATGGGAAAGTATGAAACAGGTAACAGTAGATTTGGGATGGAGTGACTGAAACCTACTCCCAAAAACTGTGGTATGGGAAAGTATGAAACAGGGASAAAAACCTCTTGCTGTGTATTTCTCCATGCTGAAAACCCTATGGCAGGAAATAGATCACTTAGAAACTGTGGTATGGGAAAGTGTAAATGATGCAGCAACCTATCACAGACTGGTAGAGAGGAATAGGGTTTTTGAGTTCTTGGCAGTGCTGAACCCTAAATTCGACATTGCCAGGTAGCGTATTGTTTCTAGGGAGGGTGTCACACTCTCTCAAGCCTATGCCTTCGTCTCTGGAGAGGAGAGTAGGAGGAATGTAATGCTGAGACAACCTAGGATTGACTAGTCGGCTATGGTTGGTACAACAAAACTTCAGCCGAATGGAGACAGGGGGAGTAGTGGGACTATAAGGGAAGATAAGGACTTGGTGTGTGATTATTGCAAGAAGCCTAAGCATACCAGGAACACTTGCTGGAAATTTCATCCAAATCTTATGCCTGCCCAAATAAGGAACAAGAAGGGAAATGCAAATGTAGCCACTACAGGAGACTCTTCGGTCCCTTTTTCCCAAACTGATTGGGAATCCATTGCAGTAGCAGCAGTGAGGACAGAATTGGAGAGGTTTGGATAGCTTAGGAGTAAGAAAGATTCACCTAGCACTAGCCTTTCAGATGGACAATGGAATGCAGGAGCCAGCTACACCTCTTCCTTTGCACATACAGGTAGTTCATATGCAACTGCAAATCTTGCATCCACTTCAGGTAAGGAGGAACCTCCCTGGATTATAGAGTCAGGAGCATTTGAGCACATGACTAATGCCCCTACCCTTTTCAGTTCCTATCAGTTGTGTTCTGGTAGAGACAGAGTCTCTAGGTTCACATATTCCCATTATTGGGAAAGGGATAGTTAGAGTGACCAATGGTATAACTCTGTCTTCTGTTTTACATGTCCCTAGACTTCATACCAACCTACTGTCTGTTAGTTCAGATGTGAATCAGTCTTCTAATATCAGGTTTAAAATCAATAATTAACAGTGCAAATCAGATCTGAATAGTAGTGCAAGAGCTGTGTACGTCGAAGAGAAGAGGTAAGAGAAGAAGTCGAATAATTCACCCTTCTCCTCTAACCCTATTTTATTAATCTCTAAAAATTAATGATGACAAGTATGCCCTTAAGTGGGCGGCCAGCTTGGCAATTACATAAATAAAATAAAACAAGAACAAATAACAGGCCCATTAAGTGAGGCCCATCAACATAAAATAAAAGATGAAAATAAAGGATATCACGCAAGCAGCTGTTAGGGCCCATTCAGCCTAGTCTTTTTACACCCCTCAAGCTGAGCATAGATGTCAATCATGCCCAACTTGCTTATATAGTGTGTCAATTTCCCTTTGGGAACTCCCTTGGTCAAGATATCAGCCAGTTGCTCTTCTGATGTGATAAATGGCAAACAAACTTCTCCTGAAAAAACTCTTTCCCTTATGAAATGCCTATCAATCTCAATGAGCTTAGTTCTGTCATGTTGAAC
>NW_010729167.1:1591937-1615623 GCF_000365185.1 Nelumbo nucifera
CTTTTTCCAGATGGGGAGATATTTCATATACCTCTGAGGGTTTTTGGGTGTGTTTCCTTTGTTCACATTCTTGGCCCTCATCGCAAGAAATTAGATCCTAAGGCCAAGAAATGTGCTTTTCTTGGGTATGCTCAGAACCAAAAGGGGTATTGCTGTTATGACCCAGTGTCGAGGAGTAGATTTGTCACAATGGATGTTACCTTCTTTAAATCCACCTTCTTCTTCTTGAGCGGTTCTCCTCAAGGGGAGAGTTTTGGGGAGAACTCACAATTTGTTCCTCTTCCTATTTCTTTGGTGCCTTCATTAGTTCAGCCAGCACCTCCATCAGTTCAGCCAACATCCGCACTTCTAGTTTCATTACCTGAGCCACTACGGGCAGCCTCATAGAAATATCAACACCGGCAGATGATGGTTGACTCAACACATCCTCAACCCACACCACTCTCTATCAGTCCTTCTGAAACTCCAGATTCGGCAAATACAGTTCCAGGTATTCCTCTTGAGCTTGAGTCTGTTATGTTTTCTGATGATAATGTTCTAGTCCCTAACACCATTGTTGCAGCTAATCCCACTGACCTTGATCTTCCCATTGGACTTCGTAAGGGGAAGAGAAAGTGTATAGCCCATTGCATTTCACACCATCTTTCCTATAATGCCTTATCACCCTCCTACTATGCTTTTCTCTTTTCCCTGGATTCTGTGTCTATACCCAGGAATGTTACTGAGGCTCCAAACTTGAGTGGAAAACAGCCATGCAAGATGAGATGGATGCTTTGGTTAAAAACCAAACTTGGGAAATAGTTGATCTCCCCCCAGACAAGGAGACAATCGAATGTAGATGGGTATTCACAATGAAGTATAGGGCTGATGGCAAGATAGAGAGATACAAGGCAAGGTTGGTAGCAAAAGAATATAATCAGACCTGTGGTATTGATTATCTGGAAACCTTTGCACTAGTAGCTAAGATGAGTTCAGTTCGTATCCTTTTATCTCTAGCAGCCACCTATTCATGGCCTTTGTTCCAGCTTGATGTCAAAAATGCCTTCCTCAATGGTAATTTACAGGGAAAGGTATATATGGACATTCCAACAGGCTTTTATGAGAATGTTGGTAAGGGAAAGGTGTGCAGACTCAGAAAATCTCTATATGGACTGAAACAGTCACCTAGGGTTTGGTTTGACAGRTTCAGAGGAGCACTCATCCGTTTTGGATACACACAGACACAGTCTGATCACTCTCTTTGTGAAGAAGAGAGATGCTCTGTTGTCAATTTTGGTTGTGCATGTGGATGATATAGTGGTGATAGGAAATAATCTGAAGGAGATTGATGATTTCAAAAAATCATTGTAGCAAGAATTTGAGATCAAAGATCTTGGTGAGCTCAAATACTTCTTGAGGAATGAAGTTGCAAGATCCAAGCATGGGATCTTCATTTCATAGAGAAAGTATGTACTTGACCTATTGTGGGAGACTGGGAAGCTAGGGACCAAACCAGTAGACACTCCTATTGATCCAAATCACAGAATTAATGGTGTGGACGATGAGTTGGTAAAGGATGTGGGGAGATGTCAAAGAATGGTGGGCCGACTGTTGTATTTGTGTATGACATGACCAAATATTTCTTATGCTGTTAGTGTTGAGTCARTACATGCATGCACCTCGGGTTCAGCATTGGGAAGTTATTGAGAGGATACTTCCATATCTAAAAAAGCACCCTGGCAGAGGCATTCTTCTCTCAAATCATGAGAATCTGAAGCTAGAGTCCTATACAGATGCAGACTGGGCAGGATGCTTAGATGACAGGAGGTCTACATCAGGAGTGTGTTCCTTTGTAGGTGGAAACTTGATCTCCTGAAAGAGTAAGAAGCAAGCGGTTGTGACAAGGTCAAGTGTAGAGACCGAGTATAGATCCATGGCTCATGGTGTCTCAGAACTTCTTTGGGTTAGATCTCTTTTGAGYGAGATTGGGGTGAAAGCAGAGGAACCTATGATGTTATATTGTGACAATCAAGCTGCAATCAATATTGCCCACAATCCAATTCAGCATGATAGGACAAAACACATTGAAGTTGATAGACACTTTATAAGAGAAAGGGTAACAACCGGAGAAGTCTGTTTGCCTTATGTCTTTTCAGAGTTGCAGCTGACTGATGTTCTCACTAAAGGGGTGGCAAAGAACAAGCTTGAACATGATCTATGCAAGTTGGGAATGTGTGACATTTACTCCCAACTTGAGGGGGAGTGTTGAAGATTAATCAGTTTTATGATGTTTTTTATGAGTAGATGTTTTATGTTAGTTGTTAGATAGGAAGTGGGGACCATAGTAGTTACGTGAGTCCAAATTTTATTATGTTTTTGTCTTATATATGCTGTTTTATGTCTTGCCGCCCTACAAGGGCATAGTTGTCTTTGTACTACTCTATTATTTTTAGTATAAATAATAAGTGAAGGGGGGGCGGCCAGATTATTGCTCTCCTTTCTTTTCATCTTCTCTTCTTCTCTTCTTCTCCTTCTCTCTTCCTTCTTTTTTCAAGAAACTCTTTTTATTTCATATTTTTTTAATTCAGCAAGCTTTCTACTCAAATAAATAATTTCTTTAAGTATAGCACAGCTTCTGAGAAATGTGATATACTTGGTTGAAAAAGGCTGCATTTGGCATTCCTTATTTTAAGTACTTATCTCCTTTTTGCAACTCATTGTTTATAAGGGCATTTGAACTGCAAAAGGGAGATAAATCCTTCAAATAAGGTATACCAAATGTAGGCCAAGTCATTTTCTCCTGAAATAGCACTTTAGAGTCGTTGTGTTCTTCGTGAATGTACTCTTGGGGTATGATATGCCCCCACACCAAACCTTCTGTTGCTTTTTTATATGTTACTTTTAGTTTTGCGTCTTTGACTATTTCAGACTACGGAATGGAGGGTAAGGTTTGGTTCACCCATTATGTGTATTTAATTAAATACATTTTAGAGTGAGTGTCCCTCTCCACCTAGAGTAAAGTCTCGGGCTATAAGAAATATTTGCTTGTATTCAATAAGGAAATATATGCTGATGTACAAAAGGTGGAATCCCATTCTAGAAGAATGTGATATAGAAAATAAATAAAAAGCTATGATCTAACAGTTTTAGGGAGTTGTATTGTGTCAGACACTTCAATTCTTAATGTCAATTCCGCATCTGACACCTTGTCCTTCTGTTTCCTTCTGTTAAAAGTAGTAACCATGGTTCAAAGTATCAATACTCTCAATATGCAAAGTATGGATATTGAGAGTTTGTACTGACTGAAGACCAGAACTGAAACCCTACTGTTATATCTAACACATACTATATATAAAAGTTAAATGGCACCATATAGCATGAAAAAATAAATGAGAGAGCCTAATTAGGAAATTATAGTTGAAATTTTACATTTTGTTTTGATATAATTAATCAGATCTCTAGAAGGAACTTTGATCATGATAAATGCTATTGCACTAAGGTGAAACTAAAGTAATTTATCACATAAGTAAGAGATCCTAATTAGGGAGTTTAAGTTGAAATTACTTTCTATTTTTATGTAATTGTTCACTTTTAATTAAGATCTCTATGAGGATATTTGATCATGATAAAAGCCACCAAGATGATAGCTTGAGTAATTTACTAGATGGGAATGCTATACCTTCAGTTTTTCTCTCTTCTGACTTCTGAAACACAGCACCACCACCTGCCATATCCATAAAACCTTATAGCTTCAGTAATCCCTTAATGGAATTTCCATATAATCCACAGAAGAAACATGAAAATATGAACTTTAAGAACCTGATGCATCTGTTCTTCCCACAGTCAAGCTGGATATGATTCCGAGCCTTACTGAATTCAGATGACCATTTTCTCCTTGTTTTTCATCAACAGGAGTGTCCTGGGGAGTGGGTTCAGGCTCTATTTCTTCTGCAATTATGGTAGGAGTCTCTTGCAACAGCCGCAACCTTTCAGATGGGGTCTGAAGAAGTTTTCTTCTCTCCAAGTATTCAAATAGTGTAAAACTCCAAACATGTCAAGGGCAACATAACTAATGCAGGAGCAGGAAGTGTATTTTTGGAAACAGGGTTGCTTTCGTCATTTTACAAATTTATGTTGGACAGAGACTTTAGAGGTTGCCCTGTATTATTATAGGCTGTGTTTAAACTTTTGTAGTTAGGGTAGACAATGGCAAAAAATAATTTTCTGTTTTCTTACTTTTAGAATTAGTTACTGATTTCTGTTTTTTAAACTATATCTGGGGTTATTACTTCAGCCTAGACCTGTTCACAGGACGGGCCGGGCTTTGTCTCTGTATTAACAGAATACATTCAGGCCCAAGCCCGAGCCCAGACAGAAATTTTGAAAAAGATTCTTTTTCTTTTCTTATTCAATAAAAAACTGTTTTATTTATATTAAAAGACCTCAAAACTCAAAAATAATGAAAGATCTCACTATTACTTGAAAAAAGAGAAGATGAACAAAGATCAAACATATTATATATATTCCTATTATATAAAATATATTTTTATTATATAAGATATAATCAAGTCGGGCTCGGGCTTTTTTGAGAAAGCCCAAGCCTGGGCTGAAAAAAACTCGTGAAAAATCAGAGTTGTGATTTTTGAATTTTCTAAAAACCTATGGATATAAACAAGCAAGATGGCTGGTGGATTTTAATCTGTATCACATTTTTAGAGTTCTAGAATCAAACAAGAAGTTATTCTGAGCATGTGGAGCAATTACAAGTAGGACAGGAACAAGAAAGTCTTACTGGGGTGAATGTGATGAGAAACAGAGGGAGAACTAAAGAAATTGAATCATAAAGGAAACAGGTTCTGATCTAAATAGAAAAGAAAGAGAAGAAAACATCTGGTTTTCACATTTAGGAGAAATAGAAAAAAGGAGAGAGACAGAAGAAGAAGATAACATGCTACTACCCATAGGTAACTTTAAAATAAACTTTTATTCCATCCATTCAACTCTCGAGTTTCAATTACAATGATTACAACTACAAAGCTAAGGCAACCCAATAAGAAACCCATAGGGATACTCAAATAATGACTCTAAATCATCATCATCTAAACCTTATCCCAACTATAAGTTCAAGTATCCAACACAATATGACACCCTTGGTATCAATGTATCAATGCACCCTAATTGGCCTGATTAGGAGGAATCATTTACAAATAAAAATCCATTAAAAAAAATCATCCAACACCAAGGTCTCATAAATTTTTAAAAAATCTATTTACTTGGGTAAGTTCACCTGCCCAGGTAAGTGTTACCTAGGAAGCACTTACCCATGTAAGTGAAATTATCTGTATTCTTCTGATTCTTAGGTAAATTATACAATGATTCTTTTATACATAAAAATTCATTGTTTCAATGGGAAAAATTGTCCCAACACGTTTTTTTTTTTTTCAATTTTCCCCTACCAGGTAAGTGATACCTAGGGAAAATGATTTTTCCATGGGTCTTTCATGAACATGTGAAAAGCGGTCAATGGGAACCACAATCCCATTGACCGACTTCCCCCCTTCAGAATCTGAAAAACAAATGGGACCCAAATTCTGAGTATACTTATTTTATTTATTCCTCAAGAATAAGATTCCTACTTCGCTAAATATATCGTGTCATATTTTCCTACAAAAAAGAAACTTGCAATTGTTTCATACTTCTTGCTCTAAATTACAGAAATTATATAAATTATTAAAGGATATTCTCTGCGCCAGCCTTTCTCATTTGCACGATCAATGAGGTGTTTTAATCGGCAAAGCTCTCTTTCGATTGACTGCAAACAATTTGTTTGAATATTTTTTCACAAGAACCAGAAGAAAAAAAAAATAATGAACTATAATGCAAGGAATAATAACAATCTAATAGTGAGTACTCCACACAACAATTGCCATCGGAAAATAGAACACAAAATACAAATGTCACATATAGAACTAAAGTACCTCATAAAGTGACCTCAGATCAGGAAATAAATTGAACTGATCAGAATACAAGGTTTTATATACTTCTACCTCCAACAGGTTCAGTAAGCTATTTACCTTTGAAAAGTAATGTATACTAGTGTGTGAAAGACAACAGAATATAATATTAAGAAAGAAAGTTTAGCATAGTCTCTTCTTTATTATACAGATCCAGTGTATCTAGAAACTGCACAATTAACATCACCAAGGTTCAAAGGGGTGAAGTCATTTGGAACCCAACTTTTAGAAATTCTTTGCCTGAAAGGCAATTTGATTATAAAGTGCTGCATATAGGATGAAAAATTAATTCAATGATAAAAAAAAATTGAATTTTCAATTCGTTCAACAAGATTAGGAATAATTGAACTCACATTCGCGTGGAAGAAATTTCCTGGTTGGTGGCCATTGAAAGGGCTCTATCTCAAGATCAGCTGAAAAATGGGAAATTGGGAACTTCAATCTAACAAACAAATATTGTCTGAAAGTGAAGGAGATTGAAGATCACCTACTTTTGTAATGTAGACTCTCTAAGAAGATTTAGGGTGGCAACTATATTCCAGGACTGGAGTGGCCCAGGGTGCATTAACAAACTTCTACAATGATGCTGATTCATTCAGAACAAAAAGAATCAACCTTATAGAGGATAATCCCATTTACTTTGTAGGTCATTTGGAATGTAACAGAAGAATTGTTTGGAACATCACTAGGCCACTGTTTGAATTTGTAAGGATATCAGTCCATTCATTATGAATTGGAGGAACTAGTGACACATTAAAATACTTTTATCTTTTTTCACCTACTTGAGGAGTGCAAGTCAATTTATAGAGATGTAAATAAGCTGACCATTTATTAAATACATGGTTTGTAATACTTGAACCAATCAATCTAATAAAACAACAAAAAAAAAAGAAAAACAGCAAGAAATTGTAGAGAAGAGGAAGGAGAGAATAGAGTATTCAAGAGAGAGAGTGAAGAGCAGTAATAGTTTTAGTTGCTATCACTGAACATTATACTCCTACCCACCCAATAATGAAAAGAAAAAAAGAACAAGAATAAAGCTGTATACTGCTATCACTGATAAAATAAACAAACAGCTAAATATTCTCAACACTCCCCCTCGAGTTAGAAATATATATTTATCATTCCTAACTTGCTTAGATCATTTTCCATCTTGTTCTTAGCAACTCTTATTAGTAAAAATGTCTGCCAACTACATGCTAGATGTAACATAAGGCACGCAAACTTCTCCTGTAGACACATGATGTAATAGTTAAATAATAACATTTTGAAAAATGGAAAGAAATACAAAAAAATAATTACAGTAAACAATGTTGAGTGTGATAATCAGGAATTATTTTTATTAATGAAGAAAATGAAATAAAAAGTTTTAAATTGATACAGAAATGAAACTGCTTTCTTGTCCAGGTGGTTGGTTAAGGCTTTCCTGTGGTTTAACCTTTCAAGTCAAATGGGGCAATAAATGATGCCATAATAAAATAATAAGTTTTAAAAAAGATTTATGGACAGTTTATTAAATTTGTAGGAAACATTTGGACACATCTCTAATTTTATATATTCATCTTACTAAATAGAAATAAGTCCAATAAACAAGAATTCCTTTTATGAATGATGGAAATGAAATATAAAATTTAAAACCAACTAGAAGTAAAACCATATACCTATCTAAGTGGTGGAATAGTGGTAAAACCTTTTGGTTTAAACAGGTTAATCCATGATGTCTTAATTAAATAAAAATATTAAAAAGACACAAAATACCATGATAAATAACAATTATTTTTTATTTATGATGGAAATGGAATACAAAATTGAAGCCCAACAAATCCACTAGTAGGCCATGCTTCAACTACTTGGCCTTATTTCTTCGTGTGGTTGCACAATGTGTAACCCACTTCAATTACTTGTCTTTGTTATGGATTTTGATAAGAAAACTGAAATTGTTGTTGTTATTATTATTTGAAATTACCATGTACAATGCACATACACATTTACTAGTCTTTTCCTAAAAGAACAAATAGGGATTTAGTGATTGGATGATTAGCTTGCAATTCTGATATGATTCACTAAGTTACTATAATTCCAAAAGAAGAAAAAAGAAAGAAAGAAAAAAGGCACACAATTACAAAAGAGGATTCTCACTTGATCAATATGTAAAATAACAAAGTAGACAAAAACAAAAATAGATAGTATATGGCATTCATAAAGGGGGAGAAGATGGGCACAAGACAAAATGGAAAATAGAGAGAATGATGCCTATTTAGTCTCTTAATCTTCTCCAAGGATTTAAATATTGATATGATATGATTCACACGCTACGAATAGAAGCATATCCCATAAACAATAACTCCTTTCGGAAATCTTAAAGCTTGGGGGAGAGAAGAATTTAAAGCTGTTGAAGAAGAGAAGAAAAGAATCCTTTCGGAACTAGAGGATTTGGATAGTAGAGAGCAAAATGGGACCCTTAATGCCTTAAACAAAAAAAGAAGAGAAGATTTAAAAAAGGAATGCGAACAACTAGTTAGAAGGGAAGAAATTTATTGGAGACAAAGATCAAGAGTGAGATGGTTAAAAGAAGGGGACAATAACTCCAGATTTTTTCACACCTATGCCTCAGGAAGGAGTAGGAAGAATTGTATCTCTAAGATAAATCTGAACCAGAGGGAAGTGGAGAATACTGAGGAAATTTCAGAAGCTTTCCTTTCCTTTTTTAAAACCTCTACTCCAAGGATAGTGAAAACCAATTTACATTAAACAATTGGGAAGGCAACCCTATCAGCTGAAAAGAGGGACTAGTTGGAAAGAAGCTTTGATGAGGAAGTTAAAAAGACTATCTTCAGCATGGATGGAGATAGGACTCCAGGGCCGGATGGCTTCCCTATTCTTTTCTTGCAAAAGTGTTGGGAAATTGTAAAGACAGATCTTATAGATTTTTTCAGGGATTTCCACTCCTCTGCCATTGTTAACAAAGGTCTAAACTCTACCTTTCTCTGCCTCATCCCAAAGAAAGGGGGAGTTTTGGAAGTTAAAGATTTTAGACCTATTATTTTGATTGGGAGCATATATAAAATTTTGGCAAAGGTACTGGTCAACAGACTTAAAGAAGTCCTTGAAGATCTAATTTCCTCAAATCAGTTTGCTTTTGTGAAAGGAAGACAAATTGTAGACAGCATTCTTATTGCAAATGAGTGTGTGGAAGACAAAAAATCATCTGGGATCCTGGGGGTCCTTGTGAAACTTGATCTGGAAAAGGCATACAATAAAGTGGATTGGGACTGTATTCTTGATTGCTTAAGGCTAAGAGGTCTTGGTAGAAAATGAATCAGGTGGATTAAAGGATGTATTGGCTCTCCTTGGTTTTCAATATTGATAAATGGTGAAGCGAAAGGTTATTTCAAGGCTAGTAGGGGTCTAAGACATGGTTGCCCTCTTTCCCCCTTATTATTCACTTTGGTGATAGATATATTTAACTATCTGTTTGACAAGTCCATTCTTCTCAACTTGGTGAAAGGATTTGAAGTGGGTAGGAATAAGATTCACATCTCTCACCTACAATTCGCTGATGACAATATCCTGTTCTTGGATGCCTCCACAACCAACATCACAAACACTAAAATGGTAATCAAATGTTTTGAGCTCATCGTTGGATTAAGGGTTAATTTCTGCAAAAGTAGTATTGTAGCTATTAATTCAGTGGAAGTGGAACTTCTAGAAGATTCAAATCTTTGTTGGGGTGCAAAGAGGAGTACCTCCCCATTTCCTACCTTGGGATGCCTCTTGGGGGGAATCCAAAATCCCTTAATTTTTGGAGACCTATGGTGGAGAAATGTGAGAAGCAGCTTTCGACTAGGAAAAAGTGTTATCTCTCAAAAGGAGGTAGGCTTACACTTTTTTTTTTATCAGAAACGATAACTTTCATTAGAGAGATAAATTAAACTGAAATACAGAAGTCGACTCTTATTAGAAAAGGTTGATCCAATAAACATCAAACATTACAGCATTGCCCAATAAAGACTCTCCCTTACAGTCCCTTGTTTTGCTAGGGCGTCAGCAAAACTACTTGCTGATCTCCTTACCCACTTGAACCAAACACCCACCTCCCTTGTTATGCTAAGAATTTCCCTTATCAGCTGTCTATATTGCCAAATTCCCAGCTGCCTTAATTGCATCCACCCAATTACCAACTTGGAGTCTCCCTTTATCTCAATCTGCTGTAGCCCCAATTATTTGGCCAGTTTTACACCTTGGTGTAGTGCCAATATTTCCACTCTTAAGGAATCTCCAACTCCTATTGGACCTGAAAACAGAGCCATTATCTTGCCTTCATTATCTCTGGAAACACCTCCTATACCAGATGGGCCTGGATTACCTATAGAGCTTCCATCAAAGTTCAATTTCACCCTTTGTTGTGCCAGTGGGGACCAAACTTCCTGTATCATAGCTTTGGAAGTAGTAGTAGATGCTATAATACCCCAACTTCTATAAATTTCTTCAACTGAGAAATCCTTAAAAAGATCACAGGATTTCAACCAATGGATAACTTTAGTAGTTATTCCTTCCACAACCTCTTCCTTGGATCTACAACAGCCTTTGAAGATCCTATTGTTTCTTTCTTCCCACACTGACCACAATAYAGCAGCTCTAGTGGCTCTCCACATAATCCTTCCACAAACCGTTGGTTGCCTATAAAAAGGTGGATCAAAGAGGTTCACCACACTCGAGGAGGGAGTCCACCTGCAGCCAAAGAGAGAAGAGAACCAAGGCCAAATAAAGAACACAAAGGGACATGAGATTAGTAAATGTGAAATTGTCTCAACAGAACCCAAACAAAGGCAAAAAACATGGGGGGAGAGGTACATATTCGGCCTCTTTTTCTGCAATAAATCCAAGGTGTTGATTTTTTGGAGTGCCACTTCCCAGCAAAAGGCCTGAATTTTTGGGAGTACAAGGCTACCCCACACCTCCTTTGAAGGAAAGTTCCCTACAAGTTTAAAGGTCTGAAGCAAAATGTTATAGAAAGAAGAGCAATTGAAAAAACCAGAAGGGGAAGGTTTCCAAATTCTGCTATCCCTACAAGACTGATCAAGAAAGACTTCCCCTAACTGAGTGATCAAATCATCAACCATCCCCATTTCAGAATCCCTTAGACCTCTTCTCAAGCCCAAATCCCAGGAGTTATGAACAAACACTGAAGAGATCACTTTTCTTTTGTTTTCTGACAAGGAGTAAGTAGAAGGAAATCTATCTCTAAGGGAGTTTTCACCAACCCAAACATCTTCCCAAAACAAGACTTTATTTCCAGCGCAAACATCATATTTGAAATAAGGAAGCATAAGAGGAAAAATACCTTGAATAGCTTTCTAAGGAGAACACTGAGAAGCCCCAGGGTCGAGTCCTGCATCCATCGGTAGTCTCCAAATCCATTTCCCCAGCAAAGTCGTGTTTCTTAATCTTATATTTCCTAACCCAAGACATCCATCATCCCTACTCCTAGAAACCACCTCCCACTTCACTAAGTGATCCTTCTTACACTATTAAAAGCCTCCTTATCAAATTTACCAGTCTACTTTCTTTCAGTCTTCCAGATTCCAACCAAAGTCAGAAATCAGATTGAGAAGCTCCAAAGGAACTTTGTTTAGAAAGGTGGTGGGGAAAAGAGAAGCCATTTGGTCAGCTGGAAACAAGTATGCAGACCTGAAGAGGAAGGTAATTTGGGTATTGGACAGCTTAAAGAGAAAAATTCTGCTCTACTAGGCAAATGGCTATGGAGATTTCCAAAAGAACCCAATGCTCTTTGGACAGCTGTCATCTCAAGCAAATACAGTCTAAATTCAAATGGGTGGGATTGCAATCTCCATTTGAACGGGACAAAGTCCACAAATCCCTGGAAAGGTATCTGTTCCATTCATACTTCTTTCTTTCCTTTTATAAGGTATATAGTGGGAAATGGATCTAAAATTAAATTCTGGAAAGATATTTGGTGGGGGGATTCCACCATGGATGCCTCTTTCCCTAGGCTTTTTAACCTATCCCTCAACCAAGAAGCCACTATTTCTTCCTGCCTTCCAAACCAAACTGCCGAGAATTCCTTAAACCTCCACCTCAGAAGACCCCTTAGGGACTCAGAGATTCCTGATCTAATAGCCCTAATTCAGACCCTCAAAGAAGCATACATCTTCCCCTCTTATTCTGACAACCGAATCTGGACCCTACACCCAAATGGCGAATTCTCTTCTAAGCATATGTTCAGGGCTTTGATCGGTGAGGAACATCATTCCTATTTTCCTTATAAGAAAATCTGGTGTAGCCACATTCCTACAAGAATTTGCTTCATTGTTTGGGAAGCTTGTCTCCAAAAAGTTAATACTTGCGATCTCCTTCAGAAAAAACTCTTGGGTAGATGCTTCATTTCTCCCCATGTTTGTATTCTATGCCTCAGCAAGGGTGAATCTGCAGATCACATCTTTCTTCATTGCAGGTTTACCCAAAGGATATGGTCATACTTCTTGAAAATGGCAGGTTATAGCTGGGCCTTCCCAAAACACATTATGGACATATTGCACCAATGGCAAGGAACAGGTTTAAGTAAAAGGGATAAAGTCTTTTGGCAATCAGTGTTACATGCAGTGTTGTGGGGCGTTTGGGATGAAAGAAGCAATCGCCTCTTCAATAATAAAAGCAGAACCCTAGAGGAATTAATATCAGATATTACTTACCTTTGCAATCTCTGAACGGTGAATTCAGATCTGTTCAAAGGAATTTCAGTCAATGATATTAATAGAGATGTTTACCCCTTTCTGTTTTTCCCTCATCCCCAGAAAACGGTCTTGAGACACCCCGTTCTTTTCTGTGAAGGGGTGATTACCCATAACTTTGATGGTTGTGCCTTAGGCAACCCTGTTTTTGCTGGTATTGGAGGTATAGTAAGGGATGAAAGGGGAAATATATGATGGACGTTTAGTGGCCCAATTGGTTTGGGCCAGAATCAGGCTATCTAAAGTGATGGCTGCTCTCACCAGAATCAGGATAATAAAAAATTTGGGAATTCAGAATTTGACTATTGCAGGAGATTCAACAAATATGATAAAATGGTTGAGAGACAAAGAGGGGGGTACTTGGAGACTGAATCATTATCTGACAGAGGCTTGGGATTCTTTGAATTATTTGAATGTTAACATAGTTTGGATTCCTAGGGAACAGAATCATACTACAGATGGCCTAGCTAAATTTGGTGTGTACTTGGAGCATTTGTATTGCGACAAGCTTCCTCTGTTGTAACTAGTAGGGGTTCTTCTCCTGTTCTGTATATCTCCCCTTGTTCCCTCTCTTTTTCTTAATGAAATCTGGTTAAATTTTCTCAAAAAAAAATGTATCGAACCAATACAGATGTGTATCAGCCTGTATTGCGTTGTATTGGCTAATATGCACCGCTACCGACCGATATGCATGATAAGTTGTGTCTTTCTATTCTCTAAGTCTCTATAAAAAGACGCACATGGTGATTCAAACTCAGGTCACCTAGTGCGCACCCAACCGTCACTGCGATTCTAAACCACCAAGCTACGCTTCATATTGTGATAGTAAATGATGTAGAGAGACTGGGCCGAATGGGCCCTAGCCCATTAGTGTCTTTCTTATTAGTTCGTTCTTGTTATGCTTTCTTATTGGGCCTTTTCTTTATGGGCCTTTAGCTCTTATTTATGTTTTCTAAGTTTAGTGCTGATGTGGACGCCTACTTAAGGGCCTCCTTGTAATTTATGTAACTTAAGTAAATTTAATAAAAGATTAGAGTAGGGGAAAGAGGAGATTCCTTTCTTTCTCCTTTCTTCTCCAATCTTCCTCCTTCTTGTTGTCTCCTTCTTTTTCTCTAATTTCTTTTGCTTTATTTTGAAATATTCTACTGATTTTATTAGTTTGAATCACATCTTGGTATCAGAGCAGGTCTCCCTTCCGTTTTTCTTTTTTTCCTTTTTTTTCCCATACACCTTTTTTCTAATCGAAAGGTGTATGGAGAGATAAATTGCTGATTATTCAGAGATCTTGTTTGCCTAGTTGGTAGAGGGTTTGGAGAGTCAGAATCTGGTCAAAGATTGCCAAGAAAGTGGGACTGCAAATTTTTTTCCCAAAACCCTAGCCGACTAGAGAATTTCTAGTTACGGGTTGAAGAGGCTGTTTGGGTGTGACACTTGTAATCATGTGAAGAGGAATAATAGAGAAGAAAGAGAGAGAGAGAGAGAGAGAGAAGAAGAAGAAGAGAAAAAGATATGAAGGGTCGAAAGAATTTGGAGATGGCAGCACCCAACTTCCCTTTCATTTAAAAGTTTTATAACAATTCTAAGAAATTGCAAATAGGCCCCTGGCACCTTGGTAGCACATCCTAAACAAAAGAAAAGAACATGCTGACAGCATTGTAACAACATGAATAAGAAAAAACAATTTAAAACTAACACTCCCCCTCAAGTTGGGTTGAATATATCTATCATACCCAACTTGTCACACAGCTCATTGTGTCGTAGGTGTGGAAGTCCTTTTGTGAGAACATCAGCAAGTTGCTCCTTAGATTTGACATGAGGTGCAAATTTCTCCCTTTCCCAACTTTTCTCTTATGAAATGCTTGTCCACCTCAATGTGCTTGGTCCTATCATGTAGGATTGGATTACTGGCAAGGTTAATGGCTGCCTTATTGTCACTGTAGAGGGACATAGGATTGTGGACAGTAACCCCAAGTTCTCCTAGAAGGTTCTTCAGCCACCCCATGTGCCATAACTCTATACTCTGCTTCAGCACTTGACCTTGCCACTACAGTTTGCTTCTTACTTCTCCATGTCACTAGATTTCCCCCTACAAAGGTACAATACCCACTTGTGGATTTTCTATCATCCACAGCTCCTGCCTAGTCAACATCTATGTAGACTTCCACCTTCAAATGATTATGTTTGCTGAATAGTAACCCTATTCCCATTTACTTCTTCAAGTACCTAAGAATCCTCTCTGCCGCCTCCATTTGTTGTCTTTTAGGGGAATGCATGAATTGGCTTAGGACCCCAACTGAGTAAGCAATGTCTGGGCGAGTCATGGCCAAATAAAGCAACCTTTCCACTAGTCTTTGAAACTGTTTCACATCTTTTAGTGGTTCACCATCACAATTTCCTAGCTTATTGCCAACATCCATAGGGGTATCGGCTGGTTTTGCACCTAACTTGCCTATATCTTGTAACAGATCTAGGATATACTTCCTTTGAGAGATGAAGATGCCCCTTTTTGAGCGGGCAACTTCAATTCCAAGAAAGTACTTTAGGGGGCCCAGATCTTTCACTTCAAATTGAGAAGCTAGGAATTCCTTTAACTTTTGTATTTTTGTGCTCCAGTTTCCTGTAAGGATGATATCATCTACATATACTATCAACACAGCCACTTGTTCCTGATATCTCTTCACAAAGTGAGTGTAATCAGATTAACATTGCTTGAACCCCACTTGTTGAACTGCCATATGAAATTTACTGAACCACGCTCGAGGAGATTGTTTTAGACCATAGAGAGACTTTCTTAGTTTGCACACGTTACTCACTTCCTTTGGTACAGAAACCAGGGGGTTGAACCATGTACACCTCCTCCTCCAGATCACTATTCAAAAAGGCATTCTTAATATCCAGTTGATGCAATTTCCAATCAAGGTTTGCAGCTAATGATAGAAGAACCCGTATTGAGTTCATCTTGGCTATTGGGGCAAATGTCTCATCATAGTCAACACCATAAACTTGGGCATACTCTTTAGCTACCAGCCTTGCTTTGTACCTTTCAACTGTCCCGTCTGCCTTGTGTTTCACTGTAAACACCCGCTTACACCCCACTGGGTCATTCCCTATTGGAAGATCCACCAACTCCCATGTTTGATTCTTGTGGAGGACATTGATCTCCTCCTTCATAGCATCTGTCCATTCAAGGTACTTTAAAGCTTCTACCACGTTTCTGGGTATGGGAATACTATCAATTGCAGATAGGAAGGCACGGTGAGAAGGGGAAATGTGGTCATAGGACGCATATTGGGTAATGGGGTGTTTGGTGGTGCATGACTTGACCCCTTTTCTATGAGCAATAGGAATGTCAAGGTCATCCACACCGAAACGGGGGCTATGGGATCAACAAGTGTTGGACTTACCTCCTGGGAATCAAATAGTGTTGGTTCCTCAGTGTTTGGTGGCTCCACACCTTTGTCACATTGTTGATCTCTACGGCATTGACGTTGGAAGACACGAAAAGGAACGGGATTCGGAATAGAAGGAAGGGAGACTTGACGAACATGGGCCGACTTCTCTTCCACATTACTCTCCCCTTGAGGAGAAGTAGGGAAAAATGGTTCAGACTCAAAAAAGGAGACATCCATGGAGACGAAGAACTTATGACCAGGGAAAAATGGTTCAGACTCAAAAAAAGAGACATCCATGGAGACAAAGAACTTATGACCAACGGGATCAAAGCATCGATAACCCTTTTGTGAAGAGGGATACCCTAGAAAGACACATGGAATAGACCGAGGGTCCAACTTACCATGGGATGGGGACAAGTCATGGACAAAGGCACGACAACCAAACACCCTCATGGGAATTGAAAAAAGAGGAGACTGAGGAAACAATTAACTGATGAGGGGCCTTGTAATTTAACACTCTGGAGGGCATGCGGTTTATGACATAAGCAGCAGCAAGTACAGCATCAACCCAAAATCACTTGGGAACATTCATATGTAACATCATCCCTCGGGCTACCTCAAGGAGGTGTCTGTTTTTTCTTTCTGCAACACCGTTTTGTTGTGGTGTTCTTGCACATGAGCTTCTATGAATCGACCCATGGGAAGCAAAGAACTCATTTAGTTCACCATGGAAATATTCCTTCGCATTGAAAAATCTGAACTTCCACATGGAATTGTGTAAACACCATTCTTTGGAAATCTCTTACAATCTTTGGGACTTCGTCTCTATTACGCATGGGAAAAATCCATGTATAACGGGAGAAATCATCAACCAATGTGATAAAGTACTTATACTCGCCCTCCGAAGTTATTGTAGTGGGCCCCCACACATCAAAATACACAATATGGAAAGGGAAACTTGAATTTTTATTACTTGAAGAAAATATTGTTCTACATTGCTTGCTCAATTGACACGTTTGACAATGGAAATCTGAGATTGAACAGGACTTAAATAAAAACGGAAACAAAGACTTTATTATTTCAAAAGACACATGTCCTAACCGATTATGCCACAAAACAATTTGACCCTTATTTGACCAACTATAAGACTCTGAAGATGACACCAAGAAACCAGCCTTGCTGTCGAGAGTGTAGAGACCATCCACTAAGCTTCCTCTACCAATCATCCTCCCAGAAGTTAGATCCTAAAAAATACATGAATTAAGAAAAAAGGTTACACTGCAGTTTAATAAATTTGTGATACTACTAATAGAAGAAGGTTGATAGGTAGCTAAGGGACATGCAAAACATTACTCAGGTTAAGTTTGATCCCTGACCTGTAATGGAAGAGAAAGAGCCATCTGCAAGTCTCACTTTATCCCTTCCTAACAAAAGGTTATAAGAACTGAATAGGTTTGGCTTACTAGTCATGTGATTAGAAGCCCCTGAGTCAATGATCCAGGGGGAATCTGTGGCTATGGAGACGTGGAAGGCAAAAGCTGCATTACCTGATGTAGACGCAAACAAAGTAGAAAGGTTACCAGCAACTGATCTGTCCATCTGGCGTAAGGCCCTACCATATGATAACAAGTGACTACAGAAGGAGTTCATAATGTCTTCCTTGGGGTCAGAACCAATGAAGTGTTCTCGAGTAGTATCAGTTGGCACCACAACAGACCGAGTTTCTTGGGTTACCACATTTGTTGCATTGTGTGTTGTATTAGGCTTCTTCTGACTCTATACCTACCCTGCTCTTGGTTCTTTACAATCCACTTTGGTCTCCCATGGAGCTCCCAACATGTGTCGTGCGTATGTGTTGAACGACTGTCACAGGGGTAGTTCTACAGCGGAAGAACCCGTGCGGCGTCCAAGACAAGCCTTTATGCGCTTAGAGGCTAGGAGTTGCCCGATGAGATGGCTCCACCAAGGTCAGTAGCACTGGATCATGACCTCAAGTCCAATGGCCGGGGCACTCAGCTGGCTCAGACCGGTCCATGGAAGGTGCCGCTTACGTGCTAAAGGGGGACAACCATAATGCAAGGCGACTGTGCGCTGAGGAGGTGACTTGGCACCGATGTGAAGGGTCTCTTGTATGCCGATGATGATAGGCACCTGTGTGCCATGTTGATAGGCAACCGCTTGGGCCGGAACACACCCGTGTGCTAGAGGCAATGGGGTAGCTCACTCAGCTTGGGCTAGGGGCTGGCGTGGTGAAGGGTCATGCTTGAGCCAGGCCCGCATGCCAAGCCTCCCTTGAGCGTCGGCAACGCAGTGCCGGTCCAACACTATCCCCATGAGCATATGTGCGCCCATGAGGAACCCTGGTAGCCATGCTAGCCATTAACTAGGGTCGCCCCACAAGGGATGAAGGTCTAGGAGTGCCAAGGTTAGGCACCCAAGGAGGTCGACCACCCCTCCTCAAAGAGTACGTTAAGCTTTTGGTGGTCTGCCTGAAGATGACATCAATTCTCCCAAAAATCTTACAGGCGAAAATGACGGTGGTGTCCCTTAACGTAAGCCTGCCAAGCGTAGGCAAGGCTAAGCCTGTGTCAGACCGTAACACGACGACAGTGAGTGTAGAACTTATCCTTGTCATCGGCTTTCCAGGAATCGTTTTTCTTTCCTACATTATTTCCACCCATTGCAGCTAATGCCACTTGTTGCTCCCCCTCAGTTGTAACCATCACACTCCGCCTACTTTCCTCAGACTGAACAAGGGAATACACCTCTTGGATTGAGGGCAACTCTTTCCTAAAATCTGAACTCTAAGGGGTTCATATATGGGGTTTAGTCCTAACAAGAAGGAAAAAACCCGCTCCTGAGAGACCAGCTTCTTATAGGCTCTAGCATCATCCTCATGTTTCCATTCTATAGCTTGATAGAGGTGGTCTTGGCCTGAAGTAAGAGCTGAATAATAGGCTGATAAGCTGCGGTTTCCCTGTTTACAAGTTGAGGATTCAGCTTGCAACTAGTAGATCTTAGCAAAGTGCCTTTGCTCTGAAGAGGTGGTCTTGGCATGTTCCCATATCTCAATTGCAGTATCTGCCCACATAAAATTCTTTTTCACATCAGATTCCATGGCTGCAAGGAGCCAGGACATCACCATATTGTTTTCTTGGTCCCACCGATCATGTTCAGCAGTCCCACTCTTGGGTTTTCACCCTTCCATTTATGTAACCAGCTTTTCCCCTTGCTGCTACATAAAGTTTTACACCTTTGGCCCACTCCGGGTAGTTCAGACCATGTAAAGGGGTTATTGGCATAGGAAACATCATGCTTTCATTCCCCATACCTGCTGTACTATGGGTTGATGTAACCCCAGATGATGCAGAATCATCATTCGTCATTTTCAAAGGCAGGTTTACAAGCCAAAACAGGAAAACTGCAGGTGCACAAGACCAGTCCTCACACCAGTACTATTTCTAACAGTCACAATCAAGGCACAAAACACCACACCCTACTTCTGAAAACATGTGCACACTGTTGAAGCACATAAACAATCCAGGAAGAAGAAGAATACTGTTGTACCAAGTATACTGTTGTATATTCCACACTTCACAGACTAATTCTAGCATATACCTGGACAAAAGGGATCACACACCCCTGTACAACATCTGTACGAAGGTGCAAGGAACATAACAGACCTTCATAGCATCAGCCAAAGGTCAAAAAAGAAAGTTTATAGGTCTTCACAGCATTCGTCGAAGGAACCAGACCTTCACAGCATCGGCCGAAGGTCAAAAAATAAAGTTTTTAGGTCTTCACAGCATCATTCGAAGGAACCAGGTCTTCACAGCACCAGTCAAAGGTCAAAAGAACGTTTTTTGAATCTTCACAGCATCAGTCGAAGGAGGCAAGGAAGCTTCACAGCATCGGCTTCCACCAATTAGGGTTACCTTGGTGCTACGACCAAGGAAGAACCCAGAAGAAGAGACGAAAGTTATTTCTGATCAGTCCGATTTGAAAATTTTGTCTTCACAGTCCAAGAAAAGAGATTGACGCCTGGGTTGAGTGAATACTTCTTAGCGAAAGAAAACTCCTATTGCCCAGCGTGTTGCTCTGATACCATGTAATCATACGAAGAAGAGGAATAACAGAGAAGAGAGAGAGATATAAGAGAGAAGAGGAGAAGAAGAAGAAGAAGAAGAGAAAAAGATATGAAGGGTTGAAAGAATTTGGAGCTGGTGGCACCCGGCTTCCCTTTTATTTAAAAGTTTATAACAATTCTAAGAAATTGCAAATAGGCCCCTGGCACCATGGCAGCACACCCTAAACAAAAGAAAAGAACATGCTGCCAGCAATCTAAGCTGACAACATTGTAACAACATGAATAAGAAAAAACAATTTAAAACTAACAACAACGCTCAAGACTTAGAGGGTTCCTTTTTCTCTCCAAAAGTGGGCGGCTGCAATTGGAAGTGGTTTGGATAGCTCTAGTTTGAGCGGCTATCTCTTCTCTCTTTCTCCTTGGAGGCCAGGTACGGTGAAACCGTAGCTTTGGGGCTTGTGAGTGCTTGATTGACCTTAGTTAGGTCTATAAAGGTTAAAAACATTGTTTTTTTTTTTATTTTCGTTTAATTGATGGAGCAATCTGGAAGTGAGGTGAAGAAGATCCCGGTGTCGGGGGTTGGCCCCGTAGGTTCCTTTTGATAGGAGTGACCACAATTAAACTTGATGGAACAAATTACCTTGCGTGGGCACAATCTATTAAGATCCATGTCTGTAGTAGAGGTAAACAAGGGTTTCTAACAGGTAGTAAGGCAATGCTGGATGAGTCTAACCCTACATATGAGAAATGGATGCAAGATAAATACATAGTTATTGGGTGGTTGGTAAATTCTCCGTAGATTTTGCTTGTTCTCATATTTCACAAGCTGTTTCAGCCCACATAAAAATCTTCCTTACYTGTGGCAGCATGGAAACCAAAAGCCATGACATCACCATATTTCTTGGTCCCATCTGTCATGTTCAACACTATCAGTCTTTGGTTCTTTCACTTTACTATTAATATACCCAATTTTTCCTCTAGCAGTAATTCAAGATAGTTCAATCCATCAAAGGGGATTACAGCCATGGGGAAACTCATATCCATCCCCCCACTCATTCCATTTTGACCTCTTGAAATTACAGAAGTTGCAAATTCTCAGAGGACATGATTCAAACACTTTTCAGATCTTACAGACACCTTATGATCCCTCCTATCACCAAGAAAACAGTTCTAGAAACACACCAAAGATGAAGCCCACATGGACACACTGCAATCTGGACACAATCTGACCACAAACCAGCTTAGATTGTCCAAAAAAGGCAAGATTTTAGGTTGATCTCAGTGCTGAAATGTCCTAACAGTCACACTCGACCAACTTCTAGACCATCCAAACACATCGACTGCTAGGAGGGGTCATAAACCAGTACAGTCACACCACAAGGGTTAAAAAATCAGGTCATCCACACCCTACAGATTTGTATTTTCAGATATGGGATCACACGATCCATAAAAAAAGAGGTTCAAACCTCACAACTTCTCAGAAGGAATTCAGCAGTTTGGATTATTCATATGGTTTTTCTTGGTACATGACCAAGATAAAAGAAAAAAATATTAAAAGGATCTATACCAGTCGTAGGCTTGTCCTTTTGATCACAGTTGAAGAAGACAAAAAGTTGAGGAAGTGGAAACTTTTTGATCTGCTCACAGGCCTAGCAGAACCGCTCTGATACAATATTAACAGCCGAATAGAGGAGAAGAGAAAGAGAGGAGAGGAGAGAAGAGAAGAAGAGTGTTTTGGAGTCAACATCCGCCGGCTGGCGGCGCCAGTTTATATTAATATATATAGGGCGACCATAATTATAAGAGAAAGGACCCTTATACCCCTACTTAAGTTATAAAGCAAAAAACGAAGAAAAAAACTACTTTAACTAGTCCAAATGAACCCTAACTCAGCAGAATACAAACATAAGAAATAAAATTAACATTCCAGCAAAAAGAAAATGAGTTTGCAAGATGCATACAAGAACTGTTTTTAAATTACTCATCTCATACAACAACAAAACTTTTTGATTATCAATGAGAGGGAAAATATAGGATGTACACAGGAAGGGGTTATAGGCTCTAAAATAGTAAAAATTACAGAGCTTCAAAAAAAGCATATTGCATATAAACAGCACCAAATGCATAGTCCAACCACCAGAAGCCTTAAATGCAACAACCATATGATAGTTTGAATGATTCCTTTATCTGATTTTCTTCGTTCTTAAGGTGCATACTTTGTTGTTTCCTAGGTTATGTTGTAAGAACCAGGAAGAGAAACTATATAGAATATACTGACATGCATCTTTGTGTACAAGACAGAGTAGATTCTTAATATTAATTATAGAGGTCATAACGACACTAACAATCAAAGACGTGATCCTAAATGTTTCAAAGATTGTTAATATTAATATGTTGCATCACTATACAATTTATTCATTCCCAAAGGGGGCTTTTCAACTTCAACCTGCCAAAAGAAAAGAAACTTTCTTCTTTTTGCTTGACAAATTCCATATTTCAGTCTCAAAATAGGATATAATTCTGTATTTAGCTTCTATTCCAGAGATTGTAAAACATGGTTAGAAGAAAGATACCCATCATCTGGTTCATCAATATAAAATCCCAACTTATTCATCACAAACTTCAAGAAACCAATGCACATGGTCATAAGTGTTCTCAAAATCCAGCTTGCAGATGAACACCTTATTATCAGCATTGCAAATATCATCCACTGTTGGTCCTTTCTAGAATATTTTCCTCAATTTTTAGGTCCTATTTGCAATTGTTAAGAGAGTAGGACATGGTGCAATGAAAATCTTGGACAGCAAGCATGAGAACATGAGTTGAAGTCTGAGGGTGGCTATTTGTTCAAAAAATGCAAAAGGTTAGGACCATACCCAGTCTACCCCATCCAAGACCCCAAATGACTATGGCCAACATTGGGTAATGGCCTTCATCAAGTGAGACAGGGTTTGTCCTACCAAAGTGAATGGGGGTTTGGAACTAGTAGTGAATCATTGAGGAATTCCTCACTTTTAAACAGTGTTTTAAAACCACAAGGCACAAAAAAAGCGCAAGGGCCAATTTGCACCTAAGGTGCAAGGTGAGGCACGCTCCCATTTAAGCAAGGCGCTAAATTACAAAAAAAAAAGCTAAAATATGCAAAAAAATTCAAAAAATATGAAACATAATGTTAGTAAAAATATAAACTTAAATTTTAAAATAAATGTTTTGAAAAACCTATTATCTAAATTAAAATACATAAACATAACATGTAAAATATATTCAAATGAAAACTTAAAAATAAAAGCAAACATATACAAGCATGTAAAACCCAAAATCTCTTTTTGTCCTTAATTGCATTACTTCAAGTAGGTAATTACAAGTAGAAGAAAAGTAGAGGACAGCAGTACAAAGAAAGAAGATGGAAAAAAGAAGAGGAAGAAGAAGAAGAGTTCGATGATCTCCTCTCTCCCCTCTCTA